>CAWUFW010002545.1:1800000-2168867 GCA_963921515.1 Calotriton arnoldi | reverse complement strand
TCAAAGGAAGGAAGCATGGGCATGCTGGGAAGGGGGTGGAGGCAATAGCATGATGGGAGTCGTAGTCACAGACATTGCTCAGCCTCACAACTGGCCCATCAACACCACCCTGAACCATGCTCACATCACAGGGAGTGGAGAAGGACTCACAAGATGGCTGACACTGGCTACTGCTGTGGGGAGCACAAGGCCCTGCTGCCAACTGTGCACCAACAAACAGCAGGACACCACTGACTGACATCCTGAGAGACAACTTACACTCCCTGCAATGCAAGCACGTTCCATGGTGGGCTATCTGGCTGGCTGGGTGGGAAGGGGGACTTGCAGCACTGACTATAGTCACCAGCACCTCCCCTCACACCCCCCCACACAAACTCCACAGTACCCACCTGGTAGAATGCAATGCCCTCCATCCTAACACAAGATCCCACAAAGCACCACCACCCTGGGTTATGTTGTGTGAAGCACAGGGACACTCTTGGGACTCTTAGCCAAACAACTGCCAGGACAACACTCCCAGCCATCCTGTCAGCACAGCCAGCCCACCCCACAGGGAAGCATAGTCAAAAGGAAGGAAGCATGGGCATGCTGGGAAGAGGGGTGGAGGCAATAGCATGATGGGAGTCGTAGTCACTGATATTGGTCACCCCCACAACTGTCCCATCAACACCACCCTGAACCATGCTCACATCACAGGGAGTGGAGAAGGACTCACAAGATGGCTGACACTGGCTACTGCTGTGGGGAGCACAAGGCCCTGCTGGCAACTGTGCACCAACAAACAGCAGGACACCACTGACTGACATCCTGAGAGACAACTTACACTCCCTGCAATGCAAGCACGTACCATGGTGGGATATCTGGCTAGCTGGGTGGGAAGGGGGACTTGCAGCACTGACCATAGTCACCAGCACCTCCCCTCACACCCCCCCACACAAACTCCACAGTACCCACCTGGTAGAATGCAATGCCCTCCATCCTAACACAAGATCCCACAAAGCACCACCACCCTGGGTTATGTTGTGTGAAGCACAGGGACACTCTTGGGACTCTTAGCCAAACAACTGCCAGGACAACACTCCCAGCCATCCTGTCAGCACAGCCAGCCCACCCCACAGGGAAGCAGAGTCAAAAGGAAGGAAGCATGGGCATGCTGGGAAGGGGGTGGAGGCAATAGCATGATGGGAGTCGTAGTCACAGACATTGCTCAGCCTCACAACTGGCCCATCAACACCACCCTGAACCATGCTCACATCACAGGGAGTGGAGAAGGACTCACAAGATGGCTGACACTGGCTACTGCTGTGGGGAGCACAAGGCCCTGCTGCCAACTGTGCACCAACAAACAGCAGGACACCACTGACTGACATCCTGAGAGACAACTTACACTCCCTGCAATGCAAGCACGTTCCATGGTGGGCTATCTGGCTGGCTGGGTGGGAAGGGGGACTTGCAGCACTGACTATAGTCACCAGCACCTCCCCTCACACCCCCCCCCACACAAACTCCACAGTACCCACCTGGTAGAATGCAATGCCCTCCATCCTAACACAAGATCCCACAAAGCACCACCACCCTGGGTTATGTTGTGTGAAGCACAGGGACACTCTTGGGACTCTTAGCCAAACAACTGCCAGGACAACACTCCCAGCCATCCTGTCAGCACAGCCAGCCCACCCCACAGGGAAGCAGAGTCAAAAGGAAGGAAGCATGGGCATGCTGGGAAGAGGGGTGGAGGCAATAGCATGATGGGAGTCGTAGTCACTGATATTGGTCACCCCCACAACTGTCCCATCAACACCACCCTGAACCATGCTCACATCACAGGGAGTGGAGAAGGACTCACAAGATGGCTGACACTGGCTACTGCTGTGGGGAGCACAAGGCCCTGCTGGCAACTGTGCACCAACAAACAGCAGGACACCACTGACTGACATCCTGAGAGACAACTTACACTCCCTGCAATGCAAGCACGTACCATGGTGGGATATCTGGCTAGCTGGGTGGGAAGGGGGACTTGCAGCACTGACCATAGTCACCAGCACCTCCCCTCACACCCCCCCAACACAAACTCCACAGTACCCACCTGGTAGAATGCAATGCCCTCCATCCTAACACAAGATCCCACAAAGCACCACCACCCTGGGTTATGTTGTGTGAAGCACAGGGACACTCTTGGGACTCTTAGCCAAACAACTGCCAGGACAACACTCCCAGCCATCCTGTCAGCACAGCCAGCCCACCCCACAGGGAAGCAGAGTCAAAAGGAAGGAAGCATGGGCATGCTGGGAAGGGGGTGGAGGCAATAGCATGATGGGAGTCGTAGTCACAGACATTGCTCAGCCTCACAACTGGCCCATCAACACCACCCTGAACCATGCTCACATCACAGGGAGTGGAGAAGGACTCACAAGATGGCTGACACTGGCTACTGCTGTGGGGAGCACAAGGCCCTGCTGGCAACTGTGCACCAACAAACAGCAGGACACCACTGACTGACATCCTGAGAGACAACTTACACTCCCTGCAATGCAAGCACGTTCCATGGTGGGATAACTGACTGGGTGGGTGGGTGGGTGGGAAGGAGGTCTGGCTGTCAACCAAACACAATCAATGCAGACCATGTTCACACCCCAGAGAATACATAGAAATGCCCAAATAATGCAGGACAATGTGCCACACCAATATCAACCCCTGACTGTGACGACTTAGGACAATCCAATGTACAGGCCCGCACCCCGAGGCACAGTCACAACTGTCAGGTGTGTCAACCACTGATGCCTGCAGAAACATGACATACATTGTTTGTGTCTCCCAAAAACAGGTGATGATAGGGACACAGCAGCAGACGCTGAGGAGTCCCAGTCCCAGGCTCAAGAGGATGCCGAGCTCACTGGCGTCGTACAGCCTCTGTCCTCCTCGGACGATGAACAACCTGGCACATCCGGTGCAAGTCAACATGCTGCACCAGCAGGACCACCAGCTGCAGCACCAGCAGGTCCACCAGCTGCACCCCCTGCACCCACCCCTCCAACGACTGTCACCACGAATACCATCCCTGCCGACATGGACAGAATAAGGAACAACACCAGCGCAGTGACCCTGGACCAACCTGGGGCCATGGACACCACCACCACCACCACCCCCAAGGTGGACCAGGGTTATCTGTGCGTGCAACTGCACACACTGCACATGTCAGCAGGGGTGGTGGGAGGGGTGGGAGACAGAGGTCGCTGCTTGCAGACGTTGCTGGTGTGCATGAAGACCCACAACTGGTACGCATAGCTGATGCGTAACAGTCCAGCACCGGAGAGCTCAGCCAGGTAGTGGGGCTCCTCAGAGACATCAAACAGCAGCAGGCTGCCCATCATGCCCGCTTGGACTCCCACATGTCCCACGTGGAGTCACACATGTCACGTGTGGACTCCCACATGTCCCGCGTGGAGTCCAAGTGGGATGTACTACATGAGATGACGGCGGTGCACAGGGACATTTTACAATGCCTCCGCCAGATGAACAGCAACCAGTCCACACCTCCCTGTGTGCCAACAACATCTGGTACCGAACAAACTGCAACTGCCACAGGGAGGAGGAGGACTCTGGCGGAGAGTCCCCTGCACCGCAGCAGCCTGCACTTGAGGGCCCCCCCCAAGAAGAGGGGTCGTCCGAGGAGGGGAAAGTGAGAGGCTGATGGCCAAGCGCAACTCCCAGGAAGCCTGAACCTGTTCTGGATTTTCGCCTTTGTGCACAGACTGTTCACCCTGTTGATGGCAACACTACTCCCACACATTGCATGGGGAGTACAAGTTGGAACAATGTGTCAGACAACTGTGGCCCCGATACTGGGGATCCTGTCTACCTGGACTTTCTATTCATCTAGGAACTTGGGATTGCAAGATTCATGTACAGCACAATCCATCCTATGCACTATTATCACAGATGTATCACAATAAACACACTAATACACCATACTTGCCTCTGTCGTGATTCCAACGTGGGTGCTGTTATGGGGATGATGAACTGCAAAATTACACTGTGTATGCGAACTGCAACAGCAAGGACAACACAGGCATGTGAGTACAGGCAACGTGACACATATGAGGGAGACACACCACCAGGGCTACACAACACATACACACCTAGGCCATCTGACTCATTGCCTACACTGATGTTGCCAGGGAAGACGGTGCAATGCACAGACACCACACCCATTCCCAGTTGTAGTCAAGTAGCCCACAGGTGCAGTAAGCAAATGGCAGTCAAATGTGTGACCACAGACAACGCACATCACTAAGTGAAGCACAGGTTTATTACACAGTAGCAACATGCCGTAACCACTACAGATGCAAGGTAACCCCACCTGGTAGCGGGCACACAGTCAACAACTGTAGACAGAAGGAAGTCCATGGGTGTGGCGCACATCACCTGTAGGGACACAACAGCTACCAGCCTGGATGTGCAATCACGTCGTCGGTGGACACAGTTGACCAAACGAATCTGAAAGTACCCTGTGAAGGACAGAAATGACACACAGTCAAAAGCAATGCAGTACAGGACAGAACAGCAAAACTCATGCACAATACATGTTACAAGATACCCACCCAGAACCAAGTTAGCATGTCAACACTGTTGGGGAGTACAGCCCACCTGTCACCACACATCGCAACACACATCCTGTCAAGTAGCCCATGGACACACTCCAACAGCACCAGAGCACCACCCACACATCATGCCAACTCACATCATTCACATGACACCTCAGGATACTCACATTCAGCTAAAGAAGTTGGTGATGAGCTGTGTGCGGACATCACCATCACCATCATCATCATCATCGTCACTGGCATCGTGGTCCAGGCCAGGATCCTCCACAGGTGGCGGATGTTGGTCATCGTCATCCTGGATGAGAGGCAACTCCTTCCGCACTGCCAGGTTGTGGAGCATGCAGCAGACGATGATAATCTTGCACACTTTCGCAGGGGCATATGGGAGGGACCCTCCGGTCTTGTCCAGGCAGCGGAAGCGGCTCTTCAGGAGACCAAAGGTCCGCTCAATCACTCTCCTGGTCCGACCATGTGCCTCATTGTAGCGCATCTGGGCAGGTGTCACAGGGTTCCTGAGGGGTGTCAGCAACCACGGCATGTTGGGGTATCCCGAGTCACCTACGGACAGACAAGTGCACATCAGCTGACTTGGAAAAGTGGGCGGAATACTACAGATCAGATCACACACAATGGCACAAAGTCAGTACACACCGACAAGCCAGGCACGCTGGTTCTGCATCTGTGCCATCAACCTGGGGATGCGACTACTCCTCATCACAAAGGCATCGTGTGCTGAACCAGGGAAACGGGCACACACGTGTGTGATGGTCATGTCTGCAAGACACACCACCAGTGCATTGACCGAGTGGTAGTGCTTGCGGTTCCTGTAGGCCTGCTCCTGGGCCTGTGGTGGTACCAAAGCCACATGTGTCCCATCAATGGAGCCAATGACATGCGGCATCCTCCCCAGGGCATAAAAGTCACTCTTCACGTCAGTGAGTCGTCGCAGTCTAGGGAAATAGATGTACCGGTTCAGGAAGAGCAACATTGCCGCCAAGAAATCGCGGAGCACACGGCTGAACATGGTCTGTGACATCCCACCAGCAGACGCCACAGTATGTTGGAAGGTACCGGTGGCAAAGAAGTGTAGGGCTGCCATCACCTTCACCTTGGGGGTCAGCGCTGTAGGATACGGCCGGCCAGGCTGCAAATGTGGGGACAACTGCACTGCAAAATCCTCAATCAGCTGCCTGGTGAAGCGGTACCGTCGGATGCTGTCCCGTTCCACCATCGTTGCCAGGTCTGGGAATGGCCGATGGACAGCAGGAGCCCTGCAGTGCAGAGGAGAAGTAAGCAAGATCGTCAGTCACCCCACATATGCGGCATTGAACACACTCAAGATCCCAACATACATCATCATGAGGCACAACTACATGAAGTGTGCAGTACCGGAACGACATGTATGGTACATACATGGCCAACATCTGTCAACACGGTCCTACAGGTGGCATCAATTTGTCCCAGGTTGGCCCATTGGATATCATGATGCTGTGTCACAGTCACCCCCCAGTGACATGTGAGGACAGATGTGCCCCAGGCACCACAGCTCAACGACAGGCACATTCCCAGGGACCCTGTAATGCCACATGGACACTGGCATCACCTGGAGTATCATGTGTACACCACAACAAAACAAACATGACCCCCACAGGTAGTGGCCACACTTGCCATGGCAGGAGAGCCATGGACGTCTGTGACACACACGCACAACATCAGAGTCCATGCACACACAACGTGGATGTGGAGACTGTCTCCCATTGTGCACATGAAATCAGAGACATTGTAAACACTACATGCACAAAGACTGTGGAGGGCCATCACTATTGTGCCACTGGGACACCCTGGCTCAAACATACCGTCCCACATGGGACTCACGGGGTATGTGACATGACATACACAAACACCACTGTGAAATGTGACCATGGCACATGCACAGATATGAACAGTTGCACATCACAGTGGTCACGTACACGTAACACCCAGGATCCTGTCCCCATTAACACGTGCACAGCCTGGGGGTGGCTGCCCACAGGTGACACCCACAGGACAACATGTACACCAACATACACACAATAGGAAATGCAGCCTTACATGCCTTATGATAAGGTTTGGACAGGCTGTCGTGATGTAGGTGTGCCCCTCACTCCCTGGGAGCTATCTGTGGCTGGCATATGTCCATCTGAGACAGGCATGCTGACATATGCCAGTCACATGTACAGTGATGCGTTGAACAGCAATGGACCGATCGGTGTCTCCGGCCGGCCCATTGCTTTCAATGTGTGCGGGTACGCGTTGTACCCCTGTGCGCGTTGAACAGCAATGGACCGATCGGTGCCTCCGGCCGGCCCATTGCTTTCAATGTGTGCGGGTACGCGTTGTACCCCTGTGCGCGTTGAACAGCAATGGACCGATCGGTGCCTCCGGCCGGCCCATTGCATTCAATGTGTGCGGGTACGCGTTGTACCCCTGTGCGCGTTGAACAGCAATGGACCGATCGGTGCCTCCGGCCGGCCCATTGCATTCAATGTGTGCGGGTACGCGTTGTACCCCTGTGCGCGTTGAACAGCAATGGACCGATCGGTGCCTCCGGCCGGCCCATTGCATTCAATGTGTGCGGGTACGCGTTGTACCCCTGTGCGCGTTGAACAGCAATGGACCGATCGGTGCCTCCGGCCGGCCCATTGCTTTCAATGTGCGGGTACGCGTTGTACCCCTGTGCGCGTTGAACAGCAATGGACCGATCGGTGCCTCCGGCCGGCCCATTGCTTTCAATGTGTGCGGGTACGCGTTGTACCCCTGTGCGCGTTGAACAGCAATGGACCGATCGGTGCCTCCGGCCGGCCCATTGCTTTCAATGTGTGCGGGTACGCGTTGTACCCCTGTGCGCGTTGAACAGCAATGGACCGATCGGTGCCTCCGGCCGGCCCATTGCTTTCAATGTGTGCGGGTACGCGTTGTACCCCTGTGCGCGTTGAACAGCAATGGACCGATCGGTGCCTCCGGCCGGCCCATTGCTTTCAATGTGCGCGGTACGCGTTGTACCCCTGTGCGCGTTGAACAGCAATGGACCGATCGGTGCCTCCGGCCGGCCCATTGCTTTCAATGTGCGCGGGTACGCGTTGTACCCCTGTGCGCGTTGAACAGCAATGGACCGATCGGTGCCTCCGGCCGGCCCATTGCTTTCAATGTGTGCGGGTACGCGTTGTACCCCTGTGCGCGTTGAACAGCAATGGACCGATCGGTGCCTCCGGCCGGCCCATTGCTTTCAATGTGTGCGGGTACGCGTTGTACCCCTGTGCGCGTTGAACAGCAATGGACCGATCGGTGCCTCCGGCCGGCCCATTGCTTTCAATGTGTGCGGGTACGCGTTGTACCCCTGTGCGCGTTGAACAGCAATGGACCGATCGGTGCCTCCGGCCGGCCCATTGCTTTCAATGTGTGCGGGTACGCGTTGTACCCCTGTGCGCGTTGTACCTCAATGGACCGATCGGTGCGCACCCATTGACAATGGGCTTGCCTGGCAACGGACGCGTTTTCGAATTTCGAACGAGTCGGTTGCTGGAAAATCAGTTGGTCACCCACAACAATGTTGCAAAATCATGTATGTCATGAAGTTGAAATTTTGAAGGATGCTGTGGGCGTGTTTTGGTGCTGCTATTCCATGGATTGGCCAGATTCAGAAGATGCAAACGACTTGGACCTATCACTTTGGACACAAGGGACAGTATCTGCCTCTCCAGCACATATATATTGCTGCCTGTTCCCCTGAGAGCCCACTTGCCTGCACTACATGCTCCAGGACGACATCTGCCACTGCACTGCTGCTGTCTCTGCCCCTCTGGACCCTGCAATGGCACGTACTGTGGAGAGAGCCCCAGCCTTCAGCCTTGAGGAGAACCAGGCCCTGCTGGACAGCCTACTTCCACAGTACAGCAAGCTGTATGGGACACCAGGGGAGCAGGTGAGTGTTCTGTGCACTGCCTTTCTGAATGTGCATTTTGTCTGACTAGCAAGGCTGAGAGTCAGCACACCACTGGCTAGCAGGCTCACTGAGTAGTTGTCACCCCCCATAGTGTGTAGTGACTTGCACTGGACAGGTATGGTGCAGTGACAGTGCTTCTGAACAGGGTTTTACTCCCCATGCAATGATACCATGTAGTGACTTCTGGAAAACTGTCCATGGGCAGCCGTGCACTGCCTGGGTACACCATGTGCCCCTGTGATTGCGACATGTATATGCAACTGTGTCATGCACGGATATGTTGCATGTGTAGTAATGGCCTTATCACTTTGTCATCCTGACAGGCTTCTGCCCATCGGAAGCATGAGATATGGAAGGACATCGTCCGGGCTGTCCGGTCCGTGGGGGTCTACAAGCGCCGGATCCGCAACTGCCAAAAGAGGTGGCAGGACCTTCGGGGCTGGACCCGGAGGATTGCACGGGTCCAGCTGAAGCTGTCGCCTCCTCGCAGGAGGGGCGGAACACGGACCCTGACCCCCACATGCTCAGGATCCTGGCGGTGGTCTTTCCAGACCTGGATGGGCAGCTGAAGGCCAGAGAGCAGCAAGGAGGGGGTGAGTCAAAGACTGCACTGTGTACTCTGTCTAACATGCTATGTGCCCTCCTCGGGCCAGGTTGAACTGCCACAGTACAGCAGTCATGTTGTCCAGGAGCCATGTCCCTCTATTGTGCACTGCCCACTCCTCATCTGATACCCAGGTGTGGCCCTTACATGCAGGGAATTCTGTCACTTAGGACTGTGTCCTTGCAGTTTGCTTGACTCAAGGTGGGAGACAGCATCTGTTTCCCTGACTCTGTGGTGGGCATCATGGGTGGGTCCATTGCTTACACAATGCCTGTATTCTGACATGTATTCAGCGTGTTACTTTGATCTGTGGTCCAATTGCTGAGCTGATCCACCACATGTGGCTGGGGTACCTGGCACACACCCATGCTGCGGGTGGGAACAATGTTTGGGCCCCAGGAGTATGTATATGACGTGTGTCACACATACTTAGCCAGCTGCCTACAGTCCAGGGCTCATCCCTCATTCATGTGGGGCTGGACAGTCATGCCTACTCCAGGCCATACAATACACTCTGTACTCCCACTCCCGTGTATCAGCGGACACATTGTGCACAGTGATTTGACCCCTCAGGTGTCTGCCTCTGTGTCAGTGTGCTGTGGATTAGTCGCCAGGACTGCTGTGGAGTTTCTTGGTAGGGGCTCAGCATGCCACTGGAGATGTGACCATAGGAGACGATACTTGTGTGACACATAGGTGTCTGATCAGCTGCCCATGCAGAATGGGGCATGTAAATGTGAAGTTCAGGCAGCTGTTCCCCATGCACAGCAGAGTGTGAGGGGCTCAGGTTCAGAGGGTAGTGTCACAGGTCTCCCATATGTCCAATAGGTATGACCTGGACAGATGAGGGTTAAGAGGATGTGTTGTGGGGGGATGTACATGTGCACTTGTGCAGCTCCAGGACTTGCATTCCCCATGACCTACTATTGTGACACAGTGCAGAGTGTTGTTGTCTGGCTGCAAAGTCATACATCACTGAGACAGTGATGTATGACTTTGCAGTCATGCCTCCGCCATGGCATGTGTCTACTGATTGGTGATCCTGCAGGGGAGTGACAAGTGCTACATGCACACCATAGTGGCGCTGGCTATCAGGACATGGGTGCATCATGGTGTCTGTCGCTGGTATGCATCACATGCATTTCCTATTTGACTCTGGGCATCCCTTACATCCGTAAACCTGTACTGACTCAGTGGCAAGAGCTGTGATGTGTCCACACCGTGTCCTCTGCACTGTCCAACTACTGTGTACTTGGTGCATGTGTCAACACTGGGGTGTTGCAATCCAACAGACACCAGACAGATGGGTGCAAAGCCATGTGGGATGTGAGTGCCATGCTTGGCATCAGACTGACAATTGACTTCTCCTGTTCAATTAGTGCACTTTTAGCAATGTACAACTAATGATGCCAGGGCATGCTCTGTGATGTGCTGTGCTCACAGTGGTGTGTGCGTTATGTGCAGGTGACTGATGTCTGTCTGTTTCCCCATTGTTTGCAGATACATCCACGGCCACGGAAGGGGACAGCTCCACGGACCAGGAGGAGCCGGAGAGCCAGACTGGGTCAGCAGCCGAGGAGTGGTCGGAGGGACCCAGTGGCACGGAGGGCGAGGGGAGCCACACCGAGGAGTCCTCAGCAGCATCCACCTCAGCTGAGGACCAGAGCAACTCGGAGGATGACTCCCTTGTGGAGGCGGGTGTCAGCAGCCACCACACCCCAGCTAGTGTTGCTGTCCCCGCCACCACCAGCACCACCACCGCCCTCCCATCGGCTCCCATTCCCCAGGTCCGTGGAGGCTCCCATGTCCGGGAGCGTGTCTCCTTTGGGCCAGGCACCGCACCCCTGCCCCTGTGTCCCCTGCTGCCCTGAGTGAGGAGTCTGTGTACCTCCTTCGCCAGCTCCATGTAGGGCAGACAGCCATGCTGAGTGTCCTCCATGCGCACACCGCGCTGTTGACTCAGCTGGTGTCGTTCATGGAGGGCATCTCATCGGGCATGTCTGACCTACAGAGGGGCAATAGGTCCATGGACTCCTCCCTGACGGCAGCAGTGTCCCTCCTCAAACGGTCCCTCACCCCTCCTGCCTCTGCTCCATCCACACTCCCCAGCACCTTACCCATCCCAGGCACACACACACTGGCACAGGCACACACCAGCACACACACATCCAGCACACTGACACACACGCCAATGACAAAACGCACACGCACGCACATTCAGGGGACTGAAGCCAGACTCACAGGGGATGGGGCCCTGGAACACACACACGCATCCACATGCACTGCGCAGTCCTCAGTTCCCTCTCCCTCCAAAGCACCCTCCCTTGCCTCACCTGCAACCCCAAAGTCACAGCAGCTCTTCCTCTGTGACCTCGGCCTCTTCCCCACCGATGAAGCTGCTCCAGCATCCCGGGGGAAGAGGAAGCCCACCCACACGGAGCAGAGTGCCCCTCGCCCCCGGACACCCTCCCCAGGCGCAGACGGACTGAGGCCCCCACCCGCAAGTCCCCCCGGAGTGCTAAGAGCAAGACCCCGCCACCGCCCTGCAGCTCAGGCACAAGGTCTCCGTCCTCCATCCCTCAGGCCCCCACTGCACAGGTGCCCCCACCACACCCTGCCCCAGGTTCCCCCACCCACAGATATACCATCCCCAAGATGCTCCGGCCTTCTCCCCCTGCCACTTGCTCTCCCAGCACCACACCCCCGCTGCGCTTGTCTGTGCCACTGATGTGGTGAGGGTGTCCTCCCCTCTGTCCAACCCACCTTGCCTGTTCCCCATTCTCCTCCCCTGGAGGTAGGCACTGCAGTGGAGTCCACTACCGCCCTGTCTGACTTGGGCACTGCAGTGGCGGACCTGTCCACCCCATCTGCAGGGTCCACTGCAGTTGTGCCGGCACCCACGACATCTGTGTCATGCCCCCCAGTTGTGCCGGCACACACCATGTCAGACACCTCCACTGCAGTTGTCAGTGGCTCTCCAGCACCCACCACCCCTTCCCTGACTCCCCCTGGTGAGCCCTGATCCTGTCCCTGCGGTGCCTGGCCTGCCCCCCGGTTGCCCCTCCTAGTGGATTGTCCCTGGTATTGTGCAGGCATGCGTAGGGTGACATCTGCCAGTGTCACCCTGTTTGAACTTTGACAATGGACTGGCCATTGGCCTTTGCTCTAATTTCTTCTGGACGTCGTTATCAAACAACACATATGCTGAATAAAGCAACTTTCTTTTCTCTAGTGCTCATGCTTCAGATGTACATGTTGTTGGTGCAGCTAACCATGCCCTTGCTGCAGTGATGGTGATATCTGGTCTCATGATTATGAAGTGTTACTGTGCAGGAACCCATGTGGTCCAGGGGGAATGTGTCCTATCATGTGGTGTATCCATGTCATCAATAGCAGCATCTGAGGGTGTCATGTGTTCAGTATTTGGCAATGGGTTTCCTACTTACATTGGCAATTTCATATCTGTGGCTTCCACCCCTGCACATCTGTTGTGCCTGCCATCGTTGCATTTGTCTACTTCCCTGACCGTGTTGCCATCTCCAGTGGACATGCAGGTTTGGGCATCAATGGGGAGGGACTCATCCGTGTAGTCAGTGCAACATTGCTATACAAGTGTGTTGGATCTGTGCTGATGATTCCGTTGGCACATCCATGACCAGGCTGATGTGATGGGAGCCCTCATTTGGTGCTAATTGTTGATTGTGTGACCAAGTGCTCAGCTGACATGATGGGGCCCTACTGAGGCAACATATGGCACAGCTTTCCTCACACAGGAGTGGAGTCCCCTCATGGCAGTGTGTACACGTGTGACATTGCCTGCGCCCAAGGTGTGTGTTGTATGTGCATGTCTGTGTGTTCACTTCCATTCATCTGCGCATGCTGTGATCCCTAGTGTTGTACCTGTTTGTGATGCTTGCTGACTTGAGCTATGTTCCCCCAAAGTCTTCTCCCTGTGTTCTCTGTGATGTGGGTGCATGGCACATTACTGGTCATCAGGGTGTCACCCATAGGTGTGTTTGCTGTCAGGGCAGAGTTTGTGTGCAGACGCAGATGGGTCACAGTCAGGTTTCCCTTTGGCACTTGTTGTTTGCCCCTGTCATGTGATTTCCAGTTTGTGTTATCTTTCAGTGATTGTGACACGTTGTGTGTGTGACTGCTGGCACTCCTTAGGGTCCGGGCTGCAATGTTGGTTGTTGTCTATGTGTGTTCTTTGTGGGTGACCTTGGCTTCTTCATTGGTGTGTGACTGTGGCTGGGATCCCATTGGTCGGTGTGGTATTGCCGTCATGTCCATGTACAGCGTAGTGTGCAGTGTGTCAGACATTCAGGAGTCTTGTTGAGTGTCCATGTGTGATGTGTTTCTACACCTTGGTTCCCACCCACCACCCTGGAATAGTCATGGGTGCATGTGCAATGTCACCAGTGCATGTGTACTTCACTGCTGCACATTGTTGGAGGTCGAGGGGTGTGGTCTTGAGTGTGTGCAGATGAGAGTTGTTGCCCGGCTAGGCCCCTGCCTCCATGTTGGCCTTGGCTTACTGGCCATGCTGATTGATTTGTGCTTGTGTAGGTGTGATGGTAGTTTGTTGCTCAGGACACCTGACTGTGGTTCACAGTGTGAACGACATTTAGCTTTGTCATCACAGTGGTATTTTTATTCAGCCCAGGGTCACCACATTGTGGGGGCCCTGGGGGTGGTGCTGTGGTGTGTCTGTGACTTGCTGTGTCAGTTGTTGTTCCTACGTGCCTGTGTGACATGTGTGTTTTGTGCTCCCTCTCACCTGTCAATGCCTGCTTGCCCACATAGGGGATTTGGATCCATGAGTTACCTTAGTGTGGCAGTGTATGCACATCTGTATGATTGGTATTCAGCTCTCCTCATGTGTTGTGTTGTTGCCTGGGGACACTGGCACCCCCACCCCTCACCTGCTGTGTATGATGACAGTGTTGGTCTGCCTGTTTGTGTTTGTGCATCTGCACCACTGCATTGGCATATCTTGGGTGTGCCATTGGCTGTATGTTGTTTGGTGTGTTTCCCCTGCTGTCCCTGGGACTCCTAGGTCATCGGTCAGCACAGTGATCATGGTTTGTGTGTCCCATTGCTGCCATGGTATGGTATCTGTTCACCTCACATCTGCTGTCTCCACAGGGTATCTGCATTTGTGTGCCCATTGGTGCAAATATGTGGTTCTGCATTCTGATGGTCACTTCTGTCATTGTGTCATTGATGACTGTTGACGGTCTCAGCCCCCATGGGTGTTGTTTGTCTGCACATGGCCAAAGGAATGTTTCATTTGCACTGCAGTATTTGGCTCCCCCAATTTATGTTGCAATGGGACACATACACTACTTTGCCACAGATGAGTTTTTGGTTCTGTGACCAGGAATGATCCATGCAGTTTGGCAGTTGCAGCTCTTTCTTTGTCAACAATTACCTTTTGGTCACTGTGATGATGAGGGTGTAGACCCCATTGCCACAATGGTCAAAATGTGCTTCAGCTATGGACCCCACACTTGCCTTTTGGTCACTGTGATGATGGGGGTTTAGTCCCCATTGCCACAATGGTCAAAATGTGCTTCAGCTATGGACCCCACACTTGCCTTTTGGTCACTGTGATGATGGGGGTTTAGACCCCATTGCCACAATGGTCAAAATGTGCTTCAGCTATGGACCCCACACTTGCCTTTTGGTCACTGTGATGATGGGGGTTTAGACCCCATTGCCACAATGTTCAAAATGTGCTTCAGCTTTGGACCCCACACTTACCTTGTGGTCACTGTGATGATGGGGGTTTAGGCCCCATTGCCACAATGGTCATGGGCTGCTTGCATTGTGGGTGCCACACACATATATGTGTGGCACATGTGCTAGGGGGTCACATTGTATGTTCAAAGTCATGTTCGGTGTTGTAGGCATTTGACACAGCCTGCTCACACGCTTGTCATGGTGGTGGGGGGATGTCTTAATCTTGCATTCCCTAGGTTGTGGTGTGCTTGTTGTGTCATGCATTGTCCATCCTATGAGTGGGGGTGGTAGTAGTGGTAGGCATCCAGCCCCCCTGGCTAAGGCTGGTAGTAGTGGTAGGCATCCAGCCCCCCTGGCTAAGGGTGGTAGTAGTGGTGGGCATCCTGCACCCCCCTGGGTGAGGGTGGTAGTAGTGGTGGGCATCCTGCCACCCTGGCTAAGGGTGGTAGTAGTGGTGGGCATCCTGCCCCCCTGGCTAAGGGTGGTAGTAGTGGTAGGCATCCTGCCCCCGTGGGTGAGGGTGGTAGTAGTGGTAGGCTTCCTGCCCCCTGGCTAAGGGTGGTAGTAGTGGTAGGCATCCTGCCCCCTGGCTAAGGGTGGTAGTAGTGGTAGGCATCCTGCCACCCTGGCTAAGGGTGGTAGTAGTGGTGGGCATCCTGCCCCCCTGGGTGAGGGTGGTAGTAGTGGTGGGCATCCTGCCCCCCTGGCTAAGGGTGGTAGTAGTGGTAGGCATCCTGCCCCCTGGCTAAGGGTGGTAGTAGTGGTAGGCATCCTGCCACCCTGGCTAAGGGTGGTAGTAGTGGTAGGCATCCTGCCCCCTGGCTAAGGGTGGTAGTAGTGGTAGGCATCCAGCCCCCTGGCTAAGGGTGGTAGTAGTGGTGGGCATCCTGCCCCCTGGGTGAGGGTGGTAGTAGTGGTGGGCATCCTGCCACCCTGGCTAAGGGTGGTAGTAGTGGTGGGCATCCTGCCCCCTGGCTAAGGGTGGTAGTAGTGGTAGGCATCCTGCCCCCCTGGGTGAGGGTGGTAGTAGTGGTAGGCATCCTGCCCCCTGGCTAAGGGTGGTAGTAGTGGTAGGCATCCTGCCCCCTGGCTAAGGGTGGTAGTAGTGGTAGGCATCCTGCCCCCTGGCTAAGGGTGGTAGTAGTGGTAGGCATCCTGCCACCCTGGCTAAGGGTGGTAGTAGTGGTGGGCATCCTGCCCCCCTGGCTAAGGGTGGTAGTAGTGGTAGGCATCCTGTCCCCCGTGGGTGAGGGTGGTAGTAGTGGTAGGCTTCCTGCCCCCTGGCTAAGGGTGGTAGTAGTGGTAGGCATCCTGCCCCCTGGCTAAGGGTGGTAGTAGTGGTAGGCATCCAGCCCCCTGGCTAAGGGTGGTAGTAGTGGTGGGCATCCTGCCCTCCCTGGGTGAGGGTGGTAGTAGTGGTGGGCATCCTGCCACCCTGGCTAAGGGTGGTAGTAGTGGTGGGCATCCTGCCCCCCCTGGCTAAGGGTGGTAGTAGTGGTAGGCATCCTGCCCCCGTGGGTGAGGGTGGTAGTAGTGGTAGGCTTCCTGCCCCCCTGGCTAAGGGTGGTAGTAGTGGTAGGCATCCTGCCCCCCTGGCTAAGGGTGGTAGTAGTGGTAGGCATCCTGCCACCCTGGCTAAGGGTGGTAGTAGTGGTGGGCATCCTGCCCCCTGGGTGAGGGTGGTAGTAGTGGTGGGCATCCTGCCCCCTGGCTAAGGGTGGTAGTAGTGGTGGGCATCCTGCCCCCCTGGCTAAGGGTGGTAGTAGTGGTGGGCATCCTGCCCCCCTGGGTGAGGGTGGTAGTAGTGGTGGGCATCCTGCCCCCTGGCTAAGGGTGGTAGTAGTGGTAGGCATCCTGCCCCCCTGGCTAAGGGTGGTAGTAGTGGTAGGCATCCTGCCACCCTGGCTAAGGGTGGTAGTAGTGGTAGGCATCCTGCCACCCTGGCTAAGGGTGGTAGTAGTGGTGGGCATCCTGCCCCCCTGGGTGAGGGTGGTAGTAGTGGTGGGCATCCTGCCACCCTGGCTAAGGGTGGTAGTAGTGGTGGGCATCCTGCCCCCTGGGTGAGGGTGGTAGTAGTGGTAGGCTTCCTGCCCCCTGGCTAAGGGTGGTAGTAGTGGTGGGCATCCTGCCCCCTGGCTAAGGGTGGTAGTAGTGGTAGGAATCCTGCCACCCTGGCTAAGGGTGGTAGTAGTGGTAGGCTTCCTGCCCCCTGGGTGAGGGTGGTAGTAGTGGTGGGCATCCTGCCCCCTGGCTAAGGGTGGTAGTAGTGGTGGGCATCCTGCCCCCCTGGCTAAGGGTGGTAGTAGTGGTGGGCATCCTGCCCCCTGGGTGAGGGTGGTAGTAGTGGTGGGCATCCTGCCCCCTGGCTAAGGGTGGTAGTAGTGGTAGGCATACTGCCCCCTGGCTAAGGGTGGTAGTAGTGGTAGGCATCCTGCCACCCTGGCTAAGGGTGGTAGTAGTGGTAGGCATCCTGCCCCCTGGCTAAGGGTGGTAGTAGTGGTAGGCATCCTGCCCCCTGGCTAAGGGTGGTAGTAGTGGTAGGCATCCTGCCACCCTGGCTAAGGGTGGTAGTAGTGGTGGGCATCCTGCCCCCCTGGGTGAGGGTGGTAGTAGTGGTGGGCATCCTGCCACCCTGGCTAAGGGTGGTAGTAGTGGTGGGCATCCTGCCCCCTGGGTGAGGGTGGTAGTAGTGGTAGGCTTCCTGCCCCCTGGCTAAGGGTGGTAGTAGTGGTGGGCATCCTGCCCCCTGGCTAAGGGTGGTAGTAGTGGTAGGCATCCTGCCACCCTGGCTAAGGGTGGTAGTAGTGGTAGGCTTCCTGCCCCCTGGCTAAGGGTGGTAGTAGTGGTAGGCATCCTGCCCCCTGGCTAAGGGTGGTAGTAGTGGTAGGCATCCTGCCCCCTGGCTAAGGGTGGTAGTAGTGGTAGGCATCCTGCCACCCTGGCTAAGGGTGGTAGTAGTGGTGGGCATCCTGCCCCCCTGGCTAAGGGTGGTAGTAGTGGTAGGCATCCTGCCCCCCGTGGGTGAGGGTGGTAGTAGTGGTAGGCTTCCTGCCCCCTGGCTAAGGGTGGTAGTAGTGGTAGGCATCCTGCCCCCTGGCTAAGGGTGGTAGTAGTGGTAGGCATCCAGCCCCCTGGCTAAGGGTGGTAGTAGTGGTGGGCATCCTGCCCCCCTGGGTGAGGGTGGTAGTAGTGGTGGGCATCCTGCCACCCTGGCTAAGGGTGGTAGTAGTGGTGGGCATCCTGCCCCCCCTGGCTAAGGGTGGTAGTAGTGGTAGGCATCCTGCCTCCCGTGGGTGAGGGTGGTAGTAGTGGTAGGCTTCCTGCCCCCTGGCTAAGGGTGGTAGTAGTGGTAGGCATCCTGCCCCCTGGCTAAGGGTGGTAGTAGTGGTAGGCATCCTGCCACCCTGGCTAAGGGTGGTAGTAGTGGTGGGCATCCTGCCCCCTGGGTGAGGGTGGTAGTAGTGGTGGGCATCCTGCCCCCTGGCTAAGGGTGGTAGTAGTGGTGGGCATCCTGCCCCCTGGCTAAGGGTGGTAGTAGTGGTGGGCATCCTGCCCCCCTGGGTGAGGGTGGTAGTAGTGGTGGGCATCCTGCCCCCTGGCTAAGGGTGGTAGTAGTGGTAGGCATCCTGCCCCCTGGCTAAGGGTGGTAGTAGTGGTAGGCATCCTGCCACCCTGGCTAAGGGTGGTAGTAGTGGTAGGCATCCTGCCACCCTGGCTAAGGGTGGTAGTAGTGGTGGGCATCCTGCCCCCCTGGGTGAGGGTGGTAGTAGTGGTGGGCATCCTGCCACCCTGGCTAAGGGTGGTAGTAGTGGTGGGCATCCTGCCCCCTGGGTGAGGGTGGTAGTAGTGGTAGGCTTCCTGCCCCCTGGCTAAGGGTGGTAGTAGTGGTGGGCATCCTGCCCCCTGGCTAAGGGTGGTAGTAGTGGTAGGCATCCTGCCACCCTGGCTAAGGGTGGTAGTAGTGGTAGGCTTCCTGCCCCCTGGCTAAGGGTGGTAGTAGTGGTAGGCATCCTGCCCCCTGGCTAAGGGTGGTAGTAGTGGTAGGCATCCTGCCACCCTGGCTAAGGGTGGTAGTAGTGGTGGGCATCCTGCCCCCCTGGCTAAGGGTGGTAGTAGTGGTAGGCATCCTGCCCCCCGTGGGTGAGGGTGGTAGTAGTGGTAGGCTTCCTGCCCCCTGGCTAAGGGTGGTAGTAGTGGTAGGCATCCTGCCCCCTGGCTAAGGGTGGTAGTAGTGGTAGGCATCCTGCCCCCTGGCTAAGGGTGGTAGTAGTGGTAGGCTTCCTGCCCCCTGGCTAAGGGTGGTAGTAGTGGTAGGCATCCTGCCCCCTGGCTAAGGGTGGTAGTAGTGGTGGGCATCCTGCCCCCTGGCTAAGGGTGGTAGTAGTGGTGGGCATCCTGCCCCCACTGGGTGAGGGTGGTAGTGGTGGGCATCCTGCCCCCTGGCTAAGGGTGGTAGTAGTGGTAGGCATCCTGCCCCCTGGCTAAGGGTGGTAGTAGTGGTAGGCATCCTGCCACCCTGGCTAAGGGTGGTAGTAGTGGTAGGCATCCTGCCCCCTGGCTAAGGGTGGTAGTAGTGGTAGGCATCCTGCCACCCTGGCTAAGGGTGGTAGTAGTGGTGGGCATCCTGACCCCCTGGCTAAGGGTGGTAGTAGTGGTAGGCATCCTGCCCCCGTGGGTGAGGGTGGTAGTAGTGGTAGGCTTCCTGCCCCCTGGCTAAGGGTGGTAGTAGTGGTGGGCATCCTGCCCCCTGGCTAAGGGTGGTAGTAGTGGTAGGCATCCTGCCACCCTGGCTAAGGGTGGTAGTAGTGGTAGGCATCCTGCCCCCTGGCTAAGGGTGGTAGTAGTGGTAGGCATCCAGCCCCCTGGGTTGGGGTGGTGGCGCGCATTCAGGCCCCTGTGTGCATATGTGGCATTGGTGATGGGCATCCCGCCCCTATGGTGCTGCTGTTGCTGGTGTAAGTATATTCAGATTCCCAGTGTATGTGTGTGATGTGTCGTGTACGTGTTGTATGTGTTTTGTGGTTGGTGTCTGACTTACCTTCTGCGCCGTACGCGTCCGTGCCTGTTCCGGTAGTAGATGTAGAATATTGGTATGATCGGGACGAAGGGATTCATGGTTGGTTCGTGTCGTTCGTCCTTCTCGTTGCTTCGCGTCGTCCTCGCCGCTTGGCTTCGCCCTCGCCGCTTCGCTTCGTCCTCGCCGCTTCGCGTCGTCCTCGTCGGTGCCGTGTTCGCCTCGTAGCCGTGGATCGTGTTGTGGCGCGATTCGGAGCTTATGTGCGCCTCCCCGGATGCTTTGACGTGCCGTGCGTAGCGACGGGTTCGGCGCGTACGGAAAGCGCATCGTACTTGTTCGGCCGGACGGGGCTGCATTTTCCCTTCCGTGCGACTCGATTCGGCGTTTCCGGATTCGCCTCGGTCGGAGAACAGGACCTGGTTTGGGTGAGTACGGCTCGGCCGGAATTTTTGCTGTTGTGCGCATCGTACTTGCTCGTTCGGTGTGCTGTACGGATCGGTCGGGAAACTGGCTTTCGCATGGCTTTTTTCCCGACCGAATAGTATTGGGTGCGCCTCCGACCGAGATCGGAATCGGCCCCGTACTATCCCAAAAGGAGTCCACATCTGGAAAACATATGTCTCTATGAAGTACTGCAACATTATAGTTTTAAGCGAAATGTTACAGAAAATATAAACGAAGAAAACTATGCAGTAATTGGATGTGATGGATGTTTGGTAAAACATGCCAAAAGAAATCCTATTAATCACAGGAAACTCAGTTGTGATACTCCAGATAAAAGGGATTTTTTCTATTTAGCACTTCTGTAACTCTTCAAGCCTTGATGTACTAAAATGGAATTACTTGGAGATTTTGACTGCTATGAAGACTCTTTTAATGCATGTAAAGATAGCATTGAATGTACAATTTTTCCAAATTACCTACAAATGTTGAATGAAGAGATTGAACAAGAAACTACTTTTGCAGCTGAAATAGCTAGAGATAGTTCTCAAGATAGTCAAAGTTCTGCTCCACTAAATCAAGATCCACTAGGACAACCAATTCTTAAAAATTAAGCAGCAATGGCCATGAGTGAAGTAGAAACGGCAATGCAACAAGCACAACAGGATATTATTGAGTTGGGAAACTTGAAAGAAGAACTAAATATTGAACAAAAAGAAATATATGAGCAAGTGACGCAACAGATACAGCATGGTTTACTGCATGAAAAAAGAATGCCAATGCACATCATTTAAACCTATTCGAATGTATATCAGTGGGCAAGCTGGAACAGGAAAAAGTTTCTTAATTACAGTTTTGACCAGTTATCTACACAAAACCACTGAATCACATTTATCTTGTATTGTAACCGCTCCAACTGGGTTAGCAGCACATAACATTAAAGGGATTACATTACATCGATTACTCATGCTACCAGTTGAACATGAAAATAAGTTGGAATATCACAAGCTATCTGGAGAAGCTTTTTATGAAGTTTGAAGAGTACTCAAGAAAATGAAACTTCTAATTATTGATGAGGTGAGCATGGTGTCAAACTTAATGCTTGCCTTTGTACATTTAGGAATGCAACAGATTTTAAAAATAGATTATGACGTTCTATTTGGAAGAAAACATGTTATTGTATTCGGCGACCTACTACAACTTACTCCTGTAAAAGGGCATTCTGTTTTTAAAACACTTGTCCATGAAGACACTAGGAAATTCATTGGAAGGTATTGGAAATGTCAACATTTCGTCTCATTTTGAATATAAAGAACTTATTAAGAATATGCGACAAGCAAGTAATGAACATTATGGAAACATTCTTCAAGATATTACAATGGTGTTTTGACTAAAGATGGTAAAGAAGCTTTACAAAGTCGGCTTTTAACAAACTTGTTTGCAAATGAAAACATAGCATCTGAAATAATGTACAAAAAATTGCAGAAAAGAAATCTATAGTTTGCCTAATGCCTACACTGCAAGAGTGTTCTACGTTCAATCAAGAACTTTTGAAATTGGAAAAATAACCAATAGAGAAAATGGCAGCTATTGATAAATTGGAACATGAAGGAGTTACTATTCTTCTCTCAGAGAAATTACAGTCAAAATTAGATTCTTTGAAAAAGTCGCTGTCTAAGACTGCAGGTTTAGAAAAGACTTTATATGTATGTCTAAATTGTCGGGTAATTTTACGGCGTAATTTGAATGTAGAAGAAGGTTTAGTAAATGGAGCAATGGGAAAAGTAGTTGATTATGTAAATTTTCAGAACAGAGATGGAATTGAATTTTTGAAGATTAAATTTGATCAGATTGAAGACGTTTTTTGCTTGTAAAAGACTTCTATGTTCGTAGAAAACAGTTTCCTCTTTCTTTAGCATATGCTGTAACCATTCATAAATCTCAAGGTTTAGGTGTAGACAGTGCTTTGGTAAATATTGGAAGTACAGTGTTTAAAGAGGGCATGGCATACGTTGCATTGTCTCAAGCAAGAACATTATCTGGTTTGTATTTGATTGATTTTGATGAGAAAAGTGTTAGTGCTGATGCAAATTGTGTAAGAGAGTATAATCGGTTAAGAAGACTGTATGCTCCTAACTTAGGTGAATATCCCGTATATGAAAAACGTGTAGTGTGTCCAAAACGAAAATATGACAAACATTCTAGTGAGGTTCAAAAAAGAAAACAATTCAAGAGAATGATGAAGCTGCAGAGAAAATGAAAATGGACACTGTTGATGATATTGTAGGATACCAGTTAGAAAATAGTTCAGGTATCAACTGCGATGCTAATGTAACTGTGAATGTTGTGTTTTATCTAGAAGATCTTCATCATGAAATTATGGAAAATCGAGAAAAAAGAGTCTGTTCTTTATTACATTAAATTTTTCAAAAGTTGGTAACTGATAGAACTAAAATCCATACTGCTTCTGGCATACGGCATCTTTTGGATATATGTACTGGTTCTTCGCAATTTACACTTAATGTACAACAAGATGCACAAGAATTTCTTATGTTCATGCTTGCATTATTGGAAGATGAAGGAAAAGAAATTGAAAATTTGTTTGGACTAAGTTACCGATGGGATCATAAATGTGAAGAGTGTTCATTTTCTTCTACCACTAAAATAGACACTGAACGATTCATATATTTGACAATACCAGATTGCAAAACAGTGTCTTTTAACAAATTAGTAAAAACAGCTAATCAAGATATGAAATGTTCTCATTGCAGATCAGAAATGTTGTCAACATTATTTATAGAAAGATTTGGACAATATGGCATTTTAATGCTACAATGTTGTAGAACAGATGGAAGAAAATTGGAAAACAAAATTAAAAATTTTGTGGCAAGTCAAGTATCAATTTCAGGAAGAACTTTTAAAGCAGTGGCTATTATTTTTCATGATGGACCTACTACAACATCTGGACACTATACTGTGTATTTAAAGTGCAATAAAGGATGAACTCATTGTAATGATGCCCATTTGGAATTCAAATGTCGGTTGCCTTACGAATTACCAAATTCATATCTGATATTTTTGATGCCAAAGTTTTGAAAACATCATTTGGCCTATTGGGAAGATGTGAACACGAATTAACAAGTTTATTTTGGATAGTGTCAATGCAAATGGTTTTGGAAACATAATTCGGCCTATTGGGAAGATGTGAACAATTACTGTTTGGATTATTGTTTGTGCTAATTCTTATTGCATATGCAAAATTGTGTTTGAAAGAAGTAGTTTATATATTTGATCTTTGTATTATACGCGATGTAAATGAGAGTGTGTATTTTACAAAATGTACTTGAGAGAATTAAAACATTTAATGTAGTTGAAGAATGTAATTTACAAACTGTAGATAGGTAAACAGATAGTTGCAGTTGTTGTAAATATTTTCAACGCAGATTTTTTTTTTTTTCAATCTCATTGATTGAATTTATTTCCTTGCTGTTGTATGATGATCTACGTTGAAATCACTGTGTATGGTAAAGTTTGGTAGAATCTGAGAACAGCAAAAATGGAAACTGAATATGTTATGTAATTCTAAAATTATGTTGTGTTCTTAAAACTAGAATATTATATGCAATAACACTTATTCTTCTTTTTTACAGAAGATAATACTAAAGTTTGAAAAGATTTTAAATTCAGTTTACAACAAAACTACTGTAAAATAGTTCCACTGAGTTTTGTATCTTCTTTAATAAAAAAGGTAAGAACAAATAATGTAATAAGCATGATAATATGAACTAATGTTTACAGTGCCTTTTACTGCACTCATCCATTTTTTTAAACACTACCCATGCAGTCATTTATACAGTTAGGCAGTGTTCCCACACTCCTCCAATAACCCATGCACTATCTATGCAGTTCTTCAATCACGTAGCTTGTACCCATGCACTTATAATATCACCCAGACACTACCTATGTACTCCTTCAATCACCCAGGCACTATCTGTACACTCATGCAATCAGCTAGACATTACCGATACACTCTTTCAATCACCAAGGTATTACCTATATACTTTTCTAATCCTCTAGACATTACCCCTAGACTCATACAATTACCCAGGCATTACCTATGCATTCCTTTAATCCTCAAACATTACACTTGCACTCATGCAATCACCCAGGCACTACCCCTGCAATGCTGCAATCACCCTATCCGGATCTATGCACTCCTCCAATCACCCAGACATTACCTCTGCACTTATGCAATAACCCAGGCACTACCCATGCACTTTTTTAATCACTCAGGCAGTACCCATGCACTCCTCCAATTACCCAGGCAATACCCATGCACTCATGCAATCACCCAGGCATTACCCATCCACTCCTTCAATCATTCAGGCAGTACCCATGCACTCCTCCAATCACCCAGGCACTACCCATGCACTTATGCAATCACCCAGGCATTACATATGCACTCTTTCAATCACTCAGGCAGTACCCATGCACTCCTCCAATAACCCACACATTACTCCTGCCTTCATTGAAACACCCAGGCATTACCCATGCACTCCTACAATCACTCAGGCAGTACCCATGCACTCCTCCAATCACCCAGATATTACTCTTGCACTCATGGAATCACCCAGGCCTTACCCACACACTCCTTCAATCACTCAGGCAGTACCTTTGCACTCCTCCAATTACCCTGACATTACCCCTGCACTCATGCAATCACCCAGGCATTACCCATGTACTCCTTCAATCACTCAGGCAGCACCCATGCACTCCTCCAACTACCCAGGCACTACCCATGCACTTATGCAATCACCCAGGCATTACCAATGCACTCCATCAATGACTCAGGCAGTACCCATGCACTCCTCCAATCATCCAGACCTTACACTTGTACTCATGCAATCACCCAGGCATGACCCATAAACTCCTTCAATCACTTAGGCAGTACCCATGTACTCCTCCAATCACCCAAACATTACCCCTGCACTCATGCAATCACCCAGGCATTACCCATGCACTTTTTCAATCACTCAGGCAGTACCCATGCACTCCTACAATCACCCAGACATTACTCCTGCACTCATAGAATCACCCATGCACTACCCATGCACTAATGCAATCACCCAGGCAGCACCCATGCACTCTTTCAATTACCCAGGCACTACCCATGCACCTATGGAATCACCCAGGCATTACCCATGCACTCCTTAAATAACTTAGGCAGTACCCATGCACTCCTCAAATCACCCAGACATTATCTCTGCACTCATGCAATCATGCAGGCACTACTCATGCACTTCTTCAATCACTCAGGCATTACCCATGCACTTCTTCAATCACTCAGGCATTTCCTATGCACTCCTTCGATCACTGAGGCAGTACCCATGCATTCCTCCAATCACCCAGACATTACCTCTGCACTTATGCAATAACCCAGGCACTACCCATGCACATTTTTAATCACTCAGGCAGTACCCATGCACTCCTCCAATTACCCAGGCAATACCCATGCACTCATGCAATCACCCAGGCATTACCCATCCACTCCTTCAATCATTCAGGCACTACCCATGCACTTATGCAATCACCCAGGCATTACCAATGCACTCCATCAATGACTCAGGCAGTACCCATGCACTCCTCCAATCATCCAGACCTTACACTTGCACTCATGCAATCACCCAGGCATGACCCATAAACTCCTTCAATCACTTAGGCAGTACCCATGTACTCCTCCAATCACCCAAACATTACCCCTGCACTCATGCAATCACCCAGGCATTACCCATGCACTTTTTCAATCACTCAGGCAGTACCCATGCACTCCTACAATCACCCAGACATTACTCCTGCACTCATAGAATCACCCATGCACTACCCATGCACTAATGCAATCACCCAGGCAGCACCCATGCACTCTTTCAATTACCCAGGCACTACCCATGCACCTATGGAATCACCCAGGCATTACCCATGCACTCCTTAAATAACTTAGGCAGTACCCATGCACTCCTCAAATCACCCAGACATTATCTCTGCACTCATGCAATCACGCAGGCACTACTCATGCACTTCTTCAATCACTCAGTCATTACCCATGCACTTCTTCAATCACTCAGGCATTTCCTATGCACTCCTTCGATCACTGAGGCAGTACCCATGCATTCCTCCAATCACCCAGACATTACCTCTGCACTTATGCAATAACCCAGGCACTACCCATGCACATTTTTAATCACTCAGGCAGTACCCATGCACTCCTCCAATTACCCAGGCAATACCCATGCACTCATGCAATTACCCAGGCATTACCCATCCACACCTTCAATCATTCAGGCAGTACCCATGCACTCCTCCAATCACCCAGACATTACACCTGCACTCATGCAATCACCCAGGCATTACACATGCACTCCTTCAATCACTCAGACAGTTCCCATGCACTCCTTCAATCACCCAGATATTACCCCTGTACTCATGCAATCACGCTGGCACTACCCATGCACTTATTCAATCACTCAGGCAGTACCCATGCACTCCTCCAATCACCCAGGCACTGCCCATGCAGTCTTGCAATCACCCAGACATTATCCCTGCGCACTTATGCACTTACCCAGGCACTACCAATGCACTCCTTCAATCACTCAGGCAGTGTCCATGCACTCTTCCAAACACCCAGGCACTACCCATGCACAAATGCAATCACCCAGGCATTACTCCTGCACTCATGAAATCCCCCAGACATTACCCATGCACTCCTTCAATCACTCAGGCAGTACCCATGCACTCCTCCAATCATTCAGACATTACCTCTGCACTCCTCCAATAACCCAGACATTACCCATGCACTCCTTCAATCACTCAGGCAGTACCCATGCACTCCTTCAATCACTCAGCAGTACCCATGCACTCCTCCAATCACCCAAACAGTACCCCTGCACTCAGGCAATCACGCAGGTACTAACCATGCACTTCTTCAATCGCTCAGGCAGTACCCATGCACTCCTCCAATAACCCAGGCACTACCCATGCAGTCTTCCAATCACCCAGGCATTACTCATGCACTTCTTCAATCACTCAGGCATTGCCCATGCACTCCTTCAATCACTGAGGCAGTACCCATGCACTCCTCTAATCACCCAGACATTACCCATGCCCTTATGCAATTACCCAGGCACTACTCATGCAGTTTTTCAATCACTCAGGCAGTACCCCTGCACTCCTCCAATCACCCAGGCAGTACCCATGCACTCATGCAATAACCCAGACATTACCCATCCACTCCTTCAATTATTCAGGCAGTACCCATGCACTCCTCCAATCACCGAGACATTACACCTGCACTCATGCAATCACCCAGGCATTACACATGCACTCCTTCAATCACTCAGGCAGTTTCCATGCCCTCCTTCAATCACCCAGGCACTACCCAAGCACTTATGCAATCACCCAGGCATTACTCATGCACTCTTTCAATCACTCAGGCAGTACCCATGCACTCCTACAATCACCCAGACATTACTCCTGCACTCATTGAATCACCCAGGCACTACCCATGCACTTGTGCAATCACCCAGGCATTACTCCTGCACTCATGAAGTCACCCAGGCATTACCCATGCACTCCTTCAATCACTCAGGCAGTACCCATGCACTCCTCCAATCCCTCATACATTACCTCTGCACTCATGCAATTACCCAGACATTACCCATGCACTTAAAAAATCACCCAGGCATTACCCATGCACTTACAAAAGCACCTAGGCATTATAGATGCACTCCTTTAATCATTCATGCAGTACCCATGCACTCCTCCAATCACCCAGACATTACCCCTGCACTCATGCAATCACGCAGGCACTAGCCATGCACTTCTTCAATCACTCAGGCAGTACCCATGCACTCCTCCAATCACCCAGGCACTACCCATGCAGTCTTGCAATCACCCAGGCATTACTCATGCACTTCTTCAATCACTCAGGCATTACCCATGCACTCCTACAATCACTGAGGCAGTACCCATGCACTCCTCTAATCACACAGATATTACCCCTGCACTTATGCAATTACCCAGGCACTACTCGTGCAGTTTTTACAATCACTCATGCAGTAGACATGCACTCCTCCAATCACCCAGGCAGTACCCATGTACTCATGCAATCACCCAGGCATTACCCATCCACTCATTCAATCATTCAGGCAATACCAATGCACTCCTCCAATCACCCAGACATTACCACTGCACTCATGCAATCACCCAGGCTTTACCCATGCACTCCTTCAATCACTCAGGCAGTACCCATGCACTCCTCCAATCACCCAGACATTACCCCTGCACTCATGCAATCACGCAGGCACTACCCATGCACTTTTTCAATTACTCAGGCATTACCTATGCCCTCCTTCAATCACTGAGGCAGTACCCATGCACTCCTCTAATAACCCAGACATTACTCCTACACTCATGGAATCACCCAGGCACTACCCATGCACTTATGCAATCACCCAGGCATTACTCCTGCACTCATGAAATCACCCAGGCATTACCCATGCACTCCTCCAATCACCCAGACATTACCCCTGCACTGATGCAATCACCCAGGCATTACCCATGCACTCCTTCGGTCACTCAGGCAGTACCCATGCACTCCTCCAATCACCCAGTCATTACCCCTGTACTCATGCAATCATGCAGGCACTACCCATGCACTTCTTCAATCACTCAGGCAGTACCCATGCACTCCTCTAATCACCCAGGCACTACCCATGCAGTCTTGCAATCACCCAGGCATTACCCATGCACTTCTTCAATCACTCAGGCATTACCTATGCCCTCCTTCAATCACTGAGGCAGTACCCATGCACTCCTCCAATCACCCAGACATTACTCCTGCACTCATGGAATCACCCAGGCACTACCCATGCACTTATGCAATCACCCAGGCATTACTGCTGCACTCCTACAATCACGCAGGCACTGCCCATGCAATTCCTCAATCACTCAGGCAGTACCCATGCACTCTTCTAATCACCCAGGCACTACCCATGCAGTCTTGCAATCACCCAGGCATTACCCATGCATTTCTTCAATTACTCAGGCATTACCTATGCACTCCTTCAATCACTCAGGCAGTACCCATGCACTCCTCTAATCACCCAGACATTACTCCTACATTCATGGAATCACCCAGGCACTACCCATGCACTTATGCAATCACCCAGGCATTACTCCTGCACTCATGAAATCACCCAGGCATTACCCATGCACTCCTCCAATCACCCAGACATTACCCCTGCACTCATGCAATCACCCAGGCATTACCCATGCACTCCTTCAGTCACTCAGGCAGTACCCATGCACTCCTCCAATCACCCAGTCATTACCCCTGCACTCATGTAATCATGCAGGCACTACCCATGCACTTCTTCAATCACTCAGGCAGTACCCATGCACTCCTCTAATCACCCAGGCACTACCCATGCAGTCTTGCAATCACCCAGGCATTACCCATGCACTTCTTCAATCACTCAGGCATTACCTATGCCCTCCTTCAATCACTGAGGCAGTACCCATGCACTCCTCCAAACACCCAGACATTACTCCTGCACTCATGGAATCACCCAGGCACTACCCATGCACTTATGCAATCACCCAGGCATTACTGCTGCACTCATAAAATCACGCAGGCACTGCCCATGAAATTCCTCAATCACTCAGGCAGTACCCATGCACTCTTCTAATCACCCAGGCACTACCCATGCAGTCTTGCAATCACCCAGGCATTACCCACGCATTTCTTCAATTACTCAGGCATTACCTATGCACTCCTTCAATCACTCAGGCAGTACCCATGCACTCCTCAAATCTCCCAGACATTACTCCTACACTCATGTAATCACCCAGGCTTTACCCATGCACTCCTTCAATATCTCAGGCAGTACCATGCACTCCTCCAATCACCCAGACATTACTCCTACACTCATGGAATCACCCAGGCACTACCCATGCACTTATGCAATCACCCAGGCATTACTCCTGCACTCATGAAATCACCCAGGCATTACCCATGCACTCCTCCAATCACCCAGACATTATCCCTGCACTCATGCAATCACCCAGGCATTACCCATGCACTCCTTCAGTCACTCAGGCAGTACCCATGCACTCCTCCAATCACCCAGTCATTAACCCTGTACTCATGCAATCATGCAGGCACTACCCATGCACTTCTTCCATCACTCAGGCAGTACCCATGCACTCCTCTAATCACCCAGGCACTACCCATGCAGTCTTGCAATCACCCAGGCATTACCCATGCACTTCTTCAATCACTCAGGCAGTACCCATGCACTCCTCCAATCACCCAGACATACTCCTGCACTCATGGAATCCCCCAGGCACTACCCATGCACTTATGCAATCACCCAGGCATTACTCCTGCACTCATGAAATTACCCAGGCATTACCCATGCACTCCTTCAATCACTCAGGCAGTACCCATGAACTCCTCCAATCACTCAGACATTACGTCTGCACTCATGCAATCACCCAGGCATTACCCATGCACTTACAAAATAACCCAGGCATTACCCATGCTCTTACAAAATCACCCAGGCATTATTGATGCACTACTTTAATCATTCAGGCAGTAACCATGCACTCCTCCAATCACCCAGACATTACCCCTGCACTCATGCAATCCCCCAGGCATTACCCATGCACTCCTTCAATCACTCAAGCAGTACCCATAAACTCCTCCAATCACCAAGACATTATCCCTGCACTCATGGAATCACGCAGGCACTACCCATGCACTTCTTCAATCACTCAGGCAGTACCCATGCACTCCTCTAATCACCCAGACACTACCCATGCAGTCTTTAAAGCACCCAGGCATTACCCATGCACTTCTTCAATCACTCAGGCATTACCTATGCACTCTTTCAATCACTCAGGCAGTACCCATGCACTCCTCCAATCACCCAGACATTACTCCTGCACTCATGGAATCACCCAGGCACTACCCATGCACTTATGCAATCACCCAGGCATTGCTCCTGCACTCATACAATCACGCAGGCACTGCCCATGCACTCTTCAATCACTCAGGCAGTACCCATGCACTCTTCTAATCACCCAGGCACTACCCATGCAGTATTGCAATCACCCAGGCATTATCTATGCATTTCTTCAATTACTCAGGCATTACCTATGCACTCCTTCAATCACTCAGGCAGTACCCATGCACTCCTCAAATCTCCCAGACATTACTCCTACACTCATGGAATCACCCAGGCACTACCCATGCACTTATGCAATCACCCAGGCATTACTCCTGCACTCATTAAATCACCCAGGCATTACCCATGCACTCCTCCAATCACTCAAACATTACCTCTGCACTCATGCAATTACCCAGGCATTACCCATGAACTTACAAAATCACCCAGGCATTATTGATGCACTCCTTTAGTCATTCAGGCAGTACCCATGCACTCCTCCAATCACCCAGACATTACCACTGCACTCATGTAATCACCCAGGCTTTACCCATGCACTCCTTCAATCTCTCAGGCAGTACCATGCACTCCTCCAATCACCCAGACATTACCCCTGCACTCATGCAATCACACAGGCACTGCCCATGCACTTCTTCAATCACTCAGGCAGTACCCATGCACTCTTCTAATCACCCAGGCACTACCCATGCAGTCTTGCAATCACCCAGGCATTACCCATGCATTTCTTCAATCACTCAGGCATTACCTATGCCCTCCTTCAATCACTGAGGCAGTACCCATGCACTCCTCCAAACACCCAGACATTACTCCTGCACTCATGGAATCACCCAGGCACTACCCATGCACTTATGCAATCACCCAGGCATTACTGCTGCACTCATAAAATCACGCAGGCACTGCCCATGAAATTCCTCAATCACTCAGGCAGTACCCATGCACTCTTCTAATCACCCAGGCACTACCCATGCAGTCTTGCAATCACCCAGGCATTACCCATGCATTTCTTCAATTACTCAGGCATTACCTATGCACTCCTTCAATCACTCAGGCAGTACCCATGCACTCCTCAAATCTCCCAGACATTACTCCTACACTCATGGAATCACCCAGGCACTACCCATGCACTTATGCAATCACCCAGGCATTACTCCTGCACTCAATTAAATAACCCAGGCATTACCCATGCACTCCTCCAATCACTCAGACATTACCTCTGCACTCATGCAAATACCCAGGCATTACCCATGAACTTAGAAAATCACCCAGGCATTATTGATGCACTCCTTTAGTCATTCAGGCAGTACCCATGCACTCCTCCAATCACCCAGACATTACCACTGCACTCATGTAATCACCCAGGCTTTACCCATGCACTCCTTCAATCTCTCAGGCAGTACCATGCACTCCTCCAATCACCCAGACATTACCCCTGCACTCATGCAATCACGCAGGCAATACCCATGCACTTCTTCAATCACTCAGGAAGTACCCATGCACTCCTCTAATCACCCAGACACCACCCATGCTGTCTTTCAATCACCCAGGCATTACCCATGCACTTCTTCAATTACTCAGGCATTACCTATGCCCTCCTTCAATCACTGAGGCAGTACCCATGCACTCCTCTAATAACCCAGACATTACTCCTACACTCATGGAATCACCCAGGCACTACCCATGCACTTATGCAATCACCCAGGCATTACTCCTGCACTCATGAAATCACCCAGGCATTACCCATGCACTCCTCCAATCACCCAGCCATTACCCCTGCACTCATGCAATCACCCAGGCATTACCCATGCACTCCTTCAGTCACTCAGGCAGTACCCATGCACTCATCCAATCACCCAGTCATTAACCCTGTACTCATGCAATCATGCAGGCACTACCCATGCACTTCTTCCATCACTCAGGCAGTACCCATGCACTCCTCTAATCACCCAGGCACTACCCATGCAGTCTTGCAATCACCCAGGCATTACCCATGCACTTCTTCAATCACTCAGGCAGTACCCATGCACTCCTCCAATCACCCAGACATACTCCTGCACTCATGGAATCCCCCAGGCACTACCCATGCACTTATGCAATCACCCAGGCATTACTCCTGCACTCATGAAATCACCCAGGCATTACCCATGCACTCCTTCAATCACTCAGGCAGTACCCATGAACTCCTCCAATCACTCAGACATTACGTTTGCACTCATGCAATCACCCAGGCATTACCCATGCACTTACAAAATAACCCAGGCATTACCCATGCTCTTACAAAATCACCCAGGCATTATTGATGCACTACTTTAATCATTCAGGCAGTAACCATGCACTCCTCCAATCACCCAGACATTACCCCTGCACTCATGCAATCCCCCAGGCATTACCCATGCACTCCTTCAATCACTCAAGCAGTACCCATGCACTCCTCCAATCACCAAGACATTATCCCTGCACTCATGGAATCACGCAGGCACTACCCATGCACTTCTTCAATCACTCAGGCAGTACCCATGCACTCCTCTAATCACCCAGACACTACCCATGCAGTCTTTAAAGCACTCAGGCATTACCCATGCACTTCTTCAATCACTCAGGCATTACCTATGCCCTCTTTCAATCACTCAGCCAGTACCCATGCACTCCTCCAATCACCCAGACATTACTCCTGCACTCATGGAATCACCCAGGCACTACCCATGCACTTATGCAATCACCCAGGCATTGCTCCTGCACTCATGCAATCACGCAGGCACTGCCCATGCACTTCTTCAATCACTCAGGCAGTACCCATGCACTCTTCTAATCACCCAGGCACTACCCATGCAGTCTTGCAATCACCCACGCATTACCCATGCATTTCTTCAGTTACTCAGGCATTACCTATGCACTCCTTCAATCACTCAGGCAGTACCCATGCACTCCTCAAATCTCCCAGACATTACTCCTACACTCATGGAATCACCCAGGCACTACCCATGCACTTATGCAATCACCCAGGCATTACTCCTGCACTCATTAAATCACCCAGGCATTACCCATGCACTCCTCCAATCACTCAGACATTACCTCTGCACTCATGCAATTACCCAGGCATTACCCATGAACTTACAAAATCACCCAGGCATTATTGGTGCACTCCTTTAGTCATTCAGGCAGTACCCATGCACTCCTCCAATCACCCAGACATTACCACTGCACTCATGTAATCACCCAGGCTTTACCCATGCACTCCTTCAATCTCTCAGGCAGTACCATGCACTCCTCCAATCACCCAGACATTACCCCTGCACTCATGCAATCACGCAGGCAATACCCATGCACTTCTTCAATCACTCAGGAAGTACCCATGCACTCCTCTAATCACCCAGACACCACCCATGCTGTCTTGCAATCACCCAGGCATTACCCATGCACTTCTTCAATTACTCAGGCATTACCTATGCCCTCCTTCAATCACTGAGGCAGTACCCATGCACTCCTCTAATAACCCAGACATTACTCCTACACTCATGGAATCACCCAGGCACTACCCATGCACTTATGCAATCACCCAGGCATTACTCCTGCACTCATGAAATCACCCAGGCATTACCCATGCACTCCTCCAATCACCCAGACATTACCCCTGCACTCATGCAATCACCCAGGCATTACCCATGCACTCCTTCAGTCACTCAGGCAGTACCCATGCACTCCTCCAATCACCCAGTCATTAACCCTGTACTCATGCAATCATGCAGGCACTACCCATGCACTTCTTCAATCACTCAGGCAGTACCCATGCACTCCTCTAATCACCCAGGCACTACCCATGCAGTCTTGCAATCACCCAGGCATTACCCATGCACTTATTCAATCACTCAGGCAGTACCCATGCACTCCTCCAATCACCCAGACATACTCCTGCACTCATGGAATCCCCCAGGCACTACCCATGCACTTATGCAATCCCCCAGGCATTACTCCTGCACTCATGAAATCACCCAGGCATTACCCATGCACTCCTTCAATCACTCAGGCAGTACCCATGCACTCCTCCAATCACTCAGACATTACGTCTGCACTCATGCAATCACCCAGGCATTACCCATGCACTTACAAAATAACCCAGGCATTACCCATGCTATTACAAAATCACCCAGGCATTATTGAGTGCACTACTTTAATCATTCAGGCAGTAACCATGCACTCCTCCAATCACCCAGACATTACCCCTGCACTCATGCAATCCCCCAGGCATTACCCATGCACTCCTTCAATCACTCAAGCAGTACCCATGCACTCCTCCAATCACCAAGACATTATCCCTGCACTCATGGAATCACGCAGGCACTACCCATGCACTTCTTCAATCACTCAGGCAGTACCCATGCACTCCTCTAATCACCCAGACACTACCCATGCAGTCTTTAAAGCACCCAGGCATTACCCATGCACTTCTTCAATCACTCAGGCATTACCTATGCCCTCTTTCAATCACTCAGGCAGTACCCATGCACTCCTCCAATCACCCAGACATTACTCCTGCACTCATGGAATCACCCAGGCACTACCCATGCACTTATGCAATCACCCAGGCATTGCTCCTGCACTCATACAATCACGCAGGCACTGCCCATGCACTTCTTCAATCACTCAGGCAGTACCCATGCACTCTTCTAATCACCCAGGCACTACCCATGCAGTCTTGCAATCACCCAGGCATTACCCATGCATTTCTTCAATCACTCAGGCATTACCTATGCATGCCTTCAATCACTCAGGCAGTACCCATGCACTGCTCCAATCACTCAGACATTACCTCTGCCCTCATGCAATTACCCAGGCATTACCCATGCACTTACAAAATCACCCAGGCATTATTGATGCACTCCTTTAGTCATTCAGGGAGTACCCATGCACTCCTCCAATCACCCAGACATTACCACTGCACTCATGCAATCACCCAGGCTTTACCCATGCACTCCTTCAATCACTCAGGCAGTACCCATGCACTCCTCAAGTCACCCAGACATTACCCCTGCACTCATGCAATCACGCAGGCACTACCCATGAACTTCTTCAATCACTCAGGCAGTGCCCATGCACTCCTCTAATCACCCAGACACTACCCATGCAGTCTTGCAATCACCCAGGCATTACCCATGCACTTCTTCAATCACTCAGGCATTACCTATGCCCTCCTTCAATCACTGAGGCAGTACCCATGCACTCCTCTAATGACCCAAACATTACCCCTGCACTTATGCAATTACCCAGGCACTACTCATGCACTTTTTCAATCATTCGGGCAATTCCCATGCACTCCTTCAATCACACAAGCACTACCCATGCACTTATGCAATTACGCAGGCATTATCTATGCACTCTTTCAATCACTCAGGCAGTACCCATGCACTCCTCAAATCACCCATACATACTCCTGAACTCATGGAATCACCCAGGCACTACCCAGGCATTACTCCTGCACTCATGAAATCACCCAGGCATTACCCATGCACTCCTTCAATCACTCAGGCAGTACCCATGCACTCCTCCAATCACTCAGACATTACGTCTGCACTGATGCAATCACCCAGGCATTACCCATGCACTTACAAAATAACCCAGGCATTACTGATGCTCTTACAAAATCACCCAGGCATTATTGATTCACTCCTTTAATCATTCAGGCAGTACCCATGCACTCCTCCAATCACCCAGACATTACCCTGCACTCATGCAATCACCCAGGCATTACCTATGCACTCCTTCAATCACTCAGGCAGTACCCATGCACTCCTCCAATCACCCAGACATTATCCCTGCACTCATGGAATCACGCAGGCACTATCCATGCACTTCTTCAATCACTCAGGCAGTACCCATGCACTCCTCTACTCACCCAGTCACTACCCATGCAGTCTTGCAATCACCCAGGCATTATCCATGCACTTCTTCAATCACTCAGGCATTACCTATGTCCTCCTTCAATGACTGAGGCAGTACCCATGCACTCCTCCAATCACCCAGACTTTACTCCTGCACACATGGAATCACCCAGGCACTACCCATGCACTTATGCAATCACCCAGGGATTACTCCTGCACTCATGCAATCACGCAGGCACTACCCATGCACATCTTCAATCACTCAGGCAGTACCCATGCACTCCTCTAATCACCCAGGCACTACCCATGCAGTCTTGCAATCACCCAGGCATTACCCATGCACTTCTTCAATCACTCAGGCATTACCTATGCACTCCTTCAATCACTCAGGCAGTACACATGCACTCCTCCAATCACCCAGACATTACTCCTGCACTCTTGCAATCACCCAGGCATTACACATGTACTCCTTCAATCACTCAGGCAGTACCCATGCACTCCTCCAATCACCCAGACATTACCCCTGCACTCATGCAATCACACAGGCACTACCCATGCACGTCTTCAATCATTCAGGCAGTACCCATGCACTCCTCCAATTACCCAGGCACTACACATGCACTCGTGCAGTCACCTAGGCATTACCCATCCACTCCTTCAATCATTCAGGCAGTACCCATGCACTCCTCCAATCACTGAGACATTACACCTGCAATCACCCAGACATTACTCCTGCACTCATGGAATCACCCAGGCACTACCCATGCACTTATGCAATCACACAGGCATTACACCTGCACACATTAAATCACCCAGGCATTACCCATGCACTCCTTCAATCACTCAGTCAGTACCCATGCACTCCTCCAATCACTCAGACATTACCTCAGCACTCATGGAATCACCCAGGCATTGCCCATGCACTTACAAAATCACCCAGGCATTACCCATGCAATTCCAAATCACCTAGTTATTATTTTAGCACTTCTTTAATCATTCAGGCAGTACCCATGCACTCCTCCAATCACCCAGACATTACCCCTGCACTCATGCAATCACCCAGGCATTACCCATGCACTCCTTCAATCACTCAGGCAGTACCCATGCACTCCTCCAATCACCTGTGCATGGGTAATCCTCCAATCACCCAGACATTACCCCTGCACTCATGCATTCATGCAGGCACTACCCATGCACTTCTTGAATCCCTCAGGCAGTACCCATGCACTCCTCTAATCACCCAGGAATTACCCATGCAGTCTTGCAATCACCCAGGCATTACCCATGCACTTCTTCAATCACTCAGGCATTACCTATGCACTGCTTCAATCCCTGAGGCAGTACCCATGCACTCCTCTAATCACCCAGACATTACTCCTGCACTCATGGTATCACCCAGGCACTACCCATGCACTCATGCAATCACCCAGGCATTACTCATGCACTCATTCAATCATGCAGGCACTAACCATGCACTTCTTCAATCACCCAGGCACTACCCATGCACTTATGCAATCACCCAGGCATTACTGCTGCACTCATAAAATCACGAAGGCACTGCCCATGAAATTCCTCAATCACTCAGGCAGTACCTATGCACTCTTCTAATCACCCAGGCACTACCCATGTACTTCTTCAATCCCTCAGGCAGTACCCATGCACTCCTCTAATCACCCAGGAATTACCCATGCAGTCTTGCAATAACCCAGGCATTACCCATGCATTTCTTCAATTACTCAGGCATTACCTATGCACTCTTTCAATCACTCAGGCAGTACCCATGCACTCCTCCAATCACCCAGACATACTCCTGCACTCATGGAATCCCCCAGGCACTACCCATGCACTTATGCAATCACCCAGGCATTACTCCTGAACTCATGAAATCACCCAGGCATTACCCATGCACTCCTTCAATCACTCAGGCAGTACCCATGCACTCCTCCAATCACTCAGACATTACGTCTGCACTCATGCAATCACCCAGGCATTACCCATGCACTTACAAAATAACCCAGGCATTACCCATGCTCTTACAAAATCACCCAGGCATTATTGATGCACTACTTTAATCATTCAGGCAGTAACCATGCACTCCTCCAATCACCCAGACATTACCCCTGCACTCATGCAATCCCCCAGGCATTACCCATGCACTCCTTCAATCACTCAGGCAGTACCCATGCACTCCTCCAATCACCAAGACATTATACCTGCACTCATGGAATCACGCAGGCAGTACCCATGCACTCCTCTAATCACCCAGACACTACCCATGCAGTCTTTAAAGCACCCAGGCATTACCCATGCACTTCTTCAATCACTCAGGCATTAGCTATGTCCTCTTTCAATCACTGAGGCAGTACCCATGCACTCCTCCAATCACCCAGACATTACTCCTGCACTCATGGAATCACCCAGGCACTACCCATGCACTTATGCAATCACCCAGGCATAGCTCCTGCACTCATACAATCACGCAGGCACTGCCCATGCACTTCTTCAATCACTCAGGCAGTACCTATGCACTCTTCTAATCACCCAGGCACGACCCATGCAGTCTTGCAATCACCCAGGCATTACCCATGCATTTCTTCAATCACTCAGGCATTACCTATGCACGCCTTCAATCACTCAGGCCGTACCCATGCACTGCTCCAATCACTCAGACATTACCTCTGCACTCATGCAATTACCCAGGCATTACCCATGAACTTACAAAATCACCCAGGCATTATTGATGCACTCCTTTAGTCATTCAGGGAGTACCCATGCACTCCTCCAATCACCCAGACATTACCACTGCACTCATGCAATCACCCAGGCTTTACCCATGCACTCCTTCAATCACTCAGGCAGTACCCATGCACTCCTCAAGTCACCCAGACATTACCCCTGCACTCATGCAATCACGCAGGCACTACCCATGAACTTCTTCAATCACTCAGGCAGTGCCCATGCACTCCTCTAATCACCCAGACACTACCCATGCAGTCTTGCAATCACCCAGGCATTACCCATGCACTTCTTCAATCACTCAGGCATTACCTATGCCCTCCTTCAATCACTGAGGAAGTACCCATGCACTCCTCTAATGACCCAAACATTACCCCTGCACTTATGCAATTACCCAGGCACTACTCATGCACTTTTTCAATCATGCGGGCAATTCCCATGCACTCCTTCAATCACACAAGCACTACCCATGCACTTATGCAATTACACAGGCATTATCTATGCACTCTTTCAATCACTCAGGCAGTACCCATGCACTCCTCAAATCACCCATACATACTCCTGCACTCATCGAATCACCCAGGCACTACCCAGGCATTACTCCTGCACTCATGAAATCACCCAGGCATTACCCATGCACTCCTTCAATCACTCAGGCAGTACCCATGCACTCCTCCAATCACTCAGACATTACGTCTGCACTCATGCAATCACCCAGGCATTACCCATGCACTTACAAAATAACCCAGGCATTACTGATGCTCTTACAAAATCACCCATGCATTATTGATTCACTCCTTTAATCATTCAGGCAGTACCCATGCACTCCTCCAATCACCCAGACATTACCCCTGCACTAATGCAATCACCCAGGCATTACCTATGCACTCCTTCAATCACTCAGGCAGTACCCATGCACTCCTCCAATCACCCAGACATTATCCCTGCACTCATGGAATCACGCAGGCACTATCGATGCACTTCTTCAATCACTGAGGCAGTACCCATGCACTCCTCTAATCACCCAGTCACTACCCATGCAGTCTTGCAATCACCCAGGCATTATCCATGCACTTCTTCAATCACTCAGGCATTACCTATGCCCTCCTTCAATCACTGAGGCAGTACCCATGCACTCCTCCAATCACCCAGACATTACTCCTGCACACATGGAATCACCCAGGCACTACCCATGCACTTATGCAATCACCCAGGCATTACTCCTGCACTCATGCAATCACGCAGGCACTACCCATGCACATCTTCAATCACTCAGGCAGTACCCATGCACTCCTCTAATCACCCAGGCACTACCCATGCAGTCTTGCAATCACCCAGGCATTACCCATGCACTTCTTCCAATCACTCAGGCATTACCTATGCACTCCTTCAATCACTCAGGCAGTACCCATGCACTCCTCCAATAACCCAGACATTACTCCTGCACTCTTACAATCACCCAGGCATTACACATGTACTCCTTCAATCACTCAGGCAGTACCCATGCACTCCTCCAATCACCCAGACATTACCCCTGCACTCATGCAATCAAACAGGCACTACCCATGCACGTCTTCAATCATTCAGGCAGTACCCATGCACTCCTCCAATTACCCAGGCACTACACATGCACTCGTGCAGTCAACTAGGCATTACCCATCCACTCCTTCAATCATTCAGGCAGTACCCATGCACTCCTCCAATCACTGAGACATTACACCTGCAATCACCCAGACATTACTCCTGCACTCATGGAATCACCCAGGCACTACCCATGCACTTATGCAAACACCCAGGCATTACTCCTGCACACATGAAATCACCCAGGCATTACCCATGCACTCCTTCAATCACTCAGGCAGTACCCATGCACTCCTCCAATCACTCAGACATTACCTCAGCACTCATGGAATCACCCAGGCATTGCCCATGCACTTACAAAATCACCCAGGCATTACCCATGCACTTCTTCAATCACTCAGGCATTACCTATGCATTCCTTCAATCACTCATGCAGTACCCATGTATTCCTCCAATCACCCATACATTACTCCTGCACTCATGGAATCACCCAGGCACTACCCATGCACTTATGCAATTACCCAGGCATTACTCCTGCACTCATGAAATCACCCAGGCATTACCCATGCACTCCTTCAATCACTCAGGAGGAGTACCCATGCACTCCTCCAATCACTCAGACATTACCTCTGCACTCATGCAATCACCCAGGCATTACCCATGCACTTACAAAATCACCCAGGCATTATTGATGCACTCCTTTAATCATTCAGGCAGTACCCATGCACTCCTCCAATCACCCAGACATTACCCATGCACTTATTCATTCACGCAGGCAATACCCATGCACTTCTCTAATCACCCAGGCACTTCCCATGCAGTCTTGCAATCACCCAGGCATTACCCATGTACTTCTTCAATCACTCTGGCATTACCTATGCACTCCTTCAATCACTGAGGCAGTACCCATGCACTCCTCTAATAACCCAAACATTACCCCTGCACTTATGCAATTACCCAGGTACTACTCATGCACTTTTACAATCATTCAGGCAGTACCCATGCACTCCTCCAATCACCCAGGCACTACCCATGCACTCATGCAATCACCCAGGCATTACCCATCCACTCCTTCAATCATTCAGGCAGTAACCATGCACTCCTCCAATCACCGAGACATTACACCTGCACTCATACAATCACCCAGGCATTACACATGTACTCCTTCTATCACTCTGGAAGTTTCCATGCACTCATTCAATCACCCAGGCACTACCCATGCACTTATGCAATCACCCAGGCATTACCTATGCACTCTTTCAATCACTCAGGCAGTACCCATGCACTCATGCAATCACACAGGCACTACCCATGCACTTCTTCAATCATTCAGGCAGTGCCCATGCACTCCTCTAATCACCCAGACACTACCCATGCAGTCTTGCAATCACCCAGGCATTACCCATGCACTTCTTCAATCACTCAGGCATTACCTATGCCCTCCTTCAATCACTGAGGCAGTACCCATGCACTCCTCTAATAACCCAGACATTACACCTGCACTTATGCAATTACCCAGGCACTACTCATGCACTTTTTCAATCATTCAGGCATTTCCCATACACTCCTTCAATCACACAGGCACTACCCATGCACTTATGCAATCACCCAGGCATTATCTATGCACTCTTTCAATCACTCAGGCAGTAACCATGCACTCTCCAATCACCCAGACATACTCCTGCACTCATGGAATCACCCAGTCACTACCCATGCACTTATGCAATCACCCAGGCATTACTCCTGCACTCATGAAATCACCCAGGCATTACCCATACACTCCTTGTTATGTTATGTTATGTTATGTTAAACTGATTTTATAATGCGCATAGCTACCCAAAAAGGGTTTCCCAGCGCAGACCTGGAGGAACCACGAAAAATAGAAAAAAGTAAGATTATTGATTAAACAACCAAGTTTTAAGTAATTCACGGAAGTTTGAATGAAGTGTTTCTTTACGGATCGCTATGGGAAGAGAGTTCCACAAGAGAGGACCGAGATAAGAAAAAGAGTGGCCACCCATTCTTGTGAGTTTGACCCTGGGAACCATAAATTTTTCCTGAGTCGTAGAATGTAACAGGCGAGAAGGCTGATAGGGGCGGACAAGATTTTGCAAGTATTGGGGAGCAGTACCAGTCTTAATCTTGAACATATAGTCCAGGGCTTTAAACTTAGTCTGATTTTCCACTCTAAGCCAGTGTAAATCTCTCAAAGCATTAGAAGTAGAAGACGTTCTTGTGATTTTGCTAAGCAGCCTGGCGGCAGAGTTCTGCACCACCTGGAGCTTACGTAGCACATCCCTGTTTGCTCCCAAAAGAAGAATATTCCCATAGTCCAGTCTAGATGTAACAAGTGCCTGGACTACAGTCTTTTGGGTAGCATTAGGGAGCATCCAGATGAATTTCTTCAACCATTTTAAAATGGTGAAGCAGGTGGCTGCAGTTTTTACCGCATGTTGTTTCATAGATAATTTATTATCAATAATAAATCCCAGATTGCGGACTTGAGAGGTGGGCAAGGGTAGAGGCCCCATTTCACTGGGCCAATGTTGGGGGCCCCAAAGGTCTTTATTTTTCCCAAAAATAAGGACCTCCGTTTTTTCACCATTGAGCTTGAGTAGATTGGTTTGAATCTAAGATGCAATGTTACTCAAGCCCACTTGAAGAGTTGAAGGACCTTGCAGCTTTCCCATAGAAAGGGAAAAAATTATTTGGGTGTCATCGGCGTAAGAAAAAAGAGACAACCCAGCCTCTTCTGCAATCACTGCCAAAGGTTGTACATAGACATTGAACAGAAGAGGACTTAAAATCGACCCTTGAGGTACCCCATAAGGAGAAGAGTGGATTTTAGAAGTAGCCCTGGATGAAAAGACTTGGAAGGTCCGTTTAGATAAAAAAGAAGACAGCCAGCCAAGTGCTGTCCCGGTAATGTCAAGAGACTGCAAAGATTTAATTAGCACGGTATGAGAAACCGTGTCAAATGCGGTACTCAAATCTAACAATATGAGGGCCACTGTGTTACCTGTATCTAAACGTTGTCGCAACATTTCGGTGACACCAAGAAGAGTCGTCTCGGTCGAAAAGCCCGCTCTGAAACCGGATTGAGAAGAATGTAAAAGTTCGAAGATTCAATAAACTTGGATAGTTGTAGATTTACATGTTTTTCCAAGATTTTGGAAAAAATAGGAAGTAGGGAAATGGGCCTAAAATTAGATGACTGATCAGGATCAGCATTTGCCTTCAATCACTCACTCAGGCAGTACCCATGCACTCCTCCAATCACTCAGACATTACGTCTGCACTCATGCAATCACCCAGGCATTACCCATGCACTTACAAAATAACCCAGGCATTACCGATGCTCCTACAAAATCACCCAGGCATTATTGATGCACTCCTTTAATCATTCAGGCAGTACCCATGCACTCTCTAATCACCCAGGCACTACCCATGCAGTCTTGCAATCACCCAGGCATTACCCATGCACTTCTTCAATCACTCAGTCACTACCCATGCAGTCTTGCAATCACCCAGGCATTATCCATGCACTTCTTCAATCACTCAGGCATTACCTATGTCCTCCTTCAATCACTGAGGCAGTACCCATGCACTCCTCCAATCACCCAGACATTACTCCTGCACACATGGAATCACCCAGGCACTACCCATGCACTTATGCAATCACCCAGGCATTACTCCTGCACTCATGCAATCATGCAGGCACTACCCATGCACATCTTCAATCACTCAGGCAGTACACATGCACTCCTCCAATCACCCAGACATTACTCCTGCACTCTTGCAATCACCCAGGCATTACACATGTACTCCTTCAATCACTCAGGCAGTACCCATGCACTCCTCCAATCACCCAGACATTACCCCTGCACTCATGCAATCACACAGGCACTACCCATGCACGTCTTCAATCATTCAGGCAGTACCCATGCACTCCTCCAATTACCCAGGCACTACACATGCACTCGTGCAGTCACCAAGGCATTACCCATCCACTCCTTCAATCATTCAGGCAGTACCCATGCACTCCTCCAATCACTGAGACATTACACCTGCAATCACCCAGACATTACTCCTGCACTCATGGAATCACCCAGGCACTACCCATGCACTTATGCAATCACATAGGCATTACACCTGCACACATTAAATCACCCAGGCATTACCCATGCACTCCTTCAATCACTCAGTCAGTACCCATGCACTCCTCCAATCACTCAGACATTACCTCAGCACTCATGGAATCACCCAGGCATTGCCCATGCACTTACAAAATCACCCAGGCATTACCCATGCAATTCCAAATCACCTAGTTATTATTTTAGCACTTCTTTAATCATTCAGGCAGTACCCATGCACTTCTCCAATCACCCAGACATTACCCCTGCACTCATGCAATCACCCAGGCATTACCCATGCACTCCTTCAATCACTCAGGCAGTACCCATGCACTCCTCCAATCACCCAGACATTACCCCTGCACTCATGCATTCACGCAGGCACTACCCATGCACTTCTTCAATCCCTCAGGCAGTACCCATGCACTCCTCTAATCACCCAGGAATTACCCATGCAGTCTTGCAATCACCCAGGCATTACCCATTCACTTCTTCAATCACTCAGGCATTACCTATGCACTGCTTCAATCCCTGAGGCAGTACCCATGCACTCCTCTAATCACCCAGACATTACTCCTGCACTCATGGTATCACCCAGGCACTACCCATGCACTCATGCAATCACCCAGGCATTACTCATGCACTCATTCAATCATGCAGGCACTAACCATGCACCTCTTCAATCACCCAGGCACTACCCATGCACTTATGCAATCACCCAGGCATTACTGCTGCACTCATAAAATCACTAAGGCACTGCCCATGAAATTCCTCAATCACTCAGGCAGTACCTATGCACTCTTCTAATCACCCAGGCACTACCCATGCACTTCTTCAATCCCTCAGGCAGTACCCATGCACTCCTCTAATCACCCAGGAATTACCCATGCAGTCTTGCAATAACCCAGGCATTACCCATGCATTTCTTCAATTACTCAGGCATTACCTATGCACTCTTTCAATCACTCAGGCAGTACCCATGCACTCCTCCAATCACCCAGACATACTCCTGCACTCATGGAATCCCCCAGGCACTACCCATGCACTTATGCAATCACCCAGGCATTACTCCTGCACTCATGAAATCACCCAGACATTACCCATGCACTCCTTCAATCACTCAGGCAGTACCCATGCACTCCTCCAATCACCAAGACATTATACCTGCACTCATGGAATCACGCAGGCAGTACCCATGCACTCCTCTAATCACCCAGACACTACCCATGAAGTCTTTAAAGCACCCAGGCATTACCCATGCACTTCTTCAATCACTCAGGCATTACCTATGCCCTCTTTCAATCACTGAGGCAGTACCCATGCACTCCTCCAATCACCCAGACATTACTCCTGCACTCATGGAATCACCCAGGCACTACCCATGCACTTATGCAATCACCCAGGCATAGCTCCTGCACTCATACAATCACGCAGGCACTGCCCATGCACTTCTTCAATCACTCAGGCAGTACCTATGCACTCTTCTAATCACCCAGGCACGACCCATGCAGTCTTGCAATCACCCAGGCATTACCCATGCATTTCTTCAATCACTCAGGCATTACCTATGCATGCCTTCAATCACTCAGGCCGTACCCATGCACTGCTCCAATCACTCAGACATTACCTCTGCACTCATGCAATTACCCAGGCATTACCCATGCACTTACAAAATCACCCAGGCATTATTGATGCACTCCTTTAGTCATTCAGGGAGTACCCATGCACTCCTCCAATCACCCAGACATTACCACTGCACTCATGCAATCACCCAGGCTTTACCCATGCACTCCTTCAATCACTCAGGCAGTACCCATGCACTCCTCAAGTCACCCAGACATTACCCTTGCACTCATGCAATCACGCAGGCACTACCCATGAACTTCTTCAATCACTCAGGCAGTGCACATGCACTCCTCTAATCACCCAGACACTACCCATGCAGTCTTGCAATCACCCAGGCATTACCCATGCACTTCTTCAATCACTCAGGCATTACCTATGCCCTCCTTCAATCACTGAGGAAGTACCCATGCACTCCTCTAATGACCCAAACATTACCCCTGCACTTATGCAATTACCCAGGCACTACTCATGCACTTTTTCAATCATTCGGGCAATTCCCATGCACTCCTTCAATCACACAAGCACTACCCATGCACTTATGCAATTACGCAGGCATTATCTATGCACTCTTTCAATCACTCAGGCAGTACCCATGCACTCCTCAAATCACCCATACATACTCCTGCACTCATGGAATCACCCAGGCACTACCCAGGCATTACTCCTGCACTCATGAAATCACCCAGGCATTACCCATGCACTCCTTCAATCACTCAGGCAGTACCCATGCACTCCTCCAATCACTCAGACATTACGTCTGCACTCATGCAATCACCCAGGCATTACCCATGCACTTACAAAATAACCCAGGCATTACTGATGCTCTTACAAAATCACCCAGGCATTATTGATTCACTCCTTTAATCATTCAGGCAGTACCCATGCACTCCTCCAATCACCCAGACATTACCCCTGCACTCATGCAATCACCCAGGCATTACCTATGCACTCCTTCAATCACTCAGGCAGTACCCATGCACTCCTCCAATCACCCAGACATTATCCCTGCACTCATGGAATCACGCAGGCACTATCCATGCACTTCTTCAATCACTGAGGCAGTACCCATGCACTCCTCTAATCACCCAGTCACTACCCATGCAGTCTTGCAATCACCCAGGCATTATCCATGCACTTCTTCAATCACTCAGGCATTACCTATGCCATCCTTCAATCACTGAGGCAGTACCCATGCACTCCTCCAATCACCCAGACATTACTCCTGCACACATGGAATCACCCAGGCACTACCCATGCACTTATGCAATCACCCAGGCATTACTCCTGCACTCATGCAATCACGCAGGCACTACCCATGCACATCTTCAATCACTCAGGCAGTACCCATGCACTCCTCTAATCACCCAGGCACTACCCATGCAGTCTTGCAATCACTCAGGCATTACCTATGCACTCCTTCAATCACTCAGGCAGTACCCATGCACTCCTCCAATAACCCAGACATTACTCCTGCACTCTTACAATCACCCAGGCATTACACATGTACTCCTTCAATCACTCAGGCAGTACCCATGCACTCCTCCAATCACCCAGACATTACCCCTGCACTCATGCAATCAAACAGGCACTACCCATGCACGTCTTCAATCATTCAGGCAGTACCCATGCACTCCTCCAATTACCCAGGCACTACACATGCACTCGTGCAGTCAACTAGGCATTACCCATCCAGTCCTTCAATCATTCAGGCAGTACCCATGCACTCCTCCAATCACTGAGACATTACACCTGCAATCACCCAGACATTACTCCTGCACTCATGGAATCACCCAGGCACTACCCATGCACTTATGCAAACACCCAGGCATTACTCCTGCACACATGAAATCACCCAGGCATTACCCATGCACTCCTTCAATCACTCAGTCAGTACCCATGCACTCCTCCAATCACTCAGACATTACCTCAGCACTCATGGAATCACCCAGGCATTGCCCATGCACTTACAAAATCACCCAGGCATTACCCATGCACTTCTTCAATCACTCAGGCATTACCTATGCATTCCTTCAATCACTCATGCAGTACCCATGTATTCCTCCAATCACCCATACATTACTCCTGCACTCATGGAATCACCCAGGCACTACCCATGCACTTATGCAATTACCCAGGCATTACTCCTGCACTCATGAAATCACCCAGGCATTACCCATGCACTCCTTCAATCACTCAGGCAGTACCCATGCACTCCTCCAATCACTCAGACATTACCTCTGCACTCATGCAATCACCCAGGCATTACCCATGCACTTACAAAATCACCCAGGCATTATTGATGCACTCCTTTAATCATTCAGGCAGTACCCATGCACTCCTCCAATCACCCAGACATTACCCATGCACTTATTCATTCACGCAGGCAATACCCATGCACTTCTCTAATCACCCAGGCACTTCCCATGCAGTCTTGCAATCACCCAGGCATTACCCATGTACTTCTTCAATCACTCTGGCATTACCTATGCACTCCTTCAATCACTGAGGCAGTACCCATGCACTCCTCTAATAACCCAAACATTACCCCTGCACTTATGCAATTACCCAGGTACTACTCATGCACTTTTACAATCATTCAGGCAGTACCCATGCACTCCTCCAATCACCCAGGCACTACCCATGCACTCATGCAATCACCCAGGCATTACCCATCCACTCCTTCAATCATTCAGGCAGTACCCATGCACTCCTCCAATCACCGAGACATTACACCTGTACTCATACAATCACCCAGGCATTACACATGTACTCCTTCTATCACTCTGGAAGTTTCCATGCACTCATTCAATCACCCAGGCACTACCCATGCACTTATGCAATCACCCAGGCATTACCTATGCACTCTTTCAATCACTCAGGCAGTACCCATGCACTCATGCAATCACACAGGCACTACCCATGCACTTCTTCAATCATTCAGGCAGTGCCCATGCACTCCTCTAATCACCCAGACACTACCCATGCAGTCTTGCAATCACCCAGGTATTACCCATGCACTTCTTCAATCACTCAGGCATTACCTATGCCCTCCTTCAATCACTGAGGCAGTACCCATGCACTCCTCTAATAACCCAGACATTACACCTGCACTTATGCAATTACCCAGGCACTACTCATGCACTTTTTCAATCATTCAGGCAGTTCCCATACACTCCTTCAATCACACAGGCACTACCCATGCACTTATGCAATCACCCAGGCATTATCTATGCACTCTTTCAATCACTCAGGCAGTAACCATGCACTCTCCAATCACCCAGACATACTCCTGCACTCATGGAATCACCCAGTCACTACCCATGCACTTATGCAATCACCCAGGCATTACTCCTGCACTCATGAAATCACCCAGGCATTACCCATACACTCCTTGTTATATTATGTTATGTTAAACTGATTTTATAATGCGCATAGCTACCCAAAAAGGGTTTCCCAGCGCAGACCTGGAGGAACCACGAAAAATAGAAAAAAGTAAGATTATTGATTAAACAACCAAGTTTTAAGTAATTCACGGAAGTTTGAATGAAGTGTTTCTTTACGGATCGCTATGGGAAGAGAGTTCCACAAGAGAGGACCGAGATAAGAAAAAGAGTGGCCACCCATTCTTGTGAGTTTGACCCTGGGAACCATAAATTTTTCCTGAGTCGTAGAATGTAACAGGCGAGAAGGCTGATAGGGGCGGACAAGATTTTGCAAGTATTGGGGAGCAGTACCAGTCTTAATCTTGAACATATAGTCCAGGGCTTTAAACTTAGTCCGATTTTCCACTCTAAGCCAGTGTAAATCTCTCAAAGCATTAGAAGTAGAAGACATTCTTGGGATTTTGCTAAGCAGCCTGGCGGCAGAGTTCTGCACCACCTGGAGCTTACGTAGCACATCCCTGTTTGCTCCCAAAAGAAGAATATTCCCATAGTCCAGTCTAGATGTAACAAGTGCCTGGACTACAGTCTTTTGGGTAGCATTAGGGAGCATCCAGATGAATTTCTTCAACCATTTTAAAATGGTGAAGCAGGTGGCTGCAGTTTTTACCGCATGTTGTTTCATAGATAATTTATTATCAATAATACATCCCAGATTGCGGACTTGAGAGGTGGGCAAGGGTAGAGGCCCCATTTCACTGGGCCAATGTTGGGGGCCCCAAAGGTCTTTATTTTTCCCAAAAATAAGGACCTCCGTTTTTTCACCATTGAGCTTGAGTAGATTGGTTTGAATCCAAGATGCAATGTTACTCAAGCCCACTTGAAGAGTTGAAGGACCTTGCAGCTTTCCCATAGAAAGGGAAAAAATTATTTGGGTGTCATCGGCGTAAGAAAAAAGAGACAACCCAGCCTCTTCTGCAATCACTGCCGAAGGTTGTACATAGACATTGAACAGAAGAGGACTTAAAATCAACCCTTGAGGTACCCCATAAGGAGAAGAGTGGATTTTAGAAGTAGCCCTGGATGAAAAGACTTGGAAGGTCCGTTTAGATAAAAAAGAAGACAGCCAGCCAAGTGCTGTCCCGGTAATGTCAAGAGACTGCAAAGATTTAATTAGCACGGTATGAGAAACCGTGTCAAATGCGGTACTCAAATCTAACAATATGAGGGCCACTGTGTTACCTGTATCTAAACGTTGTCGCAACATTTCGGTGACACCAAGAAGAGTCGTCTCGGTCGAAAAGCCCGCTCTGAAACCGGATTGAGAAGAATGTAAAAAGTTCGAAGATTCAATAAACTTGGATAGTTGTAGATTTACATGTTTTTCCAAGATTTTGGAAAAAATAGGAAGTAGGAAATGGGCCTAAAATTAGATGACTGATCAGGATCAGCATTTGCCTTCAATCACTCACTCAGGCAGTACCCATGCACTCCTCCAATCACTCAGACATTACGTCTGCACTCATGCAATCACCCAGGCATTACCCATGCACTTACAAAATAACCCAGGCATTACCTATGCTCCTACAAAATCACCCAGGCATTATTGATGCACTCCTTTAATCATTCAGGCAGTACCCATGCACTCTCTAATCACCCAGGCACTACCCATGCAGTCTTGCAATCACCCAGGCATTAGCCATGCACTTCTTCAATCGCTCAGGCATTACCTATGCACTCCTTCAATCACTGAGTCAGGACCCATGCACTCCTCTAATAACCCAGACATTACCCCTGCACTTATGCAATTACCCAGGCACTACTCATGCACTTTTTCAATCATTCAAGCAGTACCCATGCACTCATGCAATCACCCAGCCATTACCCATCCACTCCTTCAATCATTCAGGCAGTACCCATGCACTCCTCCAATCACCGAGACATTACACCTGCACTCATACAATCACCCAGGCATTACACATGTACTCCTTCTATCACTCTGGCAGTTTCCATGCACTCATTCAATCACCCAGGCACTACCCATGCACTTATGCAATCACCCAGGCATTACCTATGCACTCTTTCAATCACTCAGGCAGTACCCATGCACTCCTCCAATCACCCAGACATTAGTCCTGCATGCATGGAATCACCCAGGCACTACCTATGCACTTATGCAACCACCCAGGCATTACTCCTGCACTCATGAAATCACCCAGGCATTACCCATTCACTCCTTCAATCACTCAGGCAGTACCCATGCACTCCTCCAATCACTCAGACATTACCTCTGCACTCATGCAATCACCCAGGCATTACCCATGCACTTACAAAATCACCCAGGCATTACCCATACGCTTACAAAATCACCCAGGCATTATTGATGCACTCTTTTAATCATTCAGGCAGTACCCAAGCACTCCTCCAATAACCCAGACATTACCACTGCACTCATGCAATCACCCAGGCATTACCCAAGCACTTACAAAATCATCCAGGCATTACCCATGCACTTACAAAATCACCCAGGCATTATTGATGCACTCCTTTAATCATTCAGGCAGTACCCATGCACTCCTCCAATTACCCAGACATTACCCCTGCACTCATGCAATCACCCAGGCATTACCCATGCACTCCTTCAATCACTCAGGCAGTACCCATGCACTCCTCCAATCACCCAGACATTACTTCTGCACTCATGCAATCACGCAGGCACTACCCATGCACTTCTTCAATCACTCATGCAGTACCCATGCACTCCTCTAATCACCCAGGCACTACCCATGCAGTCTTGCAATCACCCAGGAATTACCCATGCACTTCTTCAATCACTCAGGCATTACCTATGCACTCCTTTAAACACTGAGGCAGTACCCATGTACTCCTCTAATAACCCTGACATTGCCCCTGTACTTATGCAAGTACCCAGGAACTACTCATGCACTTTTTCAATCATTCAGGCAGTTCTCATGCACTCCTCCAATCACCCAGGCACTACCCATGCACTCATGCAATCACCCAGGCATTACCCATCCACTCCTTCAATCATTCAGGCAGTACCCATGCACTCCTCCAATCAACAAGACATTACACCTGCACTCATGCAATCACCCAGGCATTACACATGCACTCCTATCACTCAGGCAGTTTCCATGCACTCATTCAATCACCCAGGCACTACCCATGCACTTATGCAATCACCCAGGCATTACCTATGCACTCTTTCAATCACTCAGGCAGTACCCATGCACTCCTCCAATCACCCAGACATTACTCCTGCACTCATGGAATCACTCAGGGACTACCCATGCACTTATGCAAGCACCCAGGCATTACTCCTGCACTCATGAAATCACCCATGCATTACCCATGCACTCCTTCAAACACTCAGGCAGTTCCCATACACTTCTTCAATCACCCAGGCACTACCCATGCACTTATGCAATCACCCAGGCATTACCTATGCACTCTTTCAATCATTCAGGCAGTACCCATGCACTCCTCCAATCACCCAGACATTACTCCTGCACTCATGCAATCACCCAGGCATTACTCCTGCACTCATGAAATCACCCAGGCATTACCCATGCACTCCTTCAATCACTCAGGAAGTGCCCATGCACTCCGCCAATCACTCAGACATTACCTCTGCACTCATGCAATCACCCAGGCATTACCCATGCACTTACAAAATCACCCAGGCACTACCCATTCACTTACAAAATCACCCAGGCATTATTGATGCACTCCTTTAATCATTCAGGCAGTACCCATGCACTCCTCCAATTACCCAGACATTACCCCTGCACTCATGTAATCACCCAGGCATTACCCATGCACCCCTTCAATCACTCTGGCAGTACTCATGCACTCCTCCAATCACCCAGACATTACCCCTGCACTCATGCAATCATGCAAGCACTACCCATGCACTTCTTCAATCACTCAGGCAGTACCCATGCACTCCTCTAATCACCCAGGCACTACCCATGCAGTCTTGCAATCACACAGGCATTACCCATGCACTTCTTCAATCACTCAGGCATTACCTATGCACTCCTTCAATCACTGAGGCAGTACCCATGCACTCCTCCAATCACCCAGACATTACTACTGCACTCAAGGAATCACCCAGGTACTACCCATGCACCTATGCAATCACCCAGGCATTACTCCTGCACTCATGCAATCACACAGGCACTACCCATGCACTTCTTCAATCACTCAGGCAGTACCCATGCACTCCTCCAATCACTCAGACATTACCTCTGCACTCATGCAATCACCCAGGCATTACCCATGCACTTACAAAATCACCCAGGCATTATTGATGCACTCCTTTAATCATTCAGGCAGTACCCATACACTCCTCCAATCACCCAGACATTACCCCTGCACTCTTGCAATCACCCAGGCATTACCCATGTACTCCTTTAATCACTCAGGCAGTACCCATGCACTCCTCCAATCACCCAGACATTACCCCTGCAGTCATGCAATCACACAGGCACTACCCATGCACTTCTTCAATCACTCAGGCAGTACCCATGCACTTCTCTAATCACCCAGGCACTACCCATGCAGTCTTGCAATCACCCAGGCATTACCCATGCACTTCTTCATTCACTCAGGCATTACCTATGCACTCCTTCAATCACTGAGGCAGTACCCATGCACTCCTCTAATAACCCAGACATTACCCCTGCACTTATGCAATTACCCAGGCACTACTCATGCACTTTTTCAATCATTCAAGCAGTACCCATGCACTCCTCCAATCACCCAGGCACTACCCATGCTCTCATGCAATCACCCAGGCATTACCTATCCACTCCTTCAAACATTCAGACAGTACCCATGCACTCCTCCAATCACCGAGACATTACACCTGCACTCATGCAATAACCCAGGCAATACACATGCACTCCTTTTATCACTCAGGTAGTTTCCATGCACTCCTTCAATCACCCAGGCACTACCCATGCACTTATGCAATCACCCAGGCATTACCTATGCACTCTTTCAATCACTCAGGCAGTACCCATGCATTCCTCCAATCACCCAGACATTACTCCTGCACTCATGGAATCACCCAGGCACTACCCATGCACTTATGCAATCACCCAGGCATTACTCCTGCACTCATGAAATCACCCAGGCATTACCCATGCACTCTTTCAATCACTCAGGCAGTACCCATGCACTCCTCCAATCACTCAGACATTACCTCTGCACGCATGCAATCACTCAGGCATTACCCATGCACTCAATCACTAAGGCAGTACCCATGCACACCTCCACTCACCCAGACATTACCCCTGCACTCATGCAATCACGCAGGCACTACCCATGCACTTCTTCAATCACCCAGGCAGTACCCATGCACTTCTCTATCACCCAGGCACTACCCATGCAGTCTTGCAATTACCCAGGCATTACCCATGCACGTCTTCAATCACTCAGGCATTACCTATGCACTCCTTCAATCACTGAGGCAGTACCCATGCACTCCTCCAATCACCCAGACATTACTCCTGCACACATGGAATCACCCAGGCACTACCCATGCACTTATGCAATCACCCAGGCATTACTCCTGCACTCATGCAATCACGCAGGCACTACCCATGCACATCTTCAATCACTCAGGCAGTACCCATGCACTCCTCTAATCACCCAGGCACTACCCATGCAGTCTTGCAATCACCCAGGCATTACCCATGCACTTCTTCAATCACTCAGGCATTACCTATGCACTCCTTCAATCACTCAGGCAGTACCCATGCACTCCTCCAATAACCCAGACATTACTCCTGCACTCTTACAATCACCCAGGCATTACACATGTACTCCTTCAATCACTCAGGCAGTACCTATGCACTCCTCCAATCACCCAGACATTACCCCTGCACTCATGCAATCAAACAGGCACTACCCATGCACGTCTTCAATCATTCAGGCAGTACCCATGCACTCCTCCAATTACCCAGGCACTACACATGCACTCGTGCAGTCAACTAGGCATTACCCATCCACTCCTTCAATCATTCAGGCAGTACCCATGCACTCCTCCAATCACTGAGACATTACACCTGCAATCACCCAGACATTACTCCTGCACTCATGGAATCACCCAGGCACTACCCATGCACTTATGCAAACACCCAGGCATTACTCCTGCACACATGAAATCACCCAGGCATTACCCATGCACTCCTTCAATCACTCAGTCAGTACCCATGCACTCCTCCAATCACTCAGACATTACCTCAGCACTCATGGAATCACCCAGGCATTGCCCATGCACTTACAAAATCACCCAGGCATTACCCATGCACTTCTTCAATCACTCAGGCATTACCTATGCATTCCTTCAATCACTCATGCAGTACCCATGTATTCCTCCAATCACCCATACATTACTCCTGCACTCATGGAATCACCCAGGCACTACCCATGCACTTATGCAATTACCCAGGCATTACTCCTGCACTCATGAAATCACCCAGGCATTACCCATGCACTCCTTCAATCACTCAGGCAGTACCCATGCACTCCTCCAATCACTCAGACATTACCTCTGCACTCATGCAATTACCCAGGCATTACCCATGCACTTACAAAATCACCCAGGCATTATTGATGCACTCCTTTAATCATTCAGGCAGTACCCATGCACTCCTCCAATCACCCAGACATTACCCATGCACTTATTCATTCACGCAGGCAATACCCATGCACTTCTCTAATCACCCAGGCACTTCCCATGCAGTCTTGCAATCACCCAGGCATTACCCATGTACTTCTTCAATCACTCTGGCATTACCTATGCACTCCTTCAATCACTGAGGCAGTACCCATGCACTCCTCTAATAACCCAAACATTACCCCTGCACTTATGCAATTACCCAGGTACTACTCATGCACTTTTACAATCATTCAGGCAGTACCCATGCACTCCTCCAATCACCCAGGCACTACCCATGCACTCATGCAATCACCCAGGCATTACCCATCCACTCCTTCAATCATTCAGGCAGTACCCATGCACTCCTCCAATCACCGAGACATTACACCTGTACTCATACAATCACCCAGGCATTACACATGTACTCCTTCTATCACTCTGGAAGTTTCCATGCACTCATTCAATCACCCAGGCACTACCCATGCACTTATGCAATCACCCAGGCATTACCTATGCACTCTTTCAATCACTCAGGCAGTACCCATGCACTCATGCAATCACACAGGCACTACCCATGCACTTCTTCAATCATTCAGGCAGTGCCCATGCACTCCTCTAATCACCCAGACACTACCCATGCAGTCTTGCAATCACCCAGGCATTACCCATGCACTTCTTCAATCACTCAGGCATTACCTATGCCCTCCTTCAATCACTGAGGCAGTACCCATGCACTCCTCTAATAACCCAGACATTACACCTGCACTTATGCAATTACCCAGGCACTACTCATGCACTTTTTCAATCATTCAGGCAGTTCCCATACACTCCTTCAATCACACAGGCACTACCCATGCACTTATGCAATCACCCAGGCATTATCTATGCACTCTTTCAATCACTCAGGCAGTAACCATGCACTCTCCAATCACCCAGACATACTCCTGCACTCATGGAATCACCCAGTCACTACCCATGCACTTATGCAATCACCCAGGCATTACTCCTGCACTCATGAAATCACCCAGGCATTACCCATACACTCCTTGTTATGTTATGTTATGTTAAACTGATTTTATAATGCGCATAGCTACTCAAAAGGGTTTCCCAGCGCAGACCTGGAGGAACCACGAAAAATAGAAAAAAGTAAGATTATTGATTAAACAACCAAGTTTTAAGTAATTCACGGAAGTTTGAATGAAGTGTTTCTTTACGGATCGCTATGGGAAGAGAGTTCCACAAGAGAGGACCGAGATAAGAAAAGAGTGGCCACCCATTCTTGTGAGTTTGACCCTGGGAACCATAAATTTTTCCTGAGTCGTAGAATGTAACAGGCGAGAAGGCTGATAGGGGCGGACAAGATTTTGCAAGTATTGGGGAGCAGTACCAGTCTTAATCTTGAACATATAGTCCAGGGCTTTAAACTTAGTCCGATTTTCCACTCTAAGCCAGTGTAAATCTCTCAAAGCATTAGAAGTAGAAGACATTCTTGGGATTTTGCTAAGCAGCCTGGCGGCAGAGTTCTGCACCACCTGGAGCTTACGTAGCACATCCCTGTTTGCTCCCAAAGAAGAATATTCCCATAGTCCAGTCTAGATGTAACAAGTGCCTGGACTACAGTCTTTTGGGTAGCATTGGGAGCATCCAGATGAATTTCTTCAACCATTTTAAAATGGTGAAGCAGGTGGCTGCAGTTTTTACCGCATGTTGTTTCATAGATAATTTATTATCAATAATACATCCCAGATTGCGGACTTGAGAGGTGGGCAAGGGTAGAGGCCCCATTTCACTGGGCCAATGTTGGGGGCCCCAAAGGTCTTTATTTTTCCCAAAAATAAGGACCTCCGTTTTTCACCATTGAGCTTGAGTAGATTGGTTTGAATCCAAGATGCAATGTTACTCAAGCCCACTTGAAGAGTTGAAGGACCTTGCAGCTTTCCCATAGAAAGGGTAAAAAATTATTTGGGTGTCATCGGCGTAAGAAAAAAGAGACAACCCAGCCTCTTCTGCAATCACTGCCGAAGGTTGTACATAGACATTGAACAGAAGAGGACTTAAAATCGACCCTTGAGGTACCCCATAAGGAGAAGAGTGGATTTTAGAAGTAGCCCTGGATGAAAAAGACTTGGAAGGTCCGTTTAGATAAAAAGAAGACAGCCAGCCAAGTGCTGTCCCGGTAATGTCAAGAGACTGCAAAGATTTAATTAGCACGGTATGAGAAACCGTGTCAAATGCGGTACTCAAATCTAACAATATGAGGGCCACTGTGTTACCTGTATCTAAACGTTGTCGCAACATTTCGGTGACACCAAGAAGAGTCGTCTCGGTCGAAAAGCCCGCTCTGAAACCGGATTGAGAAGAATGTAAAAAGTTCGAAGATTCAATAAACTTGGATAGTTGTAGATTTACATGTTTTTCCAAGATTTTGGAAAAAATAGGAAGTAGGGAAATAGGCCTAAAATTAGATGACTGATCAGGATCAGCATTTGCCTTCAATCACTCACTCAGGCAGTACCCATGCACTCCTCCAATCACTCAGACATTACGTCTGCACTCATGCAATCCCCAGGCATTACCCATGCACTTACAAAATAACCCAGGCATTACCGATGCTCCTACAAAATCACCCAGGCATTATTGATGCACTCCTTTAATCATTCAGGCAGTACCCATGCACTCTCTAATCACCCAGGCACTACCCATGCAGTCTTGCAATCACCCAGGCATTAGCCATGCACTTCTTCAATCACTCAGGCATTACCTATGCACTCCTTCAATCACTGAGGCAGTACCCATGCACTCCTCTAATAACCCAGACATTACCCCTGCACTTATGCAATTACCAAGGCACTACTCATGCACTTTTTCAATCATTCAAGCAGTACCCATGCACTCATGCAATCACCCAGCCATTACCCATCCACTCCTTCAATCATTCAGGCAGTACCCATGCACTCCTCCAATCACCGAGACATTACACCTGCACTCATACAATCACCCAGGCATTACACATGTACTCCTTCTATCACTCTGGCAGTTTCCATGCACTCATTCAATCACCCAGGCACTACCCATGCACTTATGCAATCACCCAGGCATTACCTATGCACTCTTTCAATCACTCAGGCAGTACCCATGCACTCCTCCAATCACCCAGACATTAGTCCTGCATGCATGGAATCACCCAGGCACTACCTATGCACTTATGCAACCACCCAGGCATTACTCCTGCACTCATGAAATCACCCAGGCATTACCCATTCACTCCTTCAATCACTCAGGCAGTACCCATGCACTCCTCCAATCACTCAGACATTACCTCTGCACTCATGCAATCACCCAGGCATTACCCATGCACTTACAAAATCACCCAGGCATTACCCATACGCTTACAAAATCACCCAGGCATTATTGATGCACTCTTTTAATCATTCAGGCAGTACCCACGCACTCCTCCAATCACCCAGACATTACCTCTGCACTCATGCAATCACCCAGGCATTACCCAAGCACTTACAAAATCATCCAGGCATTACCCATGCACTTACAAAATCACCCAGGCATTATTGATGCACTCCTTTAATCATTCAGGCAGTACCCATGCACTCCTCCAGTTACCCAGACATTACCCCTGCACTCATGCAATCACCCAGGCATTACCCATGCACTCCTTCAATCACTCAGGCAGTACCCATGCACTCCTCCAATCACCCAGACATTACTTCTGCACTCATGCAATCACGCAGGCACTACCCATACACTTCTTCAATCACTCATGCAGTACCCATGCACTCCTCTAATCACCCAGGCACTACCCATGCAGTCTTGCAATCACCCAGGAATTACCCATGCACTTCTTCAATCACTCAGGCATTACCTATGCACTCCTTTAAACACTGAGGCAGTACCCATGTACTCCTCTAATAACCCAGACATTGCCCCTGTACTTATGCAAGTACCCAGGAACTACTCATGCACTTTTTCAATCATTCAAGCAGTTCTCATGCACTCCTCCAATCACCCAGGCACTACCCATGCACTCATGCAATCACCCAGGCATTACCCATCCACTCCTTCAATCATTCAGGCAGTACCCATGCACTCCTCCAATCAACAAGACATTACACCTGCACTCATGCAATCACCCAGGCATTACACATGCACTCCTATCACTCAGGCAGTTTCCATGCACTCATTCAATCACCCAGGCACTACCCATGCACTTATGCAATCACCCAGGCATTACCTATGCACTCTTTCAATCACTCAGGCAGTACCCATGCACTCCTCCAATCACCCAGACATTACTCCTGCACTCATGGAATCACTCAGGGACTACCCATGCACTTATGCAAGCACCCAGGCATTACTCCTGCACTCATGAAATCACCCATGCATTACCCATGCACTCCTTCAAACACTCAGGCAGTTCCCATACACTTCTTCAATCACCCAGGCACTACCCATGCACTTATGCAATCACCCAGGCATTACCTATGCACTCTTTCAATCATTCAGGCAGTACCCATGCACTCCTCCAATCACCCAGACATTACTCCTGCACTCATGCAATCACCCAGGCATTACTCCTGCACTCATGAAATCACCCAGGCATTACCCATGCACTCCTTCAATCACTCAGGAAGTGCCCGTGCACTCCGCCAATCACTCAGACATTACCTCTGCACTCATGCAATCACCCAGGCATTACCCATGCACTTACAAAATCACCCAGGCACTACCCATTCACTTACAAAATCACCCAGGCATTATTGATGCACTCCTTTAATCATTCAGGCAGTACCCATGCACTCCTCCAATTACCCAGACATTACCCCTGCACTCATGTAATCACCCAGGCATTACCCATGCACTCCTTCAATCACTCTGGCAGTACTCATGCACTCCTCCAATCACCCAGACATTACCCCTGCACTCATGCAATCATGCAAGCACTACCCATGCACTTCTTCAATCACTCAGGCAGTACCCATGCACTCCTCTAATCACCCAGGCACTACCCATGCAGTCTTGCAATCACACAGGCATTACCCATGCACTTCTTCAATCACTCAGGCATTACCTATGCACTCCTTCAATCACTGAGGCAGTACCCATGCACTCCTCCAATCACCCAGACATTACTACTGCACTCAAGGAATCACCCAGGTACTACCCATGCACCTATGCAATCACCCAGGCATTACTCCTGCACTCATGCAATCACACAGGCACTACCCATGCACTTCTTCAATCACTCAGGCAGTACCCATGCACTCCTCCAATCACTCAGACATTACCTCTGCACTCATGCAATCACCCAGGCATTACCCATGCACTTACAAAATCACCCAGGCATTATTGATGCACTCCTTTTATCATTCAGGCAGTACCCATACACTCCTCCAATCACCCAGACATTACCCCTGCACTCTTGCAATCACCCAGGCATTACCCATGTACTCCTTTAATCACTCAGGCAGTACCCATGCACTCCTCCAATCACCCAGACATTACCCCTGCAGTCATGCAATCACACAGGCACTACCCATGCACTTCTTCAATCACTCAGGCAGTACCCATGCACTTCTCTAATCACCCAGGCACTACCCATGCAGTCTTGCAATCACCCAGGCATTACCCATGCACTTCTTCATTCACTCAGGCATTACCTATGCACTCCTTCAATCACTGAGGCAGTACCCATGCACTCCTCTAATAACCCAGACATTACCCCTGCACTTATGCAATTACCCAGGCACTACTCATGCACTTTTCAATCATTCAAGCAGTACCCATGCACTCCTCCAATCACCCAGGCACTACCCATGCTCTCATGCAATCACCCAGGCATTACCTATCCACTCCTTCAAACATTCAGACAGTACCCATGCACTCCTCCAATCACCGAGACATTACACCTGCACTCATGCAATCACCCAGGCAATACACATGCACTCCTTTTATCACTCAGGTAGTTTCCATGCACTCCTTCAATCACCCAGGCACTACCCATGCACTTATGCAATCACCCAGGCATTACCTATGCACTCTTTCAATCACTCAGGCAGTACCCATGCATTCCTCCAATCACCCAGACATTACTCCTGCACTCATGGAATCACCCAGGCACTACCCATGCACTTATGCAATCACCCAGGCATTACTCCTGCACTCATGAAATCACCCAGGCATTACCCATGCACTCTTTCAATCACTCAGGCAGTACCCATGCACTCCTCCAATCACTCAGACATTACCTCTGCACGCATGCAATCACTCAGGCATTACCCATGCACTCAATCACTCAGGCAGTACCCATGCACACCTCCAATCACCCAGACATTACCCCTGCACTCATGCAATCACGCAGGCACTACCCATGCACTTCTTCAATCACCCAGGCAGTACCCATGCACTTCTCTATCACCCAGGCTCTACCCATGCAGTCTTGCAATCACCCAGGCATTACCCATGCACGTCTTCAATCACTCAGGCATTACCTATGCACTCCTTCAATCACTGAGGCAGTACCCATGCACTCCTCCAATCACCCAGGTAGTACCCATGCACTCATGCAATCACCCAGGCATTACCCATCCACTCCTTCAATCATTCAGGCAGTACCCATGCACTCCTCCAATCACCCAGAGACTACCCATGCACTTATGCAATCACCCAGACATTACCCTTGCACTTATGCAATCACCCAGACACTACCAATGCACTTTTTCAAGCACTCAGGCAGTACCCATGCACTCCGCCAATCACACAGGCACTGCCCATGCACTTATGAAATCACCCAGACACTACCCATGCACTCATGCAATCACATATGCTTTACCCATACACTTCTCCATATATTCCGCTTACCACAATTCATACAACACTTACAAATGTATCTATTTTTAAACCAAATAGGCAGTTCTGAAAAGAACCATTTTTTTCTTCTTTTTTGGTTTAATATTTATTTTGTGTTTTTTAAACTCTTTTTGAATTTTTGGTGTTTTTATTCTTAAAAAGAAAAAAAACAGAACCAACAGTGAACATGTTAAAAAAATTATGTAATTATTAATTCATTGCATAAAAAAAAAAAATTAACACTTGTGGTTCCTTAAAGCAACCAGGATGGCATCCAGTGATTGCTCACCAAAAGATAGTATCTTTTTACATTTTACGCAACGCTGCTCCACTCTAGCGAACTCAGGGATGATGTTTGGTGTGCCAGATGAGGAAGAAGCAGTTGACGTGCTCGGTCCAGCAGCGTTGTCTTCACTTGCCTGCTTTTCTTGTTCCCGACGAAGCTGTTCTCTAGCAAGACGTCGAGGATGTATGGTCTGCAGATGTTTTAACCTCGAAGACGTCCCACACGAATACTTCTTTTCAGATACTCGTGAGAGGACATTCTGGCAAATGGTACAGGTTACCTTTCGGACATTTGACACCAAATCCTGTGCACACGCTCATAAGTATTAGCAAAACCAGTAATTAATGTTAACAGGAAAACAATGAAGAGTAGTTCTTGTCCTTTAAGTGGTGATTTTAATGTAAGTTACTTCGGCGGCCAGCCAACACGTGTTTCGTCAGTGGGTGTAAAACCCAAGACTTCTTCAGGGCTTTCAAATAAAGTGGTCACACTTCAGACCTTTCAACTGGTGATAATTCCGACCCAGCGGGTCTTAGTAGCCAATTTTTTAAATCAAATAATTTCCTCGTAGTAAGCAATCTCCAAAAAATCGTATATTAAGGCCAGTGTTTCACTTCTTATTCGGGCTTCGTATGTCAAAGACGTAAATTATTTCCACTCAATCAAATCTATTTGTCTGAATACGACCACAGACAAATAGATTTGATTGAGTGGCCGCCGAAGTAACTTACATTAAAATCACCACTTAAAGGACAAGAACTACTCTTCATTGTTTTCCTGTTAACATTAATTACTGGTTTTGCTAATACTTATGAGCGTGTGCACAGGATTTGGTGTCATTTGTGTGAAACGGACCTTTGTCCATTATTGAGGGCCTAGGGGTTTTCCCTCACCTGTTGCACCGCACAGATTACCTTCGTTTGTGATACTCACGACATCAGGTTAGCGCCACAACATACCCTGTGCTAAACATTACCCCCGCTTTGTTTCACCTTTCGGACATTGACCTTTTTCTCCCCAGGTGGTATGGAGAAAAATTCCCACACAATACTTTCGTACCTTTTCTTGATGGGTTCCTCCAGGTCTTCTCCTCTTCAGGTGGAAGCTGCTGAGGTGGATTACCAGCTGCCATTTTTTGATCAGTGAAAAAAAACACTAAAAAAAGGCAAACAAGAGGAGCAGAAGACAACAGGTGTGTCTGCTAAGATGCTCTTGAAGGAATGAAAAAAATGTGTGGGGTCCTTCAAGTTCTAGAATCAAAAGGTTCTTAACCAATTAAATTGTTTCTTTTGAAGTCACATGGGATTCGCGCACCCAGCGCGCACCCGACGCGATTCCCAAAAAATATGTTTAACAATAATATATCTTTATTACAATTACAAATATATGATTTTTATAATTAGATTAAATAATCGCTTGCTATAATATACATATTAAACTTATATACATATACTTTTAAAACATAAAGATTTGTGGTGGATTTGTGCACCTGACGTGACCCCGGAACTACGTACGTGACGTTACGCGGGGCCGAGATCCGTGCACCCTTCGCATACCAAACACGCATCCTACACGACTTAACCAATATGGCGGCAAAATTCTTGGATTCGCGCACCCACCGAGACAGGTACACAATCGGTACGCGAATCCACTTTAAAAAAAAAAAAAAAAATGTATATTTATATTTTAGAAAAGAGAAAACATTACATTATTTTTATAACAATTAAAAAACTAAGAAAAAGTATTTTTTGGACATTATACTTAAAAATTTGCATTTAAAAAACCTTTGAAATTCACTGAAAAAACCATAGGTTTCAGGGACGTTATAGTTAGAAATTAGCATTTAAAAAACCTTAAAATTCACTGAAAAAACCACAGGTTTCATGGACGTGATAGTTAGTAATTAGCATTTAAAAAACGTTTGAAATTCACTGAAAAAACCATAGGTTTCAGGGACGTTATAGTTAGAAATTAGCATTTAAAAAACCTTTGAAATTCACTGAAAAAACCACAGGTTTCAGAGACGTTATAGTTAGAAATTATCATTTAAAAAACCTTAGAAATTCACTGAAAAAAACCACAGGTTTCAGGGACGTTATAGTTATTTGGACATTTTACTCATACAAAACCAGAGAAATTCGGCCGTTATAGTTAGTTGAGCTAACTATAACTCGTGCCCCCGCAATGCACTGCTGATGACATCACATATTGCATCACTCATGACATGGTCAGTGACATCACTGATGACATCTCAAATGACATCACTCATGACATCACTGATGACATCATACACGTGATAATCTGATGCACCTCCTCACAGCCTAATATAACCTTTGATACACCCACTCTAAAATACAGACTGCCATTCTCGAAACCATAGACATACCAATATCAGTTACTAAATACCCACTCACTGATTCCTAGGTCTACACACACATCCACTCCCTCATCCATACAGTCACTCATACATGCAGTCACTCATCAATCCAGCCACTATCATATGCACTCATACACCCATACAGACACTCACACACCACCACTCACCCATAGAGTTACTCACACAGCTAGTCAGTCATGCAAAGAATCAATCACACTCCCATTTACTCACCTACACAGTTATACACACACCACCTCACTTATTTATACAGATACTAACACATACTTACTCTCTTATACAATCACTGACACAAGCACACACTCATCCATACAGCCACTCTCACAATCACTCACTCTGACATATAATCATTTATATACTCCAACACTCACATATACTGCCTTTCACATGTGTACTTACTCACACATGTACCACTGAGACATCCATTCACTCACCAAGATAGCCATACGCACACTCACCCTCCCATACAGCCCCTCAGAGACGCACTCTTGAACCTATATACCCAGTGAATGATCCACTCACACATCCATGCAGGGAGTCACACATACCCCACCCACCCACACAGACACTCAGGCACCCATACAGATACTCAGACAACCACTCAATAACCCATATAGACACTCATGTAGCTACTCACCAACCCATGCAGCCACTTACATACCAACAGACAGACTGATACAAACATTCACACAGTTTAGTCACTAACCCATGCATTCAGTAAGACACGTTTAATCACTCACTTATACAGTCAGTCACACACCTACTAAATCATCCATTCAGTCATACACCAACTCATTCTTCAGTACACCTTGGCCTATATATATAAACCATATTTAAACTTTACAGAAACACAGTCACTGGATGATGTCATCAGTGGTGTCATTTCAGATGTCATCAGTGATGTCACTGACCATGTCATGAGTGATGTAATATTTGATGTCATCAGCAGTGCATTGTGGGGCGTGACTTATAGTTAGCTCAACTAACTATAACGGCCAAATTTCTCCGGTTTTGTATGAGTAAAATGTCCAAATAACTGTAACGTCCCTGAAACCTGTGATTTTTTTCAGTGAATTTCCAAGGTTTTTTAAATGATAATTTCTAACTATAACGTCTCTGAAACCTGTGGTTTTTTCAGTGAATATATATATATATATATATATATATATAGATAGTTGAAACACCATTAAGGCCACAACCCATATATATGGTGTGTGGCAATAATGATGTTTTAAAAATATTGATTGACACAAATATCATGTCAAAAATATTGTGATATCAAGAATATCGTGGGGCAGAAGACTGCAGGTAAGAGTATTAGTGTTTTAGTATTTTATATCTTCGGATATCAATTTATTTATTGTTTATTTGTTTTATACTGTACATATAGCAACAGGTTAGGTGTACAATCTGAGAAAAGGTACAGCAAGAAACAAAGTAGAAATAAAGTAACAAACTTGCAGGGAAGAATGGGCTTACCGAGCTGTGTATACGAAATCAAAGTCAATTTGAGTGGGTTCAGGTCTATTGTTGAAGGTATTTAGTCAATATCCCAGCTAACACTTCTTTTTGAGCCAGGATAGCTGCTACAGAGTTCTGGTTGGACCACCAGGTTATGGTGGTATCCCTGCTATCATGTGGAAGGGAGCCTGTTCCCTCCCATTTTCTTCCTTTTAACTTCTTGTATGTTTTTCAGACCCTCTGTGTTGAAACGCAATGGACTGTGCTTTTCATAGTGGGATCTAGCAGTTGCGAACTTTAGCTGAGATTGCATGTCCCATGCACCCTAACATGTTGGTGGGTGCCCAACAGAACCTAGTTCATGAGCTTTATGCTGGTAATGCTGTCTCTGGTCACTTTGCATCCCTCCCATCCATTACTGAACTCTAGCGCAAGCAGTGGTGAACACTAAGGGGCCGATTACGATCTTGTTAAGAAAGCATTCCTACCGAATCGGTTCCAGAATACTTTCCGAACGACCCGACTGCGAGCTGACCAAACGATGGAACACGATGCAATGCAAGTTAAATCCCACCGAGTCGTTCGGAACGCAATCCGTCCGACCGATTCATCCGGAAATAAGCCCGATGCGACTGACTCATATGGAAACGCTGAAAATTAGTATTTCTGTTAGGAATCAGACTCGGTTAACCCCACAAACAGATGACGATGCATCCGACGCGGATACTGAACTGTGTCTATTTGTGTCACAAATGCCAAGTGGAAAATGTCTAAAACAGTATGACCAAGCATTAGCAACGCCCAAAAAAGATCAAATAATTAGCCACACCCACTAATCCACCTATATAATGAACCAAACACATGACCATGATCCTTTGCTCCAACAGAACTGCTGCTAGGTATCAGAACTCTGTCCACATACCCTGCTCTCTGCCTCTCTGCCTCACACACTCACACTTCACCCACCTCACAACTTGTACAGATTTTATTGTTAAAAAAAACACACACTCTTTTTCATATTCACACTCACCCACACCTTCACAGTCACCCTCACATTCACACTCACCCCCACCATGGCACCAAGGAAGCAGCAAAGGTTCACAGAGAAGGAGTTGGAAGTACTTGTAGATGAAATACTCAGAGTCGAGCCACAGTTATTTGGGAACCAAGTCCAACAGACCCCCCTGTCCCCGATAAATAATATGTGGAAGTGGATAGACAACAAGGTGAACCCTCAAGCACCTTGCAAGCGCACAATGGATGATATCCGGAACAGGCACTACGATGTGCGAAGGATGGTCAAGAAACTGATGGCCAGACAACATGCCCAGAGCCAGCAGACTGGCAGTGGCCCTCCTGCACCACCTGTGCACTACACTTCCTGTGAGGAGTAGGTGCGTGACATCCTTCCACTCACTCTCAGGGACAGCATGGTCCCAGGTGTGCTGTTTGGACTGGCTGGGAAGGTGTGTGGAGGACAGGGCATGATGGGAGTTGAAGTCTGTGCAAATACTCCTCCTCCCACACAGCCCAACAAGCACACCAGGAAACATGCTTACCTGATAATGAGTGGAAAAGTACTGGCAAGAAATCCTGGCCAGAGTCCCTGCTCTCAGCCCCAGCAGCTCCGCTGTTGTGCCGTTGCCGCTGCCCTTGTGAAGGTAGGTGTTCAAGGCCCTCCTCCACCCGCAGGCACCTGCCTGCGCCTCATCCCTGGTGGTCCAGTGGGAGAGCCTTGCTCTTCTGCTGGTCCGCTGTTGTCTGTCTTTGTGTCTGTGCCCGTTTTTTGGTCTGCCTTCTGTCTTTGTTATTGTCCTGTTATTGTGCCTGTGTATTGTTATTTTCTGTATTTCTGTCTATTTTTGCCTGTTTTCCTTGTACCTGTGCCCTTTGTCCTCCGTGACCTTTTTCGGTGCCCTTTCCAGCCACTCCTGCCCCAGCAGCCTCTCCCCCCTGCCGGGTCCTTCTCCCGCCTCCCAGCTGCAGTTCCCTCCCCATTCCCTATTTAATGGCGGCCGCTATGCGGCCGTGCCGCTGGCCCGCCAAAGGCAAGCCCATCTGCACCCATCCGCAACCCGACCGCGACCAGCGCCAGGGACCCTGGGTCTCTGACCTCCCACCGCTACGACTCAGTAGCCCTCCTCGCACTCAACCCCAGAAGGAGCAACTGCCAGCTGTCTACACCGAACACCACCCATGGCCAGTTCTCCTGCCGACACTGCAGACAATCCTTCACCATCCTCCGCACCCCCACGACCGCCGCACCCAAGCCGGACGCCAGCACCACCAAAGCCCTGAAGTGCATCCTTCTCAAACTGCGCTCACTGCACAGACATGCTGTAGAGATCTGGGAGCTCCTCGACACCCTCTCGCCGGACGTCGCCTTCTTCATGGAAACCTGGACCAGCGCCTCCTCCGCCCCCGACATCGCCATTCCCTTACGGATACAAGATCCAAAGGAAGGACCACCCCAACTTCCCAGGAGGAGGACTCGCCATCGCACACAAGAGCTCCCTCCGACTCTCCACCTCCAGCACGAGCGACTCCCCTTCCATCACCAAACACCTCCACTTCCAGATCCAGACCAGCCCCAGAACAATGGTACGTGACACGTCGCCTACAGACCCCCTGGTCCTTGCACGTCGTTTACCACTACCATCGCCGACCTCATCGCACCCCACGCCATCGCCTCCATGGACTACATACTCATCGGAGACATGAACTTCCACCTCCACAGCCTCAGCGACCCCAACTCCACCGCCCTCCTCACCAACATCGGACTGAAATAGCTCGTCACCTCCCCTACCCACAAGGCAGGACACACCCTCGACCCCATCTTCGCAGGTGGGAACAACATCCGCTTCAGCCACACCACGCAGTACCTCTGGACGGACCACCACTGCGTACACTTCTCTTTCAACTCTGCCACCGCTCACAAACCCACCCCACGCCCACTGCACAGGAACTGGAGCAAGGTCACAGAGGAGCACCTCAACTCCACCCTTATCCATGACCCCCCCGCTTCGACCAATGCCAACTCTTCAGCCAAGGAACTACACCGGTGGATCACCAACTGCGCAGAGAAGCTTGCACCCCTCCGCAACCCCGACAGACTACGCTTCCTAAAGGCCACCTGGTTCACCACCGACCTCTAGGAATCCAGACGCACCTGCAGACGTTTTGAAAAACAATGGAGGAACAGCAAAAACACCGAAGACCACCTACAAGAACGCTATGACAGAATACCACCAACTCATCAGATCCGCCAAAAGGGCCTTCATCCGGAACAAAATCCTCACCAACTCCAGCAACGCGAAGGAACTTTTCAGCATCATCCAGCAATTCACCAAACCCCCCAGCAAAGACAAGGACATCACACCCTCCCAGGACCTCTGCAACAAGCACGGCTCCTACTTCCACCTGAAAATCAAGGCCCTCCACGACAACTTCAGCAAACAGACTCCAGAAACCACCATTCCCTCCAGCGACAACAGCCAGCCTACCATCACCGCCTGGACCCCGGTCACCACCGAAGATACCACCACGACCATGAAGAGCACTCACTCAGGAGCCCCCACGGACCCCTGCCCGCCTCACATCTTCCACAGAGCCGCCGCCGCCATAGCACTCGAGCTAAAACGCACCATCAACGCCACCTTCGAATCTGGCACTTTCCCCGATGACTGGAAACGTGCAGAAGTCAGGCCCCTCCTCAAGAAACCCTCGACCAAGGCCACACCGCGGCCCTCATCCTACCAGACCTATGCGCAGTCTCCAATACCGTCTCCCACCGCACTCTCACAGCCAGACTCCACGACGCCGGCATACAGGGAACCACCCATGACTGGCTCCACTCCTTCCTCACCGGCAGAACCCAAAGGATCAGACTCTCCACCTTTCCTCTCCGAACCCACAGAGATCAACTGCGGAGTACCCCAAGGATCATCGCTCAGTCCCACACTCTTCAACATCTACATGGCCCCCCTCACCGCCATCGTCAGACAGCATGGACTCAGCATAGTATCCTATGCCGATGACAACCAGCTCATCCTCTCCCTCACGAAGGAACCCGAAGCCTCCAGACTCAGCTTCTAGGAAGGAATGAAAGACGTCTCATCCTGGATGAGCAACAGCTGTCTGAAGCTCAACTCGGAGAAGACAGAAGTCCTCGTCCTCGGATCCACCCCCTCAGCTTGGGACAGCACCTGTTGGCCCACCGCCCTCCGCAACCCCCCACCCCCACGGACCACGCCCGTAACCTCGGCATCATACTCGACTCCTCCCTCACCATGACCCGCCAGATCAACGCCATCACCTCCACCTGCTTCAACACCCTCCGCATCCTTTGCAAGACCTTCAAATGGATACCCCCGATTCCAGAAAGACCGTCACCCACGCGCTCATCACAAGCAGACTGGACTACGGAAATGCCCTCTACGCTGGAATCAACAAATCCCTGCTATTCAAACTCCAGACCATTCAGAACACCGCGGCCAGACTCGTCCTCGGCATCCCACGACATGAGCACATCACCCAACACCTACGAGATCTCCACTGGCCCCGTCAAGAAGAGAGTAACCTTCAAGCTACTCACCCATGCTTACAAATCTCTCCACAACACCGGACCCAAATACCTCAACGAAGGAGTCTCCATCCACGTACCCAAGAGAAACCTATGCTCTGCCGACCTTGCCTTAGCAGAAACCCCGTGCTTCCACAGAACCAGAGCAGGTGGAAGAGCCTTCTCCTACGTCGCGGCTAACGCCTGGAATGAGCTCCCCATCAAAATCAGACGCTCCCCTACTCTGCGCGCCTTCAGGAAGAGCCTCAAGACCTGGCTCTTTGGCTGACTCAGAGCTGCTCCCCCCCAGCACCTTGAGACCCTCACGGGCAGTGGTCGAAGTGGGCGGGATCGGCAGGGCACAGCGTGCCCCTACTTCTTTAATTCAGGGTCGGGCAGGCAGAGAAGGAAAAGGACTCTGCCTTTTCTTTCTTGCCCAGAGAAGACTAGGACAGTGTCCACTTCTGCTCTGCCGCTTTCAGCTGTCCCCCACTTCTTCCTCTTATTCCCTCTCTTTCTGTCTCGTTCCTCCTCACTCACTGAAAACTGTGACTTCAAGAAACTGGTATCACCCTGTCTTTCCTCCTTTCGTTTATTTGTTCCCCTGTGAAATGGATCCAAAAAAGAAAAATCTTTTGCTGGAAACGTCGTCTTTTTCTGATATTTTCAATTTTAAAGTGCAGCCTCGGGATGGAGAGAAATAAAACATTCAAAATATGAAAAATAAATAGCTGAAGCAAGATAGAGCAGTCGCAAAGTGGCCAGAATGATTTTATTCACACCCAAACACATTAGTGCCACTTTACAGTGTTTGCCATTGAAGCGCTACTTTTATGTTCTTGTCTCTCTTTGAACAACATTGTTTTCCCTGGGTGGGAAAGTGCACCATTCCTGGAGGCGCTGAAATGCCTGCTTGATGGGTGGATTGGAAAACAAAATGTGTACAGCGGCTGTGTGTTCACGAATGTGGTCTTTTTAAACCATACTGCTTACGTATTGTAAGGATATAAGCAATGGGCATTGAAACAGGCCCCTTCTGGGCCCTGTAGTCATGTCCATAACTTTTCAGGCAAAAGCACTCACTGATTTCTGAATAATGAGTGTGAAAGCGTTAAGGTAACCATGTTGTTCCTGCTTACATTCACCTACCTTACTTAATCTAGCTCCCTATGAGTGTTTGTGTTTACTTTTTCCAGGATATTTTTTTTTTAGGCAGCATATTGCTCTAGTCTAGTGCGTAATTTGAATTGAGTCGAATCCAGGTGTTTATAGCGGGGCACAATTGGGTTGTAGTTGAAGGCAGTGCAAGTTTCTCTCAGTGGGGCAGTATGGTGTTTAGTGGGGGAAAGGATGGGGCACTACGGTCAGACCTGCCACATTTGGAACTGGCGAACCAGGTTCAGCCTTCATGACCAGTCCACCAGACCATTCTCCTGAGGGAGCACATTCCCATGCTAGACCTTAGAAGGCCCCGAAGACCTTAGAAGCCCTGGTGTCTTAGCACCAGCAGGTGGACCCTAGCAGTGACAAGTGTGGGTTAACTTTGAAGGCCTGTCCACCACAATCCATACTGAAGTTCACCTCCAGTCTTGCGGGCAGGCCTATGAAGCAGTAAACCCTAGAGAAACAGTGACTCTGCCACTGAAATGAAATATGAAATACCAGCATTTGTAAAGCGCACAGCTACCTCCGGAGAGGTGTCCCGGCGCTGGGGGCCATCGGGAAGATTAAGCGAGCTATTGCCCAGAGTCACAAGGTAGTGGGCTAACCTGCCGCCGGTGCCGGGGATCGAACCGTGAGCCCCTGTGTTCCGGAGTCAGCCACCCTGGCCGCTACACCACACCTCTTCCCTTCACTAAGGTCACAGGACCCTTGAGAAGGGCTAGCTCTAGGGAGGTGCGACTGGTATGACTGCACCTGGCGCTGACTTTGGATGGGAGCGTTGTGTTTGCAAGTATATTATAGTTTTATAAGCACTTGCTGCCTCCTTCCTGGCCTCCAGCAATTTTCGGCAACGATAAAAATGTCATGATAACTTCGGTGATTAAAGTTCTTAGTAGAGAGAGATGGTGTTTTGTCTAGTGGAAGTTTTGACTCATGGAAAGTAAGTGCAGAGGGTTAATACGCCTGCTGCTAAGAACATGTACCATGCAGATCACAAAGTGCACATAATGTAAATAGGTCAGTGGGTTACTGCTTTTGTCAGAGATCCTTTTGTTTCTGGCACTTTATAAGTCAAAATCCTAACATAGAACAGTGAGCTATTAACTGTCATCTAAGAGCTGCATGCAAACTGCAAGGTATAAATTAGAGCGTTATGGTTTTTTCCCCAAGTCTTTGATTATCCTATTGTTGCAAAAAAGGGTTCATATGGATAGAAATCAATATGTGTGAGGCAAAGTGCTCTGACACCCTACACTGGTATTAGTGGCACTGTGAAATTTCTGATATTTTATTATTGTGACATTTTTACAGTCTAACAGCTAACAGTCTCTGCAAAGATTTTTCCTTATTAGTACCGGTGTAACATACAAATGCAGCAGTGAGAAAGGTGACTAATCAACCTTTGCAAAGGGCCCTCCACTTCACAGCAGCACAAGTCACATTTTTAGTAACTTTTGATCCTTTTGAGCTACAAAAAATGTATTAGTTAAAATCGTCAGATTATGCAGCAGATGATGTATTATGTGGCAAATATGGCAAAGCCATAATTATGTGGAAAACATTTGCAAACTAGGATATTTTGCCATTCATGTTTTAACTGCTCTTGTGGAAAAAGGGAGGAGAAGTGCTGATGACAGAAACTCCATTACTCAGAGACAAATGGCTTGTGATTCCACTTTTAAGCGTATTTGGGGTGTTTTGTGATTGGAAACATATTCCACTTTGTGAATGTATTTTAATGTCAATAACTCATATTAAACCTTAAATAAATATGTGTATCCATTGGTTGAATTAAATAACGTAATAAGTTGTAACCGGTTAGTGAAATGGGAAACAAATACTAAAAATTGGGATATTTTGCTCTTTCTGCCACACCTTTGACTCCGCCCACTGACCCAATCCTCTGGTTATTCCCGCCCTCTGATTCCCCACCCACAGTCCCCCTACTTTTTTTCCCCCACTTCGACCACTGCTCATGGGTGATTAGCACTTCACAATTCCCTGATTGATTGATTGATGGCTGACACTGGGGACTGGTGTCAGGAGCCCAAGGCCTTGATAGGAGTTCCGGGCAAAGCAAATACCAGGCCCCAGTGTCAGCCATCTTGCCAGTACTTTTCCACTCACTCTCAGGGGCAGCATGGTCCCAGGTGTGCTGTTTGGGCTGGCTGGAAGGTGTGTGGCGGACAGGCCATGATGGGAGTTGTAGTCAGGGCAAATACTCCTCCTCCCACACAGCCCAACAAGCACACCAGGAACTGTGCTTATCTGATATTGAGTCGAAGTGTACTGACAAAATGGCTGACACTGGGGTCTGGTGTCTGGACCACTAGGCCCTGCTGGAAGTTGTGGACAAATAGGCACCAGTCATCAGTGTCAGACCTCTTGCAAGTACATTCCCACTCACTGTCAGGGAAGCTGAGTTACAGGTAGGCTTTTGGTGCTGGGTGGGAAGGTGTATGGGGGACAAGGCCTGATGGGAGTTGTAGCCATTGCAAATACTCATTCTCCAATCCAGCCCTGCTAACTCCTCTGGGCCTATGCTTACCTCACAGTGAGGGGAAGTGTACTGGCAAGGTAGCTGACACTGGGGCCTGGTGTTCAACTTGAAGCCAACTCCCATCAAGACCCTGTGCACAAAATACCATGCAACAGTGTCAGCCATCTTGCTAGTACACTTCCATTCACTGTCAGATAGGCATAGATGACCCAGTTTGACTGAGTGGGGGTAGGAGTGTTTGCCCTGACTACATCTACCATCAGGCTCTGTCCTACACACACCTTCCTACACATCCCAAATAGCTTAGCTGAGACTCTGCTTCCATGACAGTGAGTGGTAATGTACTGTCAAGATGGCTGACACTGCTGCATGGTGTTTGGAGCAGAAGGCCTTGGTGGGTGTTGCAGTCAAGTCAAACAACAGGCACCAGTGTCAGACATCTTGAATGTAAAGTTCTACTCACTGGCAGGTAAGCATGCTTCATGGTAGCCTATTTGGGCTGGGTGGAAGGAGGAGTGCTAGCCCTGACTACATCTCCCAGCAGGCCCTGTCCTACACACACTATTCCCACCCACCACAAACAGCACACATAGAACTCTGCTTACCTGACACTGAGTGGAAATGTACTGACAATATGGATGATACTGGGGAATGGTGTTTGGAGCACAAGGCCATGATTAGAGTTGAGGTCAACTCTGACAATAGGACCCAGTGACAGACATCTTGACAGTACACTTCCCACTCACTTTCAGGAAACCATAGTTCCTGTTGGTCTGTATGTGCTGGCTGGGAAGGTGTGTGGAGGACAGGGCCTGATGGGAGTTGTAGTAATAGCAAACACTCCTACCCACACCCAAAACAAACAGTTCATCTGTGCCTATGGCTACCTGACAGTGAATGGAAGTGCACCAGCAAGATGGCTGACACTTTTGCATGGTGTTATGTGCACAAGGCCTTGTTGGGAGTTGCCTGCAAGTTTAACATCATGCACCAGTGTCAGCCTCCTTGCTAGTACACTTCCCCTCACTGACCGTTAGCCATCGTCTCAGAGGAGTTAGCTGGGCTGGGTGGGAGGAGGAGTATTTGGAAAGGCTACAACTCACATCAGGCCCTGTACAACATACATCTTCCCACCCAGCACAAACAGTCCAACAGGAACTAAGATTACCCACAGTGTGTCTAAATTTACTAGCAGGATGCATGACACTGGGCACTGGTGTCTGACTTTGCCACAACTACCAACAGAGCCTTGTGCTACAAACACCAGGCACCAGTGTCAGCCCTCTTTGTCAGTGCATATCCACTCTCTATCATGGATAGCATAGTTTCAGGAGTGGCGTGTTTGCATGTTGGAATGTGTATGTAGTGCAGGGTCTGATGGGAGATCTGGCCATTGAAAACATTCCTCATCCCACACAGCCATCCCGGCTGAATATGAACCATGCTTACATGACAGTGAGTGTGAATGTTGCAACAAAATGCCTGAGACTGGTGAATGGTTTTTGGAGCACAAGGCACTGATGGGAGGTGGTCCAAAGGAAGACACCTTTCCCCAGTCTCAGACATCTTGCAAGTACATTGCCACTCAATGTTAGGAAAGCATACTTCAAGGTTGGATGGCTGGGCTGGGTGGGAAGGTGTATGTAGGACTGGGCCTGATGGGAGTCGGAATAACAGCAAATACTCTTCCACACACACAGCACAACCACTTCATAGTGGGTGATGTCTACCTCACAGTGAGTTCATGTGTTCTACCAAGATGTCAGACACTGTGGACTGATGTCTGAAACTATCACAACTACCACATATTGGGCCAGATGTACGACGCTTCCATTTTACGACTCGCAAATTGCGACGCTTTGCGACTCGCAAAATGCAATGTACAACAGTGTCTCAGACACTGTTTGCGATTCCCAATGGGGTCGCAAATTGCATGCCTCATCAATATTCATGAGGTAAGCGCAATTTGTGACCCCATTGGGAATGGCTAGCACTCACAGGGATGGTGGCCAGCTGGGGTAAGCAGACCACCATGTCTGTGACTGCTTTTTCAATAAAGCAGTTTTTTTTTTTAAATGCAGCTATGTTATGTTATGTTATGTTATGTTAATATAACTTTTAAAGCGCACAAATACCCGGAGGTGTCTTGGCACTGAACCTGAACTTAAAGGAAAACGGGATGCATTTAAAAAAGAAAAATGAAACTTTTCAGTTTCATTTTTTAAGAACAGGCAGTGGCCCCTGGGACCACTGCCTGCTCTGAAAAAATATTTTTGCACCCATTCACAAAGGGGAAGGGGTCCTCTCGGGACCCCTTCACATTTGCAAATGGTTTACCACCTACTTGAAGTAGGTGGTAAACTGCGAGTGTTTTGCAATGATACATACCATTTGGACTCGCTATTAGGATGGGACGCCCTTGGCACATCCCTTCCTAATAGCGAGTTGCAAACACTATTTTGCGAATCTGTGACTCGCAAAATAGCATTGGTACATACCACCACCGTTTTTCGCAAAAAACGGTCGTACATCTGGCCCTAAGCTCTGTGCTACAAACACGTGCCACCAGCGACAAACATCTTGCAAGTACACTTACCAGCATTGTCTGGACAACACTCTTCCTGGTGGCCTGGTGGGGCTGGGTGGGAGGAGGGGTTTAACTTTTACTATTAGAACACAAGCATTCAAACCTCTGTTCATCAAAGGTCTTTGCCACAAATGGAAGAAAGCAGAGTTTTGGAACTCATCTGTCTATGGGGGCAATGTACAAAATACATGATCTGTGTAGGCACAAAGCTAAGCAGTAACACATTGTGCCACTCATAGCTATTCCCATGTGTATAATGAGATCAGAAGAAGAAGCACATCACTCACAACAATCCAATAAATATCTGGAAAACATACCAGACTGTGAGTGTGTAGGTAGCCACACCAATGTGACTGCTAAAGACATGCACTAAGCCCAGTACACAGGCCTCCAAATTAACCACATTGGGAGTGAAAGAGTATGTATGTCACGTTGAAAGTACAGATGTGGAAAACACCAACACACAGGTGTCATTCAAAGGCTGTCACAAACCAATCAATGTCTTTGGACATGTAATGTCAACTAAACACATAGGGGCCGATTCTCAGAACTAATCTGAGATAAAATCCTAAACTTACTACTTTTGGTATTCACAGAAGGCATTTAGTAGTAGTAAAGTTAGGACTCCTAACTTTACTACTACTAAACTGAGATAAAATCCTAAACTTACTACTTTTGGTATTCACAGAAGGCATTTAGGAGTAGTAAAGTTAGGACTCCTAACTTTACTACTACTAAATGCCTTTGTGAATACCGAAAGTCCTAAAGTTAGGATTTTGTCTCAGTTTAGTAGTAGTAAAGTTAGGAGTCCTAACTTACTACTACTAAATGCCTTCTGTGAATACCAAAAGTAGTAAGTTTAGGATTTTATCTCAGATTAGTTCTTTGAATCGGCCCTAACATGCCCATGTATGCACAGAGCTGGACATGCTTATCAATCCCCATCCTGTACAAATTACATTGTTTACCAAAAACATAGGCCAGCATGTGGGCAAAGGAGGCCAATCTATGTACATAAACTCATCCTTAGGTTCAGTAGCCCATGTAATGGGTATGATTTGAGGGGCTGTGGACATTCACATCAATCATTGTGGGCCTGATTCACAAAGGTAAACTTAGACCAAAAGTCTAAGTTTAGACCTGAAGTCTAAGTTTAGACCTAAATTCTAACATTACTACTAGTAAAGTTAGACTTTTGGTCTAAGTTTAGACCAAAAGTCTAATTCAGACCAAAAGTCTAACTTTACTACTACTAAAGTTAGACCTTTAGTCTAAGTTAGACTTTTGGTCTAAACTTAGACCAAAAGTCTATCTTTAGTAGTAGTAAAGTTAGACTATTAGTCTAAGTTAGACTTTTGGTCTAAACTTAATGTAAACTTCTATCTAGGGAGTAATTGTAACCAGTCACAGCATGATAGATAGACACAACCAGGATATCACACAACCCATAGTACATGGTACTGATTCAATTTAAGTCTACTGTCTGCAAACATATCACCATTTTCAAGCACAAACAACAATCATTGTCAACAAAACAGATCATCATGCAACATGCTTTGTTTCTGGATAACCTTTGGATGTGTGCAAACAGAAAAGGCACACCTCAATGTGGAGCACAGGTTTATTCAACTGATACAACCTTGCACCTTAAACCAAAGTCTAATCACATCACACAGTAACAAAAGGCTCACAAGTGAAACAAAATGACCGTTAGTTCAGAAAGAAGTGCATTCCAAGGATTTCCACAACTGTTCAGTGTTGGAGTATGGCACACTATAATGGGTCTGGTGAGGTCCCAACTCTGCAGTTGACATGGCAAATGATCCTGGTAAGGAGAAACATAGAACAGAGTCAGGAACTCAGGAATGACGCTGCTTAATGTTGCTAACTGCCTCAGCTAAAGCATACAAATGTCAGTGTGAACACAAGCTAGTATTGAGTGTAGCATCGTACATGTCACATGCAAAATTTGCTTAGGCAACTCAGTACAAACCTCATGAAGATTAACATACACTCAGCAGCATATATACACATATGACAACAGCAACACACAAACAAACATTTTGGGGTTGACATCTCTCATTGAATACTCACATTCAGGTGAAGAAGTTGCGGATAAGTTACTGTCGAAAATCCCCAACATCATCCTCATCATCACTGCCATCATGTCCCAAGCCTGGATCCTCCTTTGCTGGTGGCTGCTAGTCTCTGTCATCCAGTATAAGTGGAATTTCCTTCCGGATTGCAAGGTTGTGTAGCATGCATGCAGCTGTGATAATCTTGCACACCTTCAGTGGGCTATATTGTAGTGCTCTTTCTGTGCGATCCAGACAGCGGAACCTTGTTTTCAGGAGACAAATGTACATTCAGCCACTCGCCTGGTACGACCCTGTGCCTCATTGAAACGCACTTCTGCAGGGGTGACTGGGTTTTGCATAGGGTCAGCAACCAGGGAAGGTTGTGGTATCCAGAGTCACCTACATAGAACACAGAAAAAAGTTCAGTTGTCTGACATCAGAGCACTATCTGACATGCAATCAACACACACTACAACATACACGTGAAACATCACCTACCAACAAGCCAGGCACGGTCAGGTTGCAGCTGAGACATCATATGTGGGATGACGCTGTTCTTCAGGATGTAGGCATCATGTGCCGAATCAGGGAAATGTGCACAGACATGGGAGATCGACATGTCCGCCAAACACACCACCTGGACATTGATGGAGTGGAAGTGCTTCCTGTTGTGGTAGACCTGTTCATTGGCCTGTGCTGCTACCAAAGCAACATGGGTTCCATCAATTGCTCCAATAACGTGGGGTATATGTCCCAAGGCGTGGAATTCGCCCTTGATGTCAGATAAGTCTCCTGGTGTGGGGCACTTGATGTACTGGTCCAGGCGACAGAGCAATGCCTCCAACACATCATGCAGGACATGGCTGAACATCGTCTGTGGCCTTTCACCAGATGTTGCCACAGTATACTGGAAAGAAACAGTGGCAAAGAAATGTAAGGCAGTCATAACCTTCACCTTGGGGGTCAGTGCAGTCGGATATGTGCATGCAAGCATCAAATCTGGTATCAACTGATCAGCCAACTGTTCAATTATTGTCCTGGTGAAACGGTATTTTTGGATTTGGTCACGTTCCTCCATGGTCTGCAGGTCTGGGAAGGGCCTGTAGACTGGTAGTCGTCTGCGATACCTATGTGTAGAGTGTAAACACAACTGTTGTTAGATATAAAAATGCAAGATAACATGCATCAATACAAACAGAACATGAAATTTGAGCCCAAAATAGAGTATGGAACATTTGTAATACATGATTACATGTATACGGTTGTTCTTGGATGCATATCACAGCATTATGACCCTTGCCAGATCTGTAACCATGGTATGGTCACACAGCAATTTGTGTGCCATACTGCCAAATTCACTACTGTCAGTCACCGGTCACGTCAATCAAGCATCACATACTAAACAAATCAACACAAAATAAGCTGAGATATAGGTGTCTGAGAACAATTACCTGCTTAAAATGTACACACACAAGGATCAAGAATTGACAGATATGTGGGACACCACATACATACAGCGGCACACTCTGAAAATTATGCACACTACTGTCCAGGATGGACACTGTCATGTTGTCAGGTCAGCATCACACATACAATTAAATTCACAAACCATTAACTATGTAGGAGTTGCATATATGATGCCTTCATACACTTGGGTCTGGGAGAACAAAGATAGACTGGTAGAACACCCAACACACACATCATTTGTTTGGGTGCATATCGTCACGGTCTAATTATTCAAATATAAATGCTTGAACCATGAATCACACTCAAATTCTTTAACGTCAGAAATCACACTGATTGCACACTGGTTCACAGACATAAGTAGCTTTAAATATGGACTTGCACATGCCCATGAAGTCATTGGCACTGTGACCAAGCCAAGAAGGATAAATGGAAAAACTCATAAAAATTGTTGGTATTAGCCACAATTACAGTGTGTCATGTGCCCCTCAAAGTTAGCTCCTCATGAGTGTGTGAGCTATGCATGGAAAGGTCCATTACAGCTTATAAAAATCTAACTACACACATGGAATGCTCAAAACCTACAACAATCAGAGAAGTGTCTGCCCTGCAGAATGATCATTCAAAGGACGCGGTAGCCGCATCCGAACCAATTTTCGTCACAGCCATTGGCTGCAAGTTATTATGGTGCTAGATGCCTGTGAGTATTCAAAGGGCGCGGTAGCCGCATCAGAACCGATTCTGTCACACCCATTGGATGTTGGTTGTTATGGTGACAGATGCACGTTTAGATTCCTATCGTCATCACGTGGAAACTGACTCGGTAACCTCCTATCACCAATGTATCAAAGCCACTCGTGGTCTGATGAAGAGTTTTTGAACGTCGCGGTAGGCGTTTTGTTTGCAAGCAATGTAATTCATTCGACCGATTTGGATAATGCGACCGACGCGAACCTATCACTTTTGCTGCATGGATTTGTTACCGCCTCTGCTGTTTAGATATAAGGCTGTCTGTTCACTAGAGACTTCACTTGCCTGCACTACCTGCATCATTCCTGCACCTCCCCATCTCTCTGCTGCTGTTACCACATCCTCTGGGAGCTACTTACCATCCTCTGGGAGCTATGGCACATACAGTGGACAGGGCCCCAGCTTTCAGTGAGGAGGAGAACCAGGCCCTGTTGGACACCCTTCTGCCACTGTACAGCCAGCTGTAGGGCAAACCAGAGGAGCAGGTGAGTGATGATCACACTGCATTTTCATTGGACATGTGCAATCACCATGCTATACTACCATTAGGAAGCTCATTGGCAAGCATGTAAAATGTTATCTGTAACTTTGAAAGTGTGTAGATAACTGTTGTGGGCAGGTACACTGCTGTAGAAGTGTGTGTACTGGGGTGAACATCTTATCACTGTTCTCATGGGACGGAGTCATCATCTAACCCAGGACAATGTCCCCGAATGCCATTTGCCTAGCCCTTAGACATTGTTGCCAAACTGAGCATTAACAGTGTGCACAGGTGTCTGACTCAGAAACATGTTGCATGTGCACTAAGGTTCTGTCACCATGTCATCCTTACAGGTCAACTCCCATGATAAGGCCAAGATTTGGAGGACCATCACCAAGAAGGTGCGCTCCATGGGGTTGGAGCTTCGGCGTGTCCGTCATTGCCGCAAAAGGTGGGCCAAGAAGATTGCTGAGGTCCAGCTGGGCCTGTCACGTCCTGGCAAGAGGGGCAGGTGCCAAACACTGACCCCCCACATGTTCCGCATCCTAGCGGTGGTCTTCCCTGACCTGGATGGGCAATTGAAAGCCAGACAGCAGCAAGGAGAGGGTGAGTATGTGCCTTTTTGCACACCTTTGTTAGACATGCATGTTACAGTACCTTAGCATGCTGCCTTTTTTCCAGGTTGGAAGTCAGCATCAGTGCTGAATGTCCTCCTTGCACATACCACTCTTTTGACACAAATGTTGTCATTCATGGAGGGCATTCACTCGGAAATGTCTGCCCTACACAGATCCAATCAGGCACTGGCCTCAACACTAATGGCAGCAGTGTCCCAGCAGTCCCTCCCCCCTCCCACCTCTTCCCCATCCAAAGTCCCATCTACCCTCACTGACCCAAGCACATGCAAACATACACATGCACACACTTCAAAAGCCACACGCAGCACACAAACACACAAACACAAAGGCAAACCCACACACACGCACACTCAGGAGACAGACAGCACACTCACTACCAGGGACATACCACCAGACGACACACATGCATCCACAGACCCTCTGCAGACCTCAGAACCCTCTGCCTCCATACACCCTACCCTTACCTCTCCTGTTCCCCCTCTGGCCAGAAAGTCTTCCTCTTTGACCTTGGCCTCTTCCCTGCTAACCCATCCACACCCCATACCAAAAGAAGAAGCAACCCACCCCCGGCCCAGACATCTGAATCTGCCCCCACCCCGGAGAAGAAAATGCAAAAACAAACGCAAATCACACCGGTCTCCCAAGTCCAAAAGCACTCCACCAACCTGGACTACACCAGCCAAGCTCTGTACCTCCCACCAAAAGAAAACAAGTCCCAATAAGTCAGAGTCCCTCCCCATCCCTGTATACACAATCCATGATTACACCATCCTCAAGATGGTTAAACCAAGCCCCCTCCATTGAGCACTCCCATTACAGCTGCCCCCCCTCAGTCTGAGCCTGCCACTGCAGTGGAACCACCGCCCCCTCAATTGGACACAACCACTGCCCATGGTGAGTATAAGGTGAGTATTGTCACAGTCGTCAGACCCTTTTGCCTCCTAGGACTTAACTTTCTGCAGATTTTCCAGTTCTGCAAGGTGTCTGTGGTCTTAATAGTCCAGTGCTTTCTTATTCACATATGAGTCAGGCCATCCTGCTTTGGTCTGGCTACATCATGTTGATGCTGTGTTTTGTCAGTCCAAACTTGACTTTCATATTTACTGTCACACATCAGTCGTAGTTGAGTATATGATTTGTGTGTAGGTTGTCATTTGTGCATGACTGACAATGGTGTCCTTTTGAGCTATGCTTCATGCTGTTCCAGATCACACTGAGCTGAACTGGGGGTGCTGTGATGTCTGTTGGATTGCCCTGTGCTACATATGGTAAGCCGAGTGGACGGTGAGTGCACAGGAGTGTTGTGGGTCCGTCTGCCGTGCAGATGCCACTGGAGCCAGTGTCACATGCATGCTCTCAGTTGCCACACAGAGGAGGAGGTGGAATTTAGGTTGTGAAGCTTAGCTGCAGGTGTGTTTAGCAAGGTTAATGTTGCATGTGCTAAGCTGTCTCAAACAAGAGTAGAGGTGAGAGCAACTGGTGTTTCCAAATTTGATAAGAAGTGGAGACTCCTACGTAATGGAGCCAGGACAAATTTAGCTATTGTCAGAGAGAGTAAGGTATGGGTTAAGTTCATGGGCAGTTCTTGTGTAAGAGACGTGAAGTACACACATTGTCCCAATGTGAGTGGTGGTACATGCGGGGGGTGAATCAGAGTATGCAAGCTAGTTACACTGGTTTAATACTGCACAAGGTATGGTAGGAATAGGTAGATGTGAGAGGGGTATATCCAGCTAGACATGGTCAGATTATGGTAGGTGATGAGAGCTGTAGTCTCTGGCACTATTGTGAGATATGACTGGAACAGTGAATTTACAATGTGAGGTTAGTTGTTAATGTGCATAAGTCAATGGGGTTATTGGGCATGGAAGTCATATGTGGATGTGACAGGGCCACAGTGAGACAAGGTTAAACTAGTCTTATGTGACAAAGTGGATAAGTGTATGTAAAGGGTATACACCAGTTGTGTAATTTAGGGTGCTGACTGTTGAATGTAAGGTGTTGTATAGTTGATGTATGTTGTTTTTGCATCTGTGTATGCATGTGTTTCAGTAATGACAATCTGTAGAACTTAAGTAGAATAGGGTGGGTGTGTGGCGATATGTGAATGACTGAGGATATATCCATTGAGCAATGTAAGTGTCTTGTGGATGTGTTGATGTGTAAAGTGTGTATGTCAGAGTGGGCGGTGATGCTGTCCAAGACATTACTGAGGGTGCAACTGGTGATGAGCGTGGTCCTGTTGACATGTTACATTTGACGGCTGCTGAGGAGGTGTTGAGTACAGTACATTGTGTGCATGTCATGTATGTGTGAGTTGTGTGCATAGTGATGAAGAGTGGTGCTGTGCATGTATGTGCGAATGGCAGCGCAAGTGTGAGATTGTGAGAATCGGGTTTGAAGAGTTTGAGTACAAGGCTGTAGCTTGCGTGGCAGATGTGTTTTTCAATCTAGCTGCACCAGAGGGGGCTTATGACGTGCATGTGTGTATGATAGTTTTGAAAGTTGAGCATGTACTTTGAGGTGGATGTAAGAGGGGTCATACCTGCACAAGTACAGTTCATGCAGGCCTTGAGGTAATGTTGCTATGTACATATGTGTAGATTTGGTGTATGTAAGTAGTCAGAAACACTTGCCTGAGTATATATCAAGATGTGGAATGTGTTGTCTGGAGCTTGCTGTCTGCCAATGGATGTTCATGACTGATTGTTTTGATGGCCGCTTTGAGCACACTGTCATATGCAAGACCTACTGGCATCACCGGAAAAGTTAGCTCTACCTAGCCTTGCCTTGTCTGAGTTGTGTGTTGGCATATGTGGCGAGTTACCCTTTGTAGGTAGTTGTACTCAGTTATTGTTCATTCTTGCCCATGGAAACTGCCCTTGGATGGATGTTATGATTGCTAAATTTGCAATTTCATGATTCCGGAACATTGGAAGGCAGTCCATTCCTTAGAGGGGTACAGCCCCATCAATGTTCAAGTCATGGATGTGTGTTATTAAGCCACCTGTGGTCAGACTACTCCAAAATGCATTGCCACACTTGCCAGTACACTACACACGCATGGTTATTGCTGGCATTCTGACTTTGAATGTACGAGGTATGGTGACACCAAGGGAGATGGAGTCATTGTGATGATATCTCTGGTTGTGCTGAGGAAACCACATTGCACTCTAAGCAAACCCACATGTGACACTGGAACAGTACCCCCAGTTCCATAAGTGTAAGCATGCTCTACATTTTGGTACCTCTGATCTTGTTTTGCAAGGGTAGCCCTTGTGTGTGTCCATGAGGGCTCCCATTGTGCACATTAAATACTGCCGTAGGGCCTGATGGTAATATGTGTTTGTTGAAGGTCTCCTTGACGTTTTCATATATTTTTGGACAGTGTATCAGTGGCAAATGTGGACAAAGCAGACTTTCTGGTGCACATGTTTTTCATCCTCACAAGATGTACCCGTATCCCCTGGCTTGAGGATGACTATGTCAAATGTGTTGGTGAGCCACAGATTGAGCCACCACCCCAGCATCCTCACCCGTGCTGGCAGCTTATCTTAAACAATGAGCTGTGCACTAAACACACCAACACTATTTCTGAATCCTATGTCCTGAGACTTATGCGTACACAACCTGCACATTAAAAATTGAATTATTATTTTGCGGCACACACTGCAGCATGAGGAGCTAAATGCAGACTTGCTGCGAATGACATTCTCCAAAGATAACTGTGAATTGTGTGCAGCAGCACCAGTCCACGCATGGTGACTGTATCCTATATTTTTGTTGGCCCATGCTTCTTTCAATTCCAAGATGGATTTGGTCTACAAATATTTCCATGGCAACTGTGACACAGCCACTTCTGTGTTGTTGTATTTGGAGACACTGAAATCAGTACTGAGTGGCTTGGTCTGTGGACATGTGTGTTGTCTTGGCCAATATGCTCTGTGCTTTATTGTACACAGACGCATGACAATGTCATACTATTGTGAGCACATTGTAGTTCTGTTACCTGAAAGGTTTCAGTGTGTGTTGTGCTGGAGTCATGCATTCACTTAGTGATACATACATGTGTGGTTATGCCAATTCCTGTTCCAACGTAAAATGTGTGTTTCCACTAGTATTTAGCATGCTAAGGGGCCGATTCCGATCTCGGCCGGTAGGGCTCCGAATAGGATTCGGCTTTACCGGATCCGATTCGGAGCCCTTTTTCCCGACCGAATCGTACGCGGGTCCGGCCGAGCGAGTACGATGCGAGTCGCCCGACCGACTCGTCCGGGCGACCCGACCGCTCCGACCGACTCGTACCCGGATCGTACCGCTCCGACCGACTCGCTCGGACCCGATTCGCACCGCGCAATGGAGACGTTTTCCGGCCGGGTAAGTACGATGCGCACCTCGACCGCTCCGACCGACTCGCGCCGTCCGACTCGAACTCGCTGTCGGAGCCGTACTTTGGGGGTCCGTGTCGGACCCCCTGTACGCGTACCCGCGCGAGGCGCACACAGGGGGACCCATGGGTCCCCCCTACCTGTGCGTGTGCGCCGCGAGCGCTCGCGGCGTACTCGCTGTAGGGGCGCCCTTGTCCGCCTCGCACCCATTGAGGCAATGGGAGCCCGCGTACGCGTTGTGCGACCGGCTCCCATTGAGTTCAATGGGAGTCCGACCGACTCGTGTCCGGTGGCATACGAATGCATCGGACTCGTTCGGTCGGACTGCACGGGGCCGATTCGGTCGGAAATCTCTCCGGGTCCGGCTCGGTCGGAGAGATTTCCGGCCCGAATCGGAATCGACCCCTAAGTGTACCTACCTGAGGATGACATTCCCTCATTGTACATACGCAATATGCTATGGACCCATGTTCTGATTGGGATCATAATGATTCTTAGGCCCTCTGAAAGTAGTTGGCACACAATCTGTGATCATCTCTTTGATTCTGACCTCTGTGCTTTTACCTGTCAAGTGTTTTTTAAAAAAAAGAAAATGGTCCACTGCTGCTGATTAAGGGGTGGTGTGTAGGTCAGACTGTCCAGATGTGACTTGCCTTCCTGCAAGGCCCCTACATACAACGCAAACTCCCTGCACCTGCCATGACCTGAAAGTGATGGTCGTGTAGGGGAGATGACACTACCTCTGTCAAGGCATGTAAGACAGTGCACCAAGGTGATTATGCTCCAAAGGCTGTCCCCCAGCCTCAATTTACAGCACAGCTGGTGAGCTGAGAAAATCCTGGCACCACATTGCAATGGTGGGGTGGGGACTGTGTAAGTGAGTCAGTCTCTTGGTGTGGTTTACGAAGGCCCCAAAAATGTGGCCCACAGGTGACTCTGTTCCACCAGCCCATCAACCAATGCCCAATTGCCAGCAAGTCCTATCCAAGGGTATGCTGAACACTTTCTGATTGGACTCAACACACAGAGGACTCTATGGTCTTTGGCCCCCCGTCGTGTGTGTCAGCCCAGGCTGAGACAGGTTCCCCACACACACATATAGTCTTTGATCTGCTGTAGGTGGCTGGTCTGTCTTGTTTGTGCATCAGCCCCCCAGTATTTCACTGCTTTTTAAGGGACCATTTAGTAGATGATGAGGCTTTGTTTGTTTTTTAACGGTTCCAAAAGCACTTGCATCTCCACTCTGCCCATTCATTAAAGTTGCCAGTTACATTTTGCTGCAACAGTATGGGAATACATTTCATGGAAAATGACTTTTGTGTTTGTTTATTTAGAAATTCCTGCAGCATGTACTCCACCTGTGGGTTTTGAGGCACTTTGCATGTGCACCAGTTACACTGTTCATGTACATATTGCTGGGGGTATTTGCCCCCAAACCCCAGATTTTCATCTCCACTACTGGGGGTTTTGCCCTCCAAATCCCATATTTTCATCTGCATTACTGGGGCTTTTGCCCCCAAACCACAGATTAGCATCTTTATTACTGGGTGTTTTGCCCCCCAAACCACAGATTTTCATCTACACTACTAGGGGTTTTGCCCCCTCAAACCCCAGATTTTCATCTACATTACTGGGGCTTTTGCCCCCAAAGCACAGATTAGCATCTACATTACTGGGTGTTTTGCCCCCAAACCCCATATATGCATCTACATTGTTGGGGTGTTTTGCCCCGCAAACCCCATATATGCATCTACATTGCTGGGGTGTTTTGCCCCCCAAACCCCATATATGCATCTACATTGCTGGGGTGTTTTGCACCCCAAACCACAGATTTGCATCTACATTACTGGGTGTTTTGCCCCCCCAAACCCCAGATTTTCATCTGCACTACTGGGGGTTTTGCCAACCAAATTCAAGATTGGCTCAACATTGCTGGGTGAATTTGCCATACAATCCAGATTTTGCATAAACATTGAGGGGGGTATTTGCCCCCAACCCCAGTTTTTGCCTTGCTGGGAGTGTTAGACTTCCACCTCCCAATTTTGGCTGGACATTGCTGGGAGTATTAGCCCCCCTGTCCCCCTTTGTGTCCGACTTGCTAGGACTATTGCACCCCCCTTACCTCTACATTGCTGCAAGTATTCCCCCGAAAATTAACTGTAGTTTTGCACCTGCTTTCTCTTCTATTGTCTTTCGCGGGGTAGTTACGTAATTCTGTATGGGTAGATGTCGGACTCACCTTCTGCGACGACCGCGTCAGTTGCGGTTGTAGTAGCGCTCAAAGAGGTAGAGTATAGGGATGACATGCACAATGGTATACATGTCTGCACCGTCTCGTTCGCAGTATTTTTGTTGTGGCACAATTCAGAGCTAAAATACTCCCCTTCCGGATGCTCTGACGTGTTGGTTGTGGCAACCAATTCGGCGCATTGGAAGTACACATCGTACTTGGGCGTTCAGAATCGGACTGGAAAAATGCCTCTGGACAACTCCATTCTGTGTATCCCGAGGCTTCTCATTGGGAAAATGAAGACGGATTCGGAGTGACCGAGTCGTTCGGTGAGTGAAGGATTTTTGGCATCGTGCTTCGTCGTTTGTAGGAACCGTATCCCAGTACGAGTCAGTTGGAAGATCCGACTCCGGATGGCTCTGGGATGACCTTCCTAATGGGATCGAAATCGGGCCCTAAGTCATGAAAGGATTTTCAAAAGTTCCGGAAGACTTAACAAGGGGGGCTGGCTATGGCTTAGGCTTCATTTTTAATGTGCATTCTTTGTACTCCACTGCAGGATAAACATATTCATACAGGATGTGGAAAATTGGGATCTGTCATAGAAAAGCCTCATTACATGCAACCCAGTTAGCTGAAATAGAAGAGAAGACTTCTGAAAGGGTGTATTTTGCTCTACCAGTGCGGCTGCTATATGAATTTCAGGATGCACCAACAAAACATATGGATGTTCACTGGTACAACTTAGTACTGAGATCAAGAAGAGGTTGCATGGAGGAATGGACCCTTCTGGAAAATCTCAGGAAATTGGAATCAAGACTTCCGTTACTCTGTCCATAATTTCATCACAAATTGAGCCCTAAAAATAGCTTCAAAAGTAATCTCACAACGAGAAATAGTTTAGTTCATATTGTGATTTTTTTAAGGAAAGTGTCTATCTCATTATTGTTTCAGCTTTATAAATGTAAGCCATACCATAAAAAATAAATAAAACATCATTACAAAGTACTATTGAACTCGAAGATCGTACCAGAAATTAGCATAAAAACATATTAGCAATGTGGCAGTTCAAGTGAACTAACCAATGGCAGTATTCAGAACGTTGAGTCATAATAAAACTAAATTAAAATACATTAAAAGAGACAAATTTCTTGAGTACCAGGTGCAAACAAGCATTTCTAGTGTCAACCATTAAGGGTGAGAGGTTAGAGTAGATCAAAGTCTCCCCTTATTTACAAATGTGCAGATAGGCATCAGGCTAACTAACTAGAAGTATGCCTGCAGTAAAAATTGAAGTCAATCAATCAGCATTTGTAGAGCATGGCACTGTCACCCCTGGGGGTATATGGGCACTGGGGTGCAGAGTTTGCGTTGAAAAGCCAGGTCTTGAGGAAACAGCAGGAAGAGGGAAGAAACTAACAGAAAAAGGCAAACTAGATGACAGAAAAAAAAGCGAGCAGAAAAGGCAAATCAGAGGGCAGAGAAACGAGCAGAAAAAGGCAAATCAGAGCAGAAGAGGACAGAAAAGAGGGCAGAAAAAGGAGCAGAAAGACCAAAAAGAGGGCAGAAAAAGGAGCAGAAAAAAGCAACAGATAGAGCAGAAAATGAGCAGAAAAAGACAAAATAGGGGGCAGAAACATGCAAAACAGAGCACGAAGTTCAGGGGAGACACAAAGAGAGGGCAGCAGGTAGACAGGCAGCAGAGGGTGGCAGACTGAGGTCAAGTTGGGCAGGAGAACTGTCGCAGGGGGAGCTGGCTTGAGGACCTGCTCAATGAAGTCGTGCTGGGGCCTCCATTAGGTAGGTCCTGGGGGGAGGGCGGGGCACTGGGTGGCGGGAGGAGGGAAACGACTGGAGGAGGGAAACGGCTGGAAGAGGGAAGAAACGAGCAGAAAAGGCAAAACATAGGGCAGGAAAGTGAACAGAAAAGGCAAAACAGCGACAGAAAAAGCAAAACAGAGCAGAAGAGGGCAAAACAGAGGGCAGAAAAATTATATCTCATATCTTGTCTGCTATCATCAGGAGAGGAAATGTACAGATTTGCGGACATAGGGGTTGATTGCTGTGCACTAAAGATATAATACAAGTTTCCCCTTTAATTTGTACAGTGAGATCATATTTACACCATCATAATCAGGTCCTTTTCTTAGGCGTCAGAAGGTCCCTGGAGGTGACAGTGATGGGCTCCCCTAGCCAAAATTGCAAGGGCCCCAGGATAATATAGGAACTAATACGTCAGGGTAGTCAGATCTGGTGGCTTTACATATTTTAGAAACACCCGGGTTGAAAAACATCTCAGAGTGGGCTCAGAGACATGAGGGCAGAGTGTCTTTACAGAGTTTTATATTAAATCTAATAAAGAGCGGTCGCAGATATAGCCTCTTTTCTTTCAGGGATGTAGTACAGAGAAGTATAAAGTGCAACATTGTTTTATCACCTCCTTGTTTACAATTACAGAAGGTTGAGGCCAGAGCTTACTTACACCAGTTTTTAGTAAAGGTTTTTACTTGCAGTGTGACTAGCCTAAACCTTATGTACAGTGACCTTTTCAGTTCTAGAGATAGCAAGTCCATAGACTGTTCAAAATGAGTGGAGGATTTAAAATTCAGAAATCCTGTCAGTTCTCCTCCCTCCCTTGCTTTCATACAGAACTAATATTCATCCTAAATATAATACACACTTGTAGGGGTCATTTCCTCAAGGTTAGTCCAAAATTTCAACCAGCCTAGGGCCGCCAGAGTGCTTGCAATGTGGCTGTACCAGAGCAACTTGTTCGAGCTATCATTCTTCCAGATCTCACACCAGGCTTTGAGGTATTCTACCAGTTCTGTTCTGGATTTCGCCAAATTAATGACCAATACAAGATTGATTTCAGTGCTAGTATGTTCTCGATCAATTTCATTCCCAGGTCCAACATGAGGGCAGCCGTAGCAGTCCCGGGGCGAAGATGGAGAAGGTTATATAGGAAATTTTTAGGTCTTCCCCCATTCTGGCCTCCATTTTGAAGCCCCAAAGTTCAGACCCATATGAGTTAGCAGCCACAGCTTTCATTTGATAGGCCTGCACGGGCGGTGCAATTAGTCTGCGGCTGCATTTGCTGGAAAATCTAATAACGCATTGGCGAACTGGCCCAAGGTGGCTTTACATTTACTAGCTGCTTGGCACCTATTTAGGGTCTATGCATTTTTCAAGTTGCACCTGGAGTTTAAAATTAAAAATGTAGCTTTTACCAAGTTAATCGTGAGGCTCTTTCTTGAAGCAGTAGTGCTCAAACCCTTTACGCAAGTTATGCATTGAAAGTTTGTTGCAGGAGAGCATTGTCAGCAAAGAAAAGAATCATCATTTTATCTCTCGCAATAGGTGGAAAACCCAGATTCAAAGATTAAAGGATTTTGCTGACATCCTAAATAAAGAGATTAAATAAGAGTGGTGATCACATCCCTGTCTTACTCTGACATTTATTCCAAAGTTGGGGGCACATTTCCCCTTTAGGGCCAAATCTCACTGTAGCTGTATTGTAATGGAATAATTGTTTTAAAGCAGACACAAACTTGTCAGAAAGACTGAGGTCGAGCCTGGTCTGCCATAGGATGGATCTCTTGACCAAGTCAAAGGCTGTTTTTAAGTCGATAAAAGTCATGATTAGGATCATGTTCTTTGGGTGTGAAAAGGTAATGAAAAGTACCTGAAGTATGAAGAGGGGCAAGATGGCGTCTGAGTGAGACTGCGGACGCTCACCTCCTCCTCTCTCGGTCCTCGCCGGACATTCCTCCGACCCTAGACGGATCATGCGAGGGAAAAATCTTCGGTGGGCTGATCCTTTCAAGCTGTTGATCGGCGTGTCAAATTGTGGAGTTCAGCCGCTCAGGAGTCAAGTTAGAGGTTGTTGCGAGCACTGGGAATCCTTGACTCGGCTCCTGCTGGCAACGCTATCCAGGCTGGAAAGCTGCCGGGTCGGGTTGCCTGGTAACCGGGACACTTGCGGGATTCGCGGAATCCAACTCCCGGCAATGGCGGTTCGAGGCGTTCGGAGCAAAACGCGAGTCAGCACCCAACCGACAGCTGCACTGGGGCGACACGAGGAGACCGGTTTGAAGAGGGATGACAAGAAAGGTGACCCCCCGAAGTGGTAAGGGAGACAAGATATATAAAAAGGTAAAAAATAAAACTGAATTGACAAAGAAAAACAACGCTTTGCAGATGGAGTTGCCAGCAGGGGAGCATAGGGAAAAAAAACAAATCGCTATTCCAAGTATGTTCCTGCCCCCCAGAATCAGTGACAAAGCGAAGGGGAACGGAATTGAGATTGGGGCCCAAGGGATACTAGTTGAACAAGGTACTACCCCCAGTGAAGAGGGAGCTGACTCTTTAATAAATCCCCAGGGCAGTCTAAAGGATACAGCTGCGGTACAACAGGTTGAGGAAACCTCATGGGGGTCAATGTGTGATAACACCGTATTGGGAACCTTGGAAGGATCTGTGGACAATCAGCGGATCTGGGGAGATAATAATAAAATTGTGCCAGACACGGAAAGTAATTCCTCTATGAAAGAGCCAGAAGGGACCCCAGCAACGAGTAAAGAAAGGATATGCAGAGCACCAGACCAGAAAAACGAAAGCAAACAGAGTGTTGGCGTTATGGGAGGAAACTTAAATCGCTCAGAGGCGGGTTATCTCTCTCCTGACTCCTTGGAAAATTTCTATTCACTGACAGAGGAATCAGGTGAATCAGACATTGAAGTGTCTAGTAGCAGTGACGAAGATGCCAGCAGGGATTCCTCAATAAGCAACTGTAGCATCCAGGGGGATCAGAGATTGTTAAGGAGAGCAAAGCGATCATTTGGGGGAAAGAAGAAGAACCGCAAGAGAACCTCTGGGGAGGAAGTGGAGGAATTAGGCTGGGATTACTCAGCCACTCAACTGCTAATCCAGGATGGGCTAACGGAGAAAGGGAAATCTGTTAGCGCGGAATTAATAGATAAAATTCCACAGGAAATTACTGAGAAAGGTACTGAGCAGACTGCTGCACCTTCCCTCTCTCTAATTCTGCAATACTTAAGGTCATTCCAAGATGAAGTTAAAACGGAAAACCGGCTGGCACGGCTGACTCTGAAAAAATTGCAAGGTTCAATGCGAAAAGTAGGGAAAACCTGTACCGAGATTTCAGAGAGATTAAGTATGGTGGAAACCCGAACGGAAGTACTCCAGAATACTGTGGCAAAATTGGAAAATCAGACTGTATCCCAAGAACGCACAATAAAAGACGTGATGTGGAAATTAGAAGAAGCAGAAAATCGTCAACGACGGAATAATCTGAGGCTTCTAGGGATTCCCGAGAACAGCGAGGGCGGGGACATTAGGAAATTCACAATTGACATGTTGAAAAATGCACTTCCAGGATTGTCACACTGGGATTGGGAACGAGAAATCCAACGCGTACACAGGTTTCCCTTTACAATGTCCAAACGTCCGTCTAATCCTCAGCCATATCCACGTGCAATTTTGATTTACTTTGGTAATTTTTTGTTACGACAGGCTGTCTATGACTTGGCTAGGCCTAACATGAAAAGAAAGTGGGAGAATTTTTCTTTCATTACAAAACCGGATTTCGCACACGCAACAGTGGAAAGAAGATGGAGACTCAGACAGCTCATAACACCCTTTCAAAATAAAGGAGCTACAGTTTATCTGCAGAACCCAGCCAAACTTAAAGTAACATTCCAAGGCCGGAACTATAGCTTTACTTCAGAGATACAGGCGCAGAAAGTCCTGGAGGAGATTTCTGTTAAGGGCAAGGAAACATCTGAAAGCAAGTGACAATAAATCTTAATCAAGATAGCTGAATGGGGGCATTATTCTGTTTCTACTTATAGGTCCCTCTGTCTCTATGGACTTCATTATGTGATATTCATTCTTTTTTACTCTTCTTTTTTCTCACAATCAGGGTCAACTCCAAAGAGTCCGATCACACTAGTACACCGGTGGAGGGGAGAGAGGGGGAGAGTGGGTGAGGGTGGTTTGGATACTATCACAAGGGCTCAGGATTTAGCCTGATTGCCTAAAGGATGGTGGGGAGTGGAGGGTGGGAGTGTGGGGTAGGGGTGGGGAGGGAAGCTTCAGACAGGTAGTGGGAACTTGGGGTGCAATGCAAACCGGAGCGCTAGGGAAGAAGTTAACAGAACTAGTATGGAACTACAAGAATATAGGCGATGGCTAGGTTGAAAATGCTTACTGTCAATATATGTGGGCTCAATGATATTAAAAAAAGACAAAGAGTGGCGGTTGGAATACAATCATCTGGGGCCAGTATCATTTGTATGCAAGAGATGCATGTGGAGGGGTCGCAGCGGCATTTACTCAACTCATTAGGGTATAGGCTGATTACAGCAACAACACAGGGAGTAAGAATGAGGGGAGTGGCTATTCTAGCCAAAGGGAGTGGGATACGGTTCCCAAGATCTGCAGCTGATAAATTTGGCAGTTGGGCAATCACAGAATGCCAGTATAATAATGATAAGAAGATGACATTATGTACTCTATATGGAAGTGTATGTGACGATCCGATGGTATTGGACTACGTGTCTAACGAATTGGCGCATTGGCCCCTCCCGTTGATCATTTGTGGGGATTATAATATTAATTTACCCTCCGATTGGTCATTAGTTGCTGGGTATAGATATAAAGGGAGGAAACCAAAAGTATTCCAGGCTCTTAAAAACTTGTGTCAGACCCATGGTCTGATAGACTGTTGGCAAGTAAAACATCCAGGTAATCCTGGATACCCTTTTTTTTCCCACCCACATTCTATGCATGCTAGGCTAGATTATATGTTTACATCTGACACGTTGAGCTCAAATTGCCTCATCGAAAAACTTCCACGGGTACTATCGGATCATAACCCTTTGATGTTAGATTTAGATATGGGTATAATAAATCCTAGTACATCAATCTGGACCTTTGAGAGGGCTTTACTTCTGAATAAGGATTATTGCAGACACATGAGCGAGTGGATCCCCGGGTTCTTGGAGGACAATATTGGGAGTACCACAATTGATGTGGTGTGGGACGCTTTAAAGGCAGGGATTAGAGGGGAAACACTTCAATTTTCATTAAAATCTAACAGAGAGGCTAAGCAAAAAATTGATATATTATATAGTAAACTGGGAGTAGCCGAAGAAGGTTTAATAAAGGCAGTGCAAGAGGGACGGGAAACCGAAAGTGAATTAAGTGTAGTGGCGGTCGCTAAAAACTGTATTTTAGATATTTTACGGAAAAAGCTATACTTAAGGCAACAACACATAGAGAAATGGTGTACGAATTAAGTGAGCAGATCCGACATCAGCTTGCAGTCCGTACCAGACAACAAAATACCGCCAATTTGATACGTGAAATTAATGACCCAGATTATGGCCCTAAAACCGAATCTCAAGCAATAAAATTTGCATTTCAGAGGTATTATCAGAGACTGTATGAGGAGTCTGGTGTAGAGCAGGAGAAAATTGAGGAATATCTAGATCAAATTCCCCTGATAAAATTAGTGGAAGAGGATCAGCTCAGTCTGGATCAAACCCCACATTGGGAGGAAATATTGATTTCTATAAACAGCTTAGCCAAGGGGAAGGCTGCTGGTATAGATGGTATACCCGTAGAGTTTTATGTAAAATTTTCCCAGCATATGCAGGGGATAATTAGTGATCTCTTTGTACACATCTTTCATGGAGGCCGACCCCAAGATCATGGTCTTTGGCCAAAATTGTGACTTTCTTGAAAAAAAACAAGACCCCTACCGAACTCGGATCTTATCGTCCCATTACTTTGATCAATAGCGATTCAAAAATGTATTCAAAGTTATTAGCCAGTCGCCTAGCATCAGTCATACATAAAATAGTATCTAATCGACAGCATGGGTTTATCCTGGCAAGATCCACCACTGATCATGTTCAAAGAGTGATCTCGTTGTTTGATTTTACTGATGTTTCAGGAGACCCTATGGCACCTATTTTATTGGATGCTGAAAAAGCGTTTGATAGGGTCTCCTGGAAATATCTATGGACGGCTATGTCAAGGAGTGGTATTAGGGAAAACTTTATTAAGGCAGTCCGGATGCTTTATACTGAACCATCGGCTGTAGTAATGGTTAATGGGTCATTATCAGAAAAGATCTTGATCACTCGAGGGACTAGGCAGGGATGCCCATGTTCGCCTCTATTATTTGCTATATTTATTGACCCCTTCATCCGTAGATTAGAGAATAATGCATTCATTCCACCTATACGGGTGGGGAATTGGGCCACAAAAACACTGGCATATGCGGATGACATTGCTCTAGTCACATCGGCTCCCAGTATAGCTATAAAGGAGATTGAAGAAGAGGCTAAAATTTTTGGTGTTGTATCCGGGTATAAATTGAATCAAGATAAAACCCAGATAATACTTAATCAACAAAGTAGAATGAGTGATAATCGCGTAGTCGATAGAGCCACTTATTTGGGGGTTAGTATTACATCAAAGCTGGACAACCTAGTCAACGATAACCTAACACCATTAGTGCAACATACTAAAACAGATCTCATAAGGCTTAATAATTTGCATCTGTCTATCGGGGGCCGATGTAATATAATAAAAATGCTCTTTTTACCTACATTTTTATACTTATTTAGGACAATTTGTCTGGAGTTTATACCTCAGTGGTTCAAAGTAATAGAGAGTTTATTCTCTCGGTTTATATGGGGCTATGCGAGACCACGGAGAGCACTAAGGTTTATTATGCTGCCAAAAGACAGAGGTGGTCTGGCTCTTCCCAATCTTAAACTTTACTATTGGGCAACTATATTGAGATATTGCCGTGAGCTCCTGCTATTAAATATGGAGGATAGTTCAAATGATAGAATTCCAACACCTCAGGAACTAGTTCTGGGCAAAGGTGCTAAAGGGCTCTTCTGGCGACAACTCCACGATAATTACTATAAGAAAGTCTGTTTCAAAACTATCTTGGGCATACATAAAGTTTGGGCCAAAGTTCGCAAAATATTGGGAATTGGTAGGCTATCTTACTATACACCGTTAATGAATAACCCCAATCTCCCAGAAATTTTTGACGATGCATGTATAGATGGGCACTAGCGGGCATTAACCAACTTGGTTGCTTTTACTCTCCATATGGGCTAAAATCTTTTGAAGAATTAAAAAACAAGTATTTATTAGACCATAAGGAATTCTTCAAATTTCTTCAGGTTAGGGATTTTCTCTTTAAAAAAGGGGGAGGAGGATCTAAATTTCAAATAATCAAAATTCTGGAAAACTTGATTTATAACAGAATACCTGCTATTGGAGAAATATATAAAGATATGAATGCCTATTCGCTAGATGACATGGCAAAAAGTTCCACGCAGTGGCAGACCAAGCTGGGGATTTCAGCAGATATTTTTTATAGTTCATATGCGCTATCTCAGTCCCTCTTAATATCTACTAGACTGCAAGCACAGTACTGTAAGACATGTTTTTTATTATATTATACACCCAGTAAGATAGCTAAGTGGGTAAGGGAACCGTCTGTCCTCGGTGCTCATTGTATGCGGCCGATCTAGTGCATATTTTTGCTTCTTGTCATGCACTACAAGAATTAATCAGCAGCATCGCAAGCTTTCTGTCAGAAATTCTTAAAACTAGAATAGAAATTTCAGCTGTAGATATAATCTTGGGGTTAACTGGGGGTAGTCGACCAAGGAATGCTCAAGGATTCATTTTTGTAGCAATGGCAGTCCTAAGGATTTGCCTAGCATCAGCTTGGCTGGATCCGAACCCACCAGGATTTCAACAATGGCGCCTTGTAGTCTAGAAACAGCTATATATAGAAGGAAAGGACGTGCTAAACGCAAAAAGGGCTTGAAAATATGGGATCCACTGGTCAAGTGGATGCGGGAACATAACGGGACTGGTTAGATTTCCATACGGTTCTGAACTGGTTACAGTTCACACTATTATGAAAGTATTTTAGGAGTAAATATATATGAAGATAATCCATGTTATGCATGTTCGTTCTGGATGTACCTGAAATGTACCTGAAATGGTTTTGTCAAGATTCCCGGCGCAATGTGAAAATCTTGTTTTTTTGTTGTTTTTTTTTCTTTTTATGTATTGTCGTTTTCGTATAACTTGTATGTACTGTCTGAGGAGGGTGGGGGGTGGTGAGCGGGGGTGGTTTGTTTAAACTGGAAAATACTTAATAAGGATCATGTTCTTTACACAAATGTATTTCAGACAAATGTTGTACAGCCTGATGGCTTGATCAACTGTGCCTTGTGATTTTCTAAAGCCAGCTTGCAGTGGGGATAAAATCCTTTTTTCATCCACCCAGGCTTCGAGACGAGTGAAAAGGAGTTTCCCATAGATCTTACCCGCTCAGTCTAGTAGAGAGTTTGGGCGATAATCTACCTACCAGATTATTGAAGGGCCCTTTATTATGGAGAGGTACGATTATTGCAGTTTTCCATGAATTAGGCACCATCTCACATTCCCAAACTGCATTGTAAGCCTTTGTTAGGACCGTACCTCAGGTAGACACATTGTCATGATAGACATCACTTGGCACTCTATCAGGGCCAGGAGCATTCTTCTGTTTTTGGCTAGGGATGTCTGCTTGGGTTTGGAGAACTCAGGATAAGATTCTCCAGTTTTTCCTAAAGGCACAGGTTTGTCTGTTGTTCTTGAACATTGAGGAACTCTCTCACTAGAACTTGAGTAAATGGACCTTGGGGCACTGCCAACTGCTAAATGTGTGGATTCATACATAGCTGCAAAATGTTTGTCCCAGGAGGAAGCTGGGATGGCATATTCCAGGTTCTGTGTAGGACGATCACAGCCCCAACTGACTATCTCCCAGAAGTTGTTTGATCAACGATGGCTCAGGCTTTTATGTCCATGTGTTTCTTCCTATTTAATAAGATGTTTATTTCTTACTGTAGCGATTTCAAGAGAGCTTTCCCATCTTCTGTGCAGTGGCTATTTCTTAGAGCAGTTGCTTCAGTTTACACAATTAGAGCCGGGCCACTCAATTGCGAGTTTCCTGGTATCAGGCACTGGACCAGAGTTGGCCTTGCTTGAGTGAGTACCCACATGCGACGTAAACTCAACAGCAACTCTAGTTTCTGGATTGATTTTGGAGCATGTACCTCCTTGTGATTGAGTAGCTCGTTATATAATTGTTGTCATTGCTTGCAAGCCATTGGGCTCTGGTTTTTTTTGGGGAGAGTAGTATTCCAGAGAATATTTTCCTATTTGACTTTATGGACTGCTATTCACAATGCATTTGGCAAGATGCTTTTCCATCGGTCATATAGGAAAATAAAGATCTGAAGATAATACTATTATTGGGTCGTGGTCACTTTCAGTTCTTCTTGAAACCTGCATAACGACAACCTGATGCCAGAATTCCAGGTTAATAGGTATATAATCAATTTGAAGGTATAATTCGCAGGAGAAACCAACAATGTAAGACCATTGAAGAAGAATAGGTCGTTGGTCATCAGAAAGTCATTAAATTTCCCACCTCGTCTGGTGGACCGTAGCGAGTTAATGTGGAATTTGGGTAATCCTCTCCCAGCGTCTTCCTTAAAGACAGCTAGGTTTATCATTGACACGTCTGGTATTAAAGTCTCCACATATGATTATGACGTGAGGACCCACTTTGTCTTTGGATTTAATTGATTATTATAGAATTCATTTAGAAAACTGTTAATGCATATATCTAATGCATTTTAAAGTGTTGAGAATTTATTTGGATTCCCTGGTAAGAAATAAATATTGAAGAGGTCAATATTCCATAAGGCATGGCTTATCCTTAAGTGTTGACTATTGTTATTGTGGGTTTTTATACTATCCCGCACTTGTGCATGTAAGCTCAGGGAGATCCATATGTTAGGTCTTCTTTCGGCCTGCCTTTGTCTTCTTTAATTGCCTGAATGGAGTATGTAGAATAGCTATCTAATTGAATTTCATTAAGCATCCAGGTCTCTTAGAGACCGCAAATAGTGTGTGATTTAATGAAGGAAACCCAGTCTTTGTTCTCAATTTTCATCCTAAAGTCAGTGATGCACAAGTTAAATAATCTTCCTTGCTCACTAAATAGGTGAGCGAGGCTTAATTCATATGGCAGGTGATTTGGGGATCTTTGCTGATGTCGATGCAATATGGCTGGTAACCACTGCCATACTGCCAGAGAACTGAGAATAACTATGGGCTATGCATGCATGGCCCACCTTATTCATCAATTGCTGGCATCCACTGGTATTGCTAACTTGCAGGTTCACTGATAGAATATCGATGTAAAAAATATAGAAGTAAAAAATATTGATGAAAAAATATAGAAATCAAAAATATCGACTCCCTATACTTAAAAAGGTAAGTACAAAAAGATCGAGAAAAAAAATATCGATTTTAAAAATATAGTTGTACAAAATATCGATTTTTATATATATATAAAATAATATAATAAATATTAAATATATTAAATAATAAAATTAATTCCCAAAAAATAAAGTAGATAAAATATACATTTTAACAAATATAACAAATAAACTTAATTAAAAAAATTAAACACACATACATAATAATCAATATATATATATACAGGAGAATTACAATGAGCAAGGCGAAGAACTGTCTCCCACTTTAGCCATGAATACTTCAGCCTCATGGGAAGCCTCTAGGAAGATTACACCATTCAAAAAGAAATCTAAATTTACTCCTGTATTAGTGAGAGATGGTATTGACATTTTCAGTGAAAACGTCATCAGTGAAATTAAACAATTGAATCACAAAACTTTAAACACCAAGAAGAAAATAAATAACAAAAACAAACAATATTACTCTCTGATCAATAAACTACATAAAGACAAAAGCGTTATAGTCAGAAATTCTGACAAAGGAGGAAATGTGGTTTTGTGGGCGAGAAAAGACTATATGGAGGAGGCATTATCACAGTTGAATGACAGATCTTGTTATAGGCTCAGTAATTCTTTGGCCCTAAGGGAAACATCTAAGGATTTTTATGCCAAATTGGTGGCTTGGAAAAGTGCGGGACTGTTGACAATGGACGAGTACCAGTTCATTAGAAATGATCATCCAACCGTCCCAAACATCTATTTTATTCCTAAAATCCATAAAAACGCTTCCAAACCCCCAGGCAGACCCATCATTTCTGCCAGATCTAGCTTATTGGAAAATGCTTCCAAGTATATAGACTTTTTCCTTCAAGAATGGGTCCAAGGATTGCCCTCCTATATAAGGGACACAAGTGATTTTATTTCCAGGTTAAAGGATTTTAAATGGGACAGTAATTTTTATCTTTTAACTTTGGACGTTGCTTCCTTATATACTTGTATTAACCATAAAGATGGTCTACGTGCTGTTGAATTCTATCTGAACAAGAATGAGGCAACTCTGCCCCAACACAATGCTATGTTGTTAGGCATGATCAGCTTTTGTTTAAACAACAATATATTTTTGTTTGACAAAACATACTATCAGCAAATGCGAGGAGTCGCAATGGGAGCCAGCTTCTCCCCCAGCTATGCCTGTTTATTCATGGGCTGGTGGGAGGAGCTGGTTCTCAGGGACACATACAAAAATTACATGGATGATCATGTCAAACTATATTACAGGTATATTGATGACCTTTTTATCATTTGGGAGGGAACTAAAGAGCAAGCCATGAACTTTGTTTCAGAGATTAATGAAAACGGTGTCAACCTGAGTTTCACATCCAATATAAGCAACACCAGTATCAACTTTTTAGATGTTGAAATATACTCTAATAGAAACAAACTATAAACCAGGGTATACAGAAAGGAAACTGCCGGCAACGCCGTGTTACACTTTTCCAGTTTCCACCCACGACACTTAGTACATAGCATTCCCTATGGGGAAATGCTATGTCTTAAAAGAATTTGTAGTAACCCAGAAGACCTAGCAAAAGCCCAACAGCAAAGTAAAAGAAGATTTTTATCTAGAGGGTACCCCATTAAAGTGGTACAAGAGGCCATCGACAAAACACAGAATTTGGTCAGAAATGAATTGCTAATCCCCCAAAAAAATAGATCAGTGACACATACTACAAATCAAAACCCTGATGAGCTGAGACTTATTATCACATACAGTGCTCAAGAAAAATCCATAAAGAAAATTATACACAGAAACTGGGCAATTGTTAAAAATGACCCTGTAATTGGTCATGAGCTTTCTATAAAACCTAACATCACCTATAAAAGAGCTCCCTTAATGCACAATAGCTTAGTTTCTAGTAGTCCTGAATCACCTAACACTACAAACTTGTTGAATGTGCCCAATGGATTTACTAAATGTAAGACATGTAAGGCATGCCAGCACGGCATGAATAGAAAAAGCTATTTCACCGCCTTTGGTGATAAAGAGGTAAAAATTAACAAACCCCTCCATTGCAAAACTGAATATGCAATTTACGTGCTGGAATGCACATGCCAACTCAGATATGTTGGTAGCACTAAGCTACCGGTGAGCAAGAGGATTCTGCAACATATAAGGGCGATTAACAACTGCGACCCTACTTACCCTGTCGCCAGACATTTTCGAGAAGTCCACAACAACTTAAAAGACTTCTCGTACTATGTAATTGATTCCATACCCAAAACGAAAAGAGGCGGCGACAGGGACTATCAGCTCAGAAAACTAGAGACGGGATATATTCTCAATATGGATAGTAAGTCCCCAGGAGGGTTAAACAATACTGAGGATTTATACACTTGCTTATAAAATATGCCCCACTTATCCCTAACCACTCCGCGCCCTTTTTCCTGAAAGAAAAAAATAAAAAAAGTGTGAGAGAAAAAAACTACAGCATTTTTACTTTTTATAGATCTGTATAGTTTTATTAACTTCACTATGTCTTCCCATATTTATTCTATTTAAAAATGTATTTTAGAAATAGAATAGTACCACAAGGGAAACATGTTAGTGACTTAAATTGGAAGCTGCCAAATCACCAGAACCAGTAAACATAATGGTTTTTTAATAAGCTACATCTAGGTGCACTATATTGTTCAGCACTGAAATCTTGTATTCATTGAAATCTAAATGAGTAAGATGTTTGGGTAATTGTTTTAATCACTTTAGGTAGCACATAGCACTTTATATTGATTTTATATAGAACGGAGAACCACTGCGTTCAGTTACAATCCAAGATACATTAAAGCGCATTTATGCAAATATTTTAGTAATGTCGAATTAAGGATTGATCCCATAATCTTTTATATAATAATACTATTTTATGTCTTTTACCAAAAATGCCACTTTTTAGAAACATTTTAAAATCTGATATGTATTTTTACATTGTACGTATGGTTCAATTAATATAATTATTAATTTGTTGGTTATTTATTTGAACGTTTCTACAGGCTATTTATATAATATTATCAACTGTGACTATTCCTTTTGATTTTAAATGTATTTGAGACATTTTATTAACAGAGATAGATGGTATTGGTTTCCCTTCTCTGGTTTATAGAAAGTGAAGATTCGACTCATGTATCGAATGTTAGGAGTGTTTCTTTTAGTTCTATTGCAAATAATTAATCACGTGTCAGAAGGTAGCACTTTAAATGGTCTTTGAAAATTCAACAGCGTTGTCATGTGATCAAGGTCCGTTCTGGACTGAAACGCGTAATGGCCGACATTAAACCGCAACTTTAAGCACTGAATTGTGGGTCCGTGTCTGCTTTGCTGAGGAGATACCTGCGGGAAGCGAGAAGCAGCCTTTTGGATATATATATATATATATATATATATATATATATATACATATTTACTTTAAAACAATTAATAAACTAATACTTTTAATTTATTTTATCATTTTTAAATTATATAGAAATATACACATATATATATATAAAAATATATATTATGTATATATATATATATATATATATATATATATATATATATATATATATACATATGTATTACCTACTGGCAGTCGCCAGTAGGTAGTTATAGTTAGGCCATAGTTTCCATAGAAAAATCGTTTTTTCTTTTCCCAATAACTTTGGCGCCGTTTGACGAATCTTCGCGAAATTTTCAAAACTAGTGATCAGCTCTGGTCAGCTCCTGTCTTGAAAGTTTCGGGGTGATTCGTCAAGTGGGGGCCAAAAAAAAAAGGGGGGGCCCAAAACGCGTTTTCCCCATGTTATTTTCCATAGGAAACTTTAGACACGGCTACAGCCCGAACTGCTGAACGGAATTACACCAAATTTGGCAAAAAGGTAGCCCTTGGTTCAGAAAGAGTCCTTTTTGTTAAATGGTGTAAATCCGTTCAGTAGTTTATTTTTTATTTTACAGAGTTTTATATAGCGCGAACTTGACCCGAATCGGGTATCAGAGCACTTTACATAGCACCAGTTGCATTACATGAGGACACATTCATTTTTGTTAGGCACGGGGAGATTAAGTGATTTGCCCAGAATCACAGGATGTTCAGCGTCATTGCTGAGACTCGAACCCAGTTCCCCAGATTCGAGGTCGACCGCCCTAGCCGTTAGGCCAACTCCTCTCCTTTCCTGAGAAATTCAAAAAATAAAAGGTGGATAATCAATTTTCCATAGGAAACTTTAGCCAAGGCTACAGCCTGAACTGCTGAACGGAATTACACCAAATTTGGCAAAAAGGTAGTGCTTGGTTCAGAAAGCGACCTTTTTTTTAAATGGTGTAAATCCGTTCAGTAGTTGCTGAGAAATTCAAAAAATAAAAGTTTCGATATCTAGGGCAGCGGTTGATTTGCGAACCCTCCCGACCACGAGCTTCACTGTGATTGGCTGCCAACACTCCAAACCAGGAAGTGTTGGCAGCCATCTTGTGACTCGGTAGAACGAGTCACAAGAAAACAGTAGAAAAAACGTTAAAAAACAAGAAAAGGGGGCAGGGTAGAAACACCCTGACCCCCTAGGCCTGCTCAGGGGGTCCCACAAGGACCCCCAGGGTCAAAAAAAGCATTTTTTTTAAATAATTTCGGCAAAATTCCCGCTGGGGTCGCGAATCCCGCCAAAATTATTTAAAAAAATGAAGCGCGGACTCCGGGTGGGCTAGGTCCCGGGGGCATTGCGCAATATATAATTTATAAATGCTAGGGCCCGCAGAGGCCCCCACAGCCCCAGGGACCGCCACCTCCCCGGGGCTATGTTAATAATATGCGGGAGGGCACACGGCCCTCCCGCAGCCCCGGGACCGCCACCTCCCGGGGCATCTTTTTATTAATGTGTGGGGGAGCCCAGGGGTCCGCCACCCCGGGGCTTTTCTTAAATATTCGCGGGGGCACACGGCCCTCCCGCTGCCCCGGGGACCGCCACCCCCTGGGGCTTCTATTTTTATAAATTATTAAACCTGTGTGGGGGGCTCGAGCCCCCCACACGCCCCGGGGACCGCCACCTCCCCGGGGCACTAAAAATGTAAAATGGGGAGTCCGTTATGGACCCCCGAGCCCCGGGGACCACCACCTCCCCGGGGCTATTTTCATGAAGGGAGGGGGGCCGCGCGGCCCCCCTCCTGGAGCCCTCGATGGCCCTGGGGACCGCCACCCCCCAGGGCCGGCTCCTGCAGTGTCCCGGGCAGCTCCCCATGTGGAAAAGCAATGCCGGCTCCCGCAGGAGGCGGGAAGCCGGCGGGACCATGGGGGCATTGGGGCTCCCCCCACGGTCCCCAACGGAGAGGCCAGGCCCTGGGGGATGGGGTCCCCGGGGCCAGGAGTGGCCTGGCCCCCCTCCCCAAAAAAATAAAAAAGGAAAGGCCGGCCCCGGGGGATGGGGTCCCCGGGCCATAAATGGCCTGAGGAGGGAGGCCACGCGGCCCCCTTCAAAATATATATATAAAAAAAAAAATACTGGCCATGCCCCGGGGGATGGGGTCCACGGGGCTGAAAATGGCCTAGGGAGGGGGGCCATGCGGCCCCCTTCCATTTTTTTTTTTTAAATTAAGAAAATAGGGGTCAGGCCCTGGGGGATGGGGTCCCCAGGGCCCAAAAAAATAGGAAAGGAAGGGGGGCCACACAGCCCCCCTTCTAAAAAAGAAATTTAAAAAATAGCCGGCATCGTGCCGGAGGCCCCGCCCCCTCCCAGCAACACTCTGCAAACGCGCCCGTGGCGCGTTTTAAGTTGGGGAATGAATTCCCCTTCAATCCTGAGGGTCCCTGGGGGCCAACTAGCCCACCAGGCACCTCCAGTATGCGCCACAGGGCTGCGTTGCAGAGAGGTGTAAAAAGGGGCGTGGCCTCGGACCACCTCTCTGCAACACAGCCCTGTGGCGCTTACTGGAGGTACCTGGTGGGCTTGTTGGCCCCCAGGGACCCTTAGGATTCAAGGAGACTTAATCCCCCAACTTAAAACGCGCCACGGGGTGCGTTTGCACAGTGGTGAAGTCAGGGGGCGGGGCCTGATGTGACAAGTGTGCAAACACTCCCCGTGGGGTGTTTTAAGTTGGGGGATTAAGTCCCCTTGAATCCTGAGGGTCCCTGGGGGCCAACTAGCCCACCAGGTACCTCCAGTAAGCGTCAGGGAGCTGCCTTGCAGAGAGGTGGTCCAAGGCCATGCCCCCTTTTTACACCACTCTACAACGCAGCTCTGTGACGCTTACTGGAGGTAGCTGGTGGGCTAGTTGGCCCCCAGGGACCCTCAGGATTCAAGGGGACTTAATAGGGACGTTATAGATAAAAATTAGCATTTAAAAAACCTTTGAAATTCACTGAAAAAACCATAGGTTTCAGGCACGTTATAGTTAGAAATTAGCATTTAAAAACCTTAGAAATTCACTGAAAAAACCATAGGTTTCAGGGACATTATAGTTAGTTGGAGATTTCACTCGTACAAAACCAGAGAAATTCCACCGTTATAGTAGGTTCAGCTAACTATAACTCGCGCCCCCGCAATGCACTGCTGATGACGTCACACATTACATCATTCATGACATGGTCAGTGACATCACTGATGACATCACTGATGACATCTCAAATGACATCACTGATGAGGTCATCCACCTGATAATCTGATGCACCTCCTCATACCCTAATATAACCTTTGATACACCCACTCCGAAATACAGACTACCATTTTCAAAACCATAGACACACCAATACCATTCACTCACCAACACACCCATACACACACTCACCCACTCCGGTGATGGTGCGGGATGGAATTGATATTTTTAATGAAAACGTGGTACATGAAATAGAGAAACTAAATCACAAAATGCATAACATAAAAAGAAAAATCAATATAAAAAATATGCAGTACCATCAATTAATTTCAAAACTCCAACAAAACGACAACATTGTTGTTAGAGGCTCAGACAAAGGGGGCAACTTGGTTTTATGGTCTAAAAAAGATTATGTTCAAGAAGCACTATCACAATTGGATGACAGGGAGTGCTACCGTACCAGCAATCATTTAGCACTGAGAGGAATATATAATGACTTCTATGGGAAATTTGTAGCCTGGAAAAGTGCGGGACTTTTAACCACAGATGAATACAAATTCATCAGAAATGACAACCCCAAGGTGCCTAATATTTATTTCATTCCCAAAATTCATAAAAGTATCACTAAACCACCGGGAAGGCCAATAATATCGGCACAAAATAGGCTTCTGGAAAAGGCCTCAATCTATGTAGACTTTTTCTTACAAGATCTAGTTAAAGAATTGCCAACCTACATAAGGGATACTAGTGATTTTATCCTGAAATTGCAAGATTTCCGTTGGAAAGAAAACTACTTATTGATGACTTTGGATGTCGTGTCTTTATACACGTGTATCAACCACAAAGATGGATTACGTGCCCTTGAATTTTTCCTAGGAACTAATGGAACTACTTTGTCTCAGCATAGCGCAATGTTGATGAATATGATCAGTTTTTGCCTACATAATAATGTATTCCTGTTTGATAAAATATACTATCAGCAGATGCGTGGAGTGGCAATGGGGGCCAGCTTCTCCCCTAGCTATGCCTGTTTGTTTATGGGCTGGTGGGAGAGGCTGGTCCTCAATGTCACACACAGAAAATTCATGGAAAACAATGTGAAGGTACTATATCGACTTATTGATGACCTTTTTATGGTGTGGGAAAGGACTGAGAAGGAAGCGATGGAATTTGTTGCAGCTATAAACGAAAATAATATCAACTTAAAATTCACCTCTACTATTAGTGACAGAATTATTCACTTTTTGGATGTGGAGCTTTATATTGAGAGTGATATAATTGAAACCAGAATTTACAGGAAGGAAACAGCAGGAAATTCGGTGTTACACTCTTCGAGTTTCCACCCCAGACACCTGGTTGAAAGTATCCCCTATGGGGAAATGTTGAGGCTCAAATGAGTCTGCAGCAACCCCGTAGATCTGATTGTGGCACAACAAGAAAGCAAAAAGATTTATAGCACGGGGATACTCTAATAAAACAATAGATGCAGCCATCCAAAATGTCCATACCAAAGACAGATCAGATCTTTTACTAACCAATAAAGAGAGGAACAACATTGAGAATGATCAGCCACTAAAAATGAGATTAATCTTAGCCTATAGTGCCCAACAAAAGGAGATCAAAAAGATTATGCAACGAAATTGGCCCATTGTGAGGAGTGACCCGGTAATAGGGGATTCACTACCAGAAAACTTCGGAGTCACTTATAGAAGAGCCCCTTCCATGCACAACAGCTTAGTGAGTAGCAACCCAGAGCCCAGAGAACAAAGAAAGTGGTGGGTACAGGATGGATTTACTAAGTGTAAAAGTTGCAAGGCGTGCCAGTATGGTATCAATATGAAAACATACAAACTGGCATTTAGTGACAAAGAGTTCAAAATCAACAAGCCACTCAACTGCAAAACCGAATACACTGTATATGTCCTGATCTGCTCCTGCAACCTTAAATATGTGGGAAGCACTAAGCTCCCCGCACATAAAAGAATTCTGCAACATATCAGGGCAATAAATAACAATGATCAAACATATCCAGTTGCAAGACACTTTAGGGAGGTACACCAGGGTAACTTAAAGGACCTCTCATACTTCCTAATTGACACTATCCCGATCAACAGAAGAGGAGGGGATAGGGAAGGGCAACTTAGGAAGTTAGAAACTAGATATATTCTCAACTTCGACAGCAAAACCCCAGGAGGTCTCAACACGACCGAGGACCTTTACACTTGTCTGTAGTAACACCACCAGTCAGTTAAAAAACCCCAAAACCCCTGAACTTTCCGAGTAACAAGCCCCTCTCAAACAACTGAGACTTCTCAATATAAAATACATTTTATCTGGCTAGGTGATAAGATGAAATGAAAATCAGGTGTGATATGGGGAAAAAGCTTTTAATTGGTAGAATGGAGTATCAATAACAACAGTATTAAACTCTAATGAAACAAGGGCCGCCAGACCAACCTCAACCACATGAATAGTGTTTTTAATATACACTCCAAAATTAATAATTTAGGTGATGGTTGAAGTATATATATTTTTTATGTTAAGGTAGCACATGCACTTTCTTGCACATTTATTTAATTGGTTTTAGAGTAAGTATAGGCGTATTCTGAGGGATCTCGGAATAGGACTTTGTCATGTGAAATGGACCTCTGGAATTACTATACAGTGGGGTCGATTCCGATTCGGGCCGGAAAAAGCACCGACCGACTCGGATCCGGAAAAAATACCGACCGACACGTACCAGTGGCGCCCGACACGCCAAGTACGATGCAAGCCGCGATAAATCCGACCGACACGTCAGGAAACCAAGCCGACCGACCGAGCCGCTCGGAAAATAGCAATCCGGCCGGAAAAACACGCGAATCCAACCGACCGACACGCACCCGGAACAAATCCGACCGAATCGTACCCGCCAACTCCAACCTGCAAAGTACGATGCAAGGCGCGAAAAACACGACCGAGTCGGACGGAGGACAAGCCGTACGACCGACACGCATACAAAACCGAGCCGAAGCAACACAATACACCGCGACCGACGCGTACGCAGCATACAAAACTGCACAAACACAGCGTGAACGAAACGGAAAACACCGTACGAGACCAATGCAGGGTCCGACTCGGTCACAAGAACGTTTCCAACATACACAAACAGCACAAAGGAAAAATCAACCAAAAAAAGGCCAAACAAGCAATTACCAAGCCAATAAATACTGGGGGGGTGGGGACAGAGAACAAAGACACACCAACAACTCCACCTATATAAAGGACACAAATCACTACCATGAGCCTTTGCAAATGCCATTCCACTGCCAGCACCCAAGAGAAAGCAACCACACACCCACAGCTCATCCCTCACACAAGCCACACACCAGCAGCACACCAACAAATACCTACCTCACATACACCCAGCACAACACACACCCACACACCCTCACCTGCACACCAACACACACATCACCCACCATCACCAACCATCACCATGCCCCCCAAGAAGAATCCCAAGTTTCTAGATTGTGAATTGGAAGTCCTGGTAGACGAGATCCTCAGGGTGGAGCCACAGCTGTTTGGCACATTGGTCCAACAGACCCCCATGTCGCAGAAAACCAAGATGTGGGAGAGGATCATCAACAGGGTGAACGCCCAATCACCATGTCGGCGCACAAAGACGGACATCCAGAACAGGTGGTATGACGTGCGCAGGAGGGTACGGGAGCTGCTCAAGAAAGACTACCACCTGAGCCAATACACCGGCAGTGGCCCTCCTGCCAAGCCAGTATACCTCAGGCCCTGGGAGGAGAAGGTGCGGGCCATCCTTCCGCCAGTGAGCGTATATGGACTAGAGGACATCCCAGAGCCTGGTGAGTACACAACAAATGTACACAATAAACTGCCACAAAACACACACATCACTGTCAAGGGGAGAGTCAAACCATGCACTCATAGCAATTACACAGCAACTAGAACAGAATCATCCCAAAATGTGTATGTCAGTCAGATAAACACAACACATGCCATCAAAAAAGTCACATCCAACTGTGCCAACACATGTACAAACACAACCACAACTACAGCTAGGCAGTGGCACAAATAGAACTAACACACACATCCACACATGTAGCCACCACAACAACACCAACACACAGTGAAGACCACTCAAAGGAAGGAATTCTGTGTATGCTGGCCAAGTCAGTGTAGCCAATAGCATCATGGGAGTCGCAGTCACACATATTGCCCCCCCCCAACTGTCCCATCAACACCACCCTGAACCATGCTCACATCACAGGGAGTGGAGAAGGACTCACAAGATGGCTGACACTGGCTACTGCTGTGGGGAGCACAAGGCCCTGCTGCCAACTGTGCACCAACAAACAGCAGGACACCACTGACTGACATCCTGAGAGACAACTTACACTCCCTGCAATGCAAGCACGTTCCATGGTGGGATATCTGGCTGGCTGGCTGGGTGGGAAGGGAGACTTGCAGCACTGACCATAGTCACCAGCACCTCCCCTCACACCCCCCCAACACAAACTCCACAGTACCCACCTGGTAGAATGCAATGCCCTCCATCCTAACACAAGATCCCACAAAGCACCACCACCCTGGGTTATGTTGTGTGAAGCACAGGGACACTCTTGGGACTCTTAGCCAAACAACTGCCAGGACAACACTCCCAGCCATCCTGTCAGCACAGCCAGCCCACCCCACAGGGAAGCAGAGTCAAAAGGAAGGAAGCATGGGCATGCTGGGAAGGGGGTGGAGGCAATAGCATGATGGGAGTCGTAGTCACAGACATTGCTCAGCCTCACAACTGGCCCATCAACACCACCCTGAACCATGCTCACATCACAGGGAGTGGAGAAGGACTCACAAGATGGCTGACACTGGCTACTGCTGCGGGGAGCACAAGGCCCTGCTGGGAACTGTGCACCAACAAACAGCAGGACACCACTGACTGACATCCTGAGAGACAACTTACACTCCCTGCAATGCAAGCACGTTCCATGGTGGGATATCCGGCTGGCTGGGTGGGAAGGGGGACTTGCAGCACTGACCATAGTCACCAGCACCTCCCCTCACACCCCCCCAACACAAACTCCACAGTACCCACCTGGTAGAATGCAATGCCCTCCATCCTAACACAAGATCCCACAAAGCACCACCACCCTGGGTTATGTTGTGTGAAGCACAGGGACACTCTTGGGACTCTTAGCCAAACAACTGCCAGGACAACACTCCCAGCCATCCTGTCAGCACAGCCAGCCCACCCCACAGGGAAGCAGAGTCAAAAGGAAGGAAGCATGGGCATGCTGGGAAGGGGGTGGAAGCAATAGCATGATGGGAGTGGTAGTCACAGACATTGCTCAGCCTCACAACTGTCCCATCAACACCACCCTGAACCATGCTCACATCACAGGGAGTGGAGAAGGACTCACAAGATGGCTGACACTGGCTACTGCTGTGGGGAGCACAAGGCCCTGCTGCCAACTGTGCACCAACAAACAGCAGGACACCTCTGACTGACATCCTGAGAGACAACTTACACTCCCTGCAATGCAAGCACGTTCCATGGTGGGATAACTGACTGGGTGGGTGGGTGGGTGGGAAGGAGGTCTGGCTGTCAACCAAACACAATCAATGCAGACCATGTTCACACCCCAGAGAATACATAGAAATGCCCAAATAATGCAGGACAATGTGCCACACCAATATCAACCCCTGACTGTGACGACTTAGGACAATACAATGTACAGGCCCGCACCCCGAGGCACAGTCACAACTGTCAGGTGTGTCAACCACTGATGCCTGCAGAAACATGACATACATTGTTTGTGTCTCCCAAAAACAGGTGATGATAGGGACACAGCAGCAGACGCTGAGGAGTCCCAGTCCCAGGCTCAAGAGGATGCCGAGCTCACTGGCGTCGTACAGCCTCTGTCCTCCTCGGACGATGAAGAACAACCTGGCACATCCGGTGCAAGTCAACATGCTGCACCAGCAGGACCACCAGCTGCAGCACCAGCAGGTCCACCAGCTGCACCCCCTGCACCCACCCCTCCAACGACTGTCACCACGAATACCATCCCTGCCGACATGGACAGAATAAGGAACAACACCAGCGCAGTGACCCTGGACCAACCTGGGGCCATGGACACCACCACCACCACCAACCCCCGAGGTGGACCAGGGTTATCTGTGCGTGCAACTGCACACACTGCACATGTCAGCAGGGGTGGTGGGAGGGGTGGGAGACAGAGGTCGCTGCTTGCAGACGTTGCTGGTGTGCATGAAGACCCACAACTGGTACGCATAGCTGATGCGTACCAGTCCAGCACCGGAGAGCTCAGCCAGGTAGTGGGGCTCCTCAGAGACATCAAACAGCAGCAGGCTGCCCATCATGCCCGCTTGGACTCCCACATGTCCCATGTGGAGTCACACATGTCACGTGTGGACTCCCACATGTCACGTGTGGACTCCCACATGACCCGCGTGGAGTCCAAGTGGGATGTACTACATGAGATGACGGCGGTGCACAGGGACATTTTACAATGCCTCCGCCAGATGAACAGCAACCAGTCCACACCTCCCTGTGTGCCAACAACATCTGGTACCGAACAAACTGCAACTGCCACAGGGAGGGAGGAGGACTCTGGCGGAGAGTCCCCTGCACCGCAGCAGCCTGCACTTGAGGGCCCCCCCCCAAGAAGAGGGGTCGTCCGAGGAGGGGAAAGTGAGAGGCTGATGGCCAAGCGCAACTCCCAGGAAGCCTGAACCTGTTCTGGATTTTCGCCTTTGTGCACAGACTGTTCACCCTGTTGATGGCAACACTACTCCCACACATTGCATGGGGAGTACAAGTTGGAACAATGTGTCAGACAACTGTGGCCCCGATACTGGGGATCCTGTCTACCTGGACTTTCTATTCATCTAGGAACTTGGGATTGCAAGATTCATGTACAGCACAATCCATCCTATGCACTATTATCACAGATGTATCACAATAAACACAATAATACACCATACTTGCCTCTGTCGTGATTCCAACGTGGGTGCTGTTATGGGGATGATGAACAACAAAATTACACTGTGTATGCGAACTGCAACAGCAAGGACAACACAGGCATGTGAGTACAGGCAACGTGACACATATGAGGGAGACACACCACCAGGGCTACACAACACATACACACCTAGGCCATCTGACTCATTGCCTACACTGATGTTGCCAGGGAAGACGGTGCAATGCACAGACACCACACCCATTCCCAGTTGTAGTCAAGTAGCCCACAGGTGCAGTAAGCAAATGGCAGTCAAATGTGTGACCACAGACAACGCACATCACTAAGTGAAGCACAGGTTTATTACACAGTAGCAACATGCCGTAACCACTACAGATGCAAGGTAACCCCACCTGGTAGCGGGCACACAGTCAACAACTGTAGACAGAAGGAAGTCCATGGGTGTGGCGCACATCACCTGTAGGGACACAACAGCTACCAGCCTGGATGTGCAATCACGTTGTCGGTGGACACAGTTGACCAAACGAATCTGAAAGTACCCTGTGAAGGACAGAAATGACACACAGTCAAAAGCAATGGAGTACAGGACAGAACAGCAAAACTCATGCACAATACATGTTACAAGATACCCACCCAGAACCAAGTTAGCATGTGAACACTGTTGGGGAGTACAGCCCACCTGTAAGCACACATCGCAACACACATCCAGTCAAGTAGCCCATGGACACACTCCAACAGCACCAGAGCACCACCCACACATCATGCCAACTCACATCATTGACATGACACCTCAGGATACTCACATTCAGCTAAAGAAGTTGGTGATGAGCTGTGTGCGGACATCACCATCACCATCATCATCATCATCGTCACTGGCATCGTGTTCCAGGCCAGGATCCTCCACAGGTGGCGGATGTTGGTCATCGTCATCCTGGATGAGAGGCAACTCCTTCCGCACTGCCAGGTTGTGGAGCATGCAGCAGACGATGATAATCTTGCACACTTTCGCAGGGGCATATGGGAGGGACCCTCCGGTCTTGTCCAGGCAGCGGAAGCGGCTCTTCAGGAGACCAAAGGTCCGCTCAATCACTCTCCTGGTCCGACCATGTGCCTCATTGTAGCGCATCTGGGCAGGTGTCACAGGGTTCCTGAGGGGTGTCAGCAACCACGGCATGTTGGGGTATCCCGAGTCACCTACGGACAGACAAGTGCACATCAGCTGACTTGGAAAAGTGGGCGGAATACTACAGATCAGATCACACACAATGGCACAAAGTCAGTACACACCGACAAGCCAGGCACGCTGGTTCTGCATCTGTGCCATCAACCTGGGGATGCGACTACTCCTCATCACAAAGGCATCGTGTGCTGAACCAGGGAAACGGGCACACACGTGTGTGATGGTCATGTCTGCAAGACACACCACCAGTGCATTGACCGAGTGGTAGTGCTTGCGGTTCCTGTAGGCCTGCTCCTGGGCCTGTGGTGGTACCAAAGCCACATGTGTCCCATCAATGGAGCCAATGACATGCGGCATCCTCCCCAGGGCATAAAAGTCACTCTTCACGTCAGTGAGTCGTCGCAGTCTAGGGAAATAGATGTACCGGTTCAGGAAGAGCAACATTGCCGCCAAAACATCGCGGAGCACACGGCTGAACATGGTCTGTGACATCCCACCAGCAGACGCCACAGTATGTTGGAAGGTACCGGTGGCAAAGAAGTGTAGGGCTGCCATCACCTTCACCTTGGGGGTCAGCGCTGTAGGATACGGCCGGCCAGGCTGCAAATGTGGGGACAACTGCACTGCCAAATCCTCAATCAGCTGCCTGGTGAAGCGGTACCGTCGGATGCTGTCCCGTTCCACCATCGTTGCCAGGTCTGGGAATGGCCGATGGACAGCAGGAGCCCTGCAGTGCAGAGGAGAAGTAAGCAAGATCGTCAGTCACCCCACATATGCGGCATTGAACACACTCAAGATCCCAACATACATCATCATGAGGCACAACTACATGAAGTGTGCAGTACCGGAACGACATGTATGGTACATACATGGCCAACATCTGTCAACACGGTCCTACAGGTGGCATCAATTTGTCCCAGGTTGGCCCATTGGATATCATGATGCTGTGTCACAGTCACCCCCCAGTGACATGTGAGGACAGATGTGCCCCAGGCACCACAGCTCAACGACAGGCACATTCCCAGGGACCCTGTAATGCCACATGGACACTGGCATCACCTGGAGTATCATGTGTACACCACAACAAAACAAACATGACCCCCACAGGTAGTGGCCACACTTGCCATGGCAGGAGAGCCATGGACGTCTGTGACACACACGCACAACATCAGAGTCCATGCACACACAACGTGGATGTGGAGACTGTCTCCCATTGTGCACATGAAATCAGAGACATTGTAAACACTACATGCACAAAGACTGTGGAGGGCCATCACTATTGTGCCACTGGGACACCCTGGCTCAAACATACCGTCCCACATGGGACTCACGGGGTATGTGACATGACATACACAAACACCACTGTGAAATGTGACCATGGCACATGCACAGATATGAACAGTTGCACATCACAGTGGTCACGTACACGTAACACCCAGGATCCTGTCCCCATTAACACGTGCACAGCCTGGGGGTGGCTGCCCACAGGTGACACCCACAGGACAAAATGTACACCAACATACACACAATAGGAAATGCAGCCTTACATGCCTTATGATAAGGTTTGGACAGGCTGTCGTGATGTAGGTGTGCCCCTCACTCCCTGGGAGCTATCTGTGGCTGGCATATGTCCATCTGAGACAGGCATGCTGACATATGCCAGTCACATGTACAGTGATGCGTTGAACAGCAATGGACCGATCGGTGCCTCCGGCCGGCCCATTGCTTTCAATGTGTGCGGGTACGCGTTGTACCCCTGTGCGCGTTGTACCTCAATGGACCGATCGGTGCGCACCCATTGACAATGGGCTTGCCTGGCAACGGACGCGTTTTCGAATATTCGAACGAGTCGGTTGCTGGAAAATCAGTTGGTCACCCACAACAATGTTGCAAAATCATGTATGTCATGAAGTTGAAATTTTGAAGGATGCTGTGGGCGTGTTTTGGTGCTGCTATTCCATGGATTGGCCAGATTCAGAAGATGCAAACGACTTGGACCTATCACTTTGGACACAAGGGACAGTATCTGCCTCTCCAGCACATATATATTGCTGCATGTTCCCCTGAGAGCCCACTTGCCTGCACTACATGCTCCAGGACGACATCTGCCACTGCACTGCTGCTGTCTCTGCCCCTCTGGACCCTGCAATGGCACGTACTGTGGAGAGAGCCCCAGCCTTCAGCCTTGAAGAGAACCAGGCCCTGCTGGACAGCCTACTTCCACAGTACAGCAAGCTGTATGGGACACCAGGGGAGCAGGTGAGTGTTCTGTGCACTGCCTTTCTGAATGTGCATTTTGTCTGACTAGCAAGGCTGAGAGTCAGCACACCACTGGCTAGCAGGCTCACTGAGTAGTTGTCACCCCCATAGTGTGTAGTGACTTGCACTGGACAGGTATGGTGCAGTGACAGTGCTTCTGAACAGGGTTTTACTCCCCATGCTATGATACCATGTAGTGACTTCTGGAAAACTGTCCATGGGCAGCCGTGCACTGCCTGGGTACACCATGTGCCCCTGTGATTGCGACATGTATATGCAACTGTGTCATGCACGGATATGTTGCATGTGTAGTAATGGCCTTATCACTTTGTCATCCTGACAGGCTTCTGCCCATCGGAAGCATGAGATCTGGAAGGACATCGTCCGGGCTGTCCGGTCCGTGGGGGTCTACAAGCGCCGGATCCGCAACTGCCAAAAGAGGTGGCAGGACCTTCGGGGCTGGACCCGGAGGATTGCACGGGTCCAGCTGAAGCTGTCGCCTCCTCGCAGGAGGGGCGGAACACGGACCCTGACCCCCCACATGCTCAGGATCCTGGCGGTGGTCTTTCCAGACCTGGATGGGCAGCTGAAGGCCAGAGAGCAGCAAGGAGGGGGTGAGTCAAAGACTGCACTGTGTACTCTGTCTAACATGTTATGTGCCCTCCTCGGGCCAGGTTGAACTGCCACAGTACAGCAGTCATGTTGTCCAGGAGCCATGTCCCTCTATTGTGCACTGCCCACTCCTCATCTGATACCCAGGTGTGGCCCTTACATGCAGGGAATTCTGTCACTTAGGACTGTGTCCTTGCAGTTTGCTTGACTCAAGGTGGGAGACAGCATCTGTTTCCCTGACTCTGTGGTGGGCATCATGGGTGGGTCCATTGCTTACACAATGCCTGTATTCTGACATGTATTCAGCGTGTTACTTTGATCTGTGGTCCAATTGCTGAGCTGATCCACCACATGTGGCTGGGGTACCTGGCACACACCCATGCTGCGGGTGGGAACAATGTTTGGGCCCCAGGAGTATGTATATGACGTGTGTCACACATACTTAGCCAGCTGCCTACAGTCCAGGGCTCATCCCTCATTCATGTGGGGCTGGACAGTCATGCCTACTCCAGGCCATACAATACACTCTGTACTCCCACTCCCGTGTATCAGAGGACACATTGTGCACAGTGATTTGACCCCTCAGGTGTCTGCCTCTGTGTCAGTGTGCTGTGGATTAGTCGCCAGGACTGCTGTGGAGTTTCTTGGTAGGGGCTCAGCATGCCACTGGAGATGTGACCATAGGAGACGATACTTGTGTGACACATAGGTGTCTGATCAGCTGCCCATGCAGACTGGGGCATGTAAATGTGAAGTTCAGGCAGCTGTTCCCCATGCACAGCAGAGTGTGAGGGGCTCAGGTTCAGAGGGTAGTGTCACAGGTCTCCCATATGTCCAATAGGTATGACCTGGACAGATGAGGGTTAAGAGGATGTGTTGTGGGGGGGATGTACATGTGCACTTGTGCAGCTCCAGGACTTGCATTCCCCATGACCTACTATTGTGACACAGTGCAGAGTGTTGTTGTCTGGCTGCAAAGTCATACATCACTGAGACAGTGATGTATGACTTTGCAGTCATGCCTCCGCCATGGCATGTGTCTACTGATTGGTGATCCTGCAGGGGAGTGACATGTGCTACATGCACACCATAGTGGCGCTGGCTATCAGGACATGGGTGCATCATGGTGTCTGTCGCTGGTATGCATCACATGCATTTCCTATTTGACTCTGGGCATCCCTTACATCCGTAAACCTGTACTGACTCAGTGGCAAGAGCTGTGATGTGTCCACACCGTGTCCTCTGCACTGTCCAACTACTGTGTACTTGGTGCATGTGTCAACACTGGGGTGTTGCAATCCAACAGACACCAGACAGATGGGTGCAAGGCCATGTGGGATGTGAGTGCCATGCTTGGCATCAGACTGACAATTGACTTCTCCTGTTCAATTAGGGCACTTTTAGCAATGTACAACTAATGATGCCAGGGCTTGCTCTGTAATGTGCTGTGCTCACAGTGGTGTGTGCGTTTGGTGCAGGTGACTGATGTCTGTCTGTTTCCCCATTGTTTGCAGATACATCCACGGCCACGGAAGGGGACAGCTCCACGGACCAGGAGGAGCCGGAGAGCCAGACTGGGTCAGCAGCCGAGGAGTGGTCGGAGGGACCCAGTGGCACGGAGGGCGAGGGGAGCCACACCGAGGAGTCCTCAGCAGCATCCACCTCAGCTGAGGACCAGAGCAACTCGGAGGATGACTCCCTTGTGGAGGCGGGTGTCAGCAGCCACCACACCCCAGCTAGTGTTGCTGTCCCCGCCACCACCAGCACCACCACCGCCCTCCCATCGGCTCCCATTCCCCAGGTCCGTGGAGGCTCCCATGTCCGGGAGCGTGTCTCCTTTGGGCCAGGCACCGCACCCCCTGCCCCTGTGTCCCCTGCTGCCCTGAGTGAGGAGTCTGTGTACCTCCTTCGCCAGCTCCATGTAGGGCAGACAGCCATGCTGAGTGTCCTCCATGCGCACACCGCGCTGTTGACTCAGCTGGTGTCGTTCATGGAGGGCATCTCATCGGGCATGTCTGACCTACAGAGGGGCAATAGGTCCATGGACTCCTCCCTGACGGCAGCAGTGTCCCTCCTCAAACGGTCCCTCACCCCTCCTGCCTCTGCTCCATCCACACTCCCCAGCACCTTACCCATCCCAGGCACACACACACTGGCACAGGCACACACCAGCACACACACATCCAGCACACTGACACACACGCCAATGACAAAACGCACACGCACGCACATTCAGGGGACTGAAGCCAGACTCACAGGGGATGGGGCCCTGGAACACACACACGCATCCACATGCACTGCGCAGTCCTCAGTTCCCTCTCCCTCCAAAGCACCCTCCCTTGCCTCACCTGCAACCCCAAAGTCACAGCAGCTCTTCCTCTGTGACCTCGGCCTCTTCCCCACCGATGAAGCTGCTCCAGCATCCCGGGGGAAGAGGAAGCCCACCCACACGGAGCAGAGTGCCCCTCGCCCCCGGACACCCTCCCCCAGGCGCAGACGGACTGAGGCCCCCACCCGCAAGTCCCCCGGAGTGCTAAGAGCAAGACCCCGCCACCACCCTGCAGCTCAGGCACAAGGTCTCCGTCCTCCATCCCTCAGGCCCCCACTGCACAGGTGCCCCCACCACACCCTGCCCCAGGTTCCCCCACCCACAGATATACCATCCCCAAGATGCTCCGGCCTTCTCCCCTGCCACTTGCTCTCCCAGCACCACACCCCCGCTGCGCTTGTCTGTGCCACTGATGTGGTGAGGGTGTCCCCCCTCTGTCCAACCCACCTTGCCTGTTCCCCATTCTCCTCCCCTGGAGGTAGGCACTGCAGTGGAGTCCACTACCGCCCTGTCTGACTTGGGCACTGCAGTGGCGGACCTGTCCACCCCATCTGCAGGGTCCACTGCAGTTGTGCCGGCACCCACGACATCTGTGTCATGCCCCCCAGTTGTGCCGGCACACACCATGTCAGACACCTCCACTGCAGTTGTCAGTGGCTCTCCTGCACCCACCACCCCTTCCCTGACTCCCCCTGGTGAGCCCTGATCCTGTCCCTGCGGTGCCTGGCCTGCCCCCGGTTGCCCCTCCTAGTGGATTGTCCCTGGTATTGTGCAGGCATGCGTAGGGTGACATCTGCCAGTGTCACCCTGTTTGAACTTTGACAATGGACTGGCCATTGGCCTTTGCTCTTTTTCAGGACTTCGTTTGGCCTCAACACATATGCTGAATAAAGCAACTTTCTTTTCTCTAGTGCTCATGCTTCAGATGTACATGTTGTTGGTGCAGCTAACCATGCCCTTGCTGCAGTGATGGTGATATCTGGTCTCATGATTATGAAGTGTTACTGTGCAGGAACCCATGTGGTCCAGGGGGAATGTGTCCTATCCTGTGGTGTATCCATGTCATCAATAGCAGCATCTGAGGGTGTCATGTGTTCAGTATTTGGCAATGGGTTTCCTACTTACATTGGCAATTTCATATCTGTGGCTTCCACCCCTGCACATCTGTTGTGCCTGCCATCGTTGCATTTGTCTACTTCCCTGACCGTGTTGCCATCTCCAGTGGACATGCAGGTTTGGGCATCAACGGGGAGGGACTCATCCGTGTAGTCAGTGCAACATTGCTATACAAGTGTGTTGGATCTGTGCTGATGATTCCGTTGGCACATCCATGACCAGGCTGATGTGATGGGAGCCCTCATTTGGTGCTAATTGTTGATTGTGTGACCAAGTGCTCAGCTGACATGATGGGGCCCTACTGAGGCAACATATGGCACAGCTTTCCTCACACAGGAGTGGAGTCCCCTCATGGCAGTGTGTACACGTGTGACATTGCCTGCGCCCAAGGTGTGTGTTGTATGTGCATGTCTGTGTGTTCACTTCCATTCATCTGCGCATGCTGTGATCCCTAGTGTTGTACCTGTTTGTGATGCTTGCTGACTTGAGCTATGTTCCCCCAAAGTCTTCTCCCTGTGTTCTCTGTGATGTGGGTGCATGGCACATTACTGGTCATCAGGGTGTCACCCATAGGTGTGTTTGCTGTCAGGGCAGAGTTTGTGTGCTGACGCAGATGGGTCACAGTCAGGTTTCCCTTTGGCACTTGTTGTTTGCCCCTGTCATGTGATTTCCAGTTTGTGTTATCTTTCAGTGATTGTGACACGTTGTGTGTGTGACTGCTGGCACTCCTTAGGGTCCGGGCTGCAATGTTGGTTGTTGTCTATGTGTGTTCTTTGTGGGTGACCTTGGCTTCTTCATTGGTGTGTGACTGTGGCTGGGATCCCATTGGTCGGTGTGGTATTGCCGTCATGTCCATGTACAGAGTAGTGTGCAGTGTGTCAGACATTCAGGAGTCTTGTTGAGTGTCCATGTGTGATGTGTTTCTACACCTTGGTTCCCACCCACCACCCTGGAATAGTCATGGGTGCATGTGCAATGTCACCAGTGCATGTGTACTTCACTGCTGCACATTGTTGGAGGTCGAGGGGTGTGGTGTTGAGTGTGTGCAGATGAGAGTTGTTGCCCGGCTAGTCCCCTGCCTCCATGTTGGCCTTGGCTTACTGGCCATGCTGATTGATTTGTGCTTGTGTAGGTGTGATGGTAGTTAGTTGCTCAGGACACCTGACTGTGGTTCACAGTGTGAACGACATTTAGCTTTGTCATCACAGTGGTATTTTTCTTCAGCCCAGGGTCACCACATTGTGGGGGCCCTGGGGGTGGTGCTGTGGTGTGTCTGTGACTTGCTGTGTCAGTTGTTGTTCCTACGTGCCTGTGTGACATGTGTGTTTTGTGCTCCCTCTCACCTGTCAATGCCTGCTTGCCCACATAGGGGATTTGGATCCATGAGTTAGCTTAGTGTGGCAGTGTATGCACATCTGTATGATTGGTATTCAGCTCTCCTCATGTGTTGTGTTGTTGCCTGGGGACAATGGCACCCCCACCCCTCACCTGCTGTGTATGATGACAGTGTTGGTCTGCCTGTTTGTGTTTGTGCATCTGCACCACTGCATTGGCATATCTTGGGTGTGCCATTGGCTGTATGTTGTTTGGTGTGTTTCCCCTGCTGTCCCTGGGACTCCTAGGTCATCGGTCAGCACAGTGATCATGGTTTGTGTGTCCCATTGCTGCCATGGTATGGTATCTGTTCACCTCACATCTGCTGTCTCCACAGGGTATCTGCATTTGTGTGCCCATTGGTGCAAATATGTGGTTCTGCATTCTGATGGTCACTTCTGTCATTGTGTCATTGATGACTGTTGACGGTCTCAGCCCCCATGGGTGTTGTTTGTCTGCACATGGCCAAAGGAATGTTTCATTTGCACTGCAGTATTTGGCTCCCCCAATTTATGTTGCAATGGGACACATACACTACTTTGCCACAGATGAGTTTTTGGTTCTGTGACCAGGAATGATCCATGCAGTTTGGCAGTTGCAGCTCTTTCTTTGTTAACAATTACCTTTTGGTCACTGTGATGATAAGGGTGTAGACCCCATTGCCACAATGGTCAAAATGTGCTTCAGCTATGGACCCCACACTTACCTTTTGGTCACTGTGATGATGGGGGTTTAGACCCCATTGCCACAATGGTCAAAATGTGCTTCAGCTATGGACCCCACACTTACCTTTTGGTCACTGTGATGATGGGGGTTTAGACCCCATTGCCACAATGGTCAAAATGTGCTTCAGCTATGGACCCCACACTTGCCTTTTGGTCACTGTGATGATGGGGGTTTAGACCCCATTGCCACAATGGTCAAAATGTGCTTCAGCTATGGACCCCACACTTGCCTTTTGGTCACTGTGATGATGGGGGTTTAGGCCCCATTGCCACAATGGTCATGGGCTGCTTGCATTGTGGGTGCCACACACATATATGTGTGGCACATGTGCTAGGGGGTCACATTGTATGTTCAATGTCATGTTCGGTGTTGTAGGCATTTGACACAGCCTGCTCACACGCTTGTCATGGTGGTGGGGGGATGTCTTAATCTTGCATTCCCTAGGTTGTGGTGTGCTTGTTGTGTCATGCATTGTCCATCCTATGAGTGGGGGTGGTAGTAGTGGTAGGCATCCTGCCCCCTGGCTAAGGGTGGTAGTAGTGGTGGGCATCCTGCCCCCCTGGGTGAGGGTGGTAGTAGTGGTGGGCATCCTGCCCCCTGGCTAAGGGTGGTAGTAGTGGTGGGCATCCTGCCCCCCTGGGTGAGGGTGGTAGTAGTGGTGGGCATCCTGCCCCCCTGGGTGAGGGTGGTAGTAGTGGTGGGCATCCTGCCCCCTGGCTAAGGGTGGTAGTAGTGGTGGGCATCCTGCCCCCCTGGGTGAGGGTGGTAGTAGTGGTGGGCATCCTGCCCCCCTGGGTGAGGGTGGTAGTAGTGGTGGGCATCCTGCCCCCCTGGCTAAGGGTGGTAGTAGTGGTAGGCTTCCTGCCCCCTGGCTAAGGGTGGTAGTAGTGGTGGGCATCCTGCCCCCCTGGGTGAGGGTGGTAGTAGTGGTAGGCATCCTGCCCCCCTGGCTAAGGGTGGTAGTAGTGGTAGGCATCCAGCCCCCCTGGCTAAGGGTGGTAGTAGTGGTGGGCATCCTGCCCCCCCTGGGTGAGGGTGGTAGTAGTGGTGGGCATCCTGCCCCCCCTGGGTGAGGGTGGTAGTAGTGGTGGGCATCCTGCCCCCCCTGGGTGAGGGTGGTAGTAGTGGTGGGCATCCTGCCCCCCCTGGCTAAGGGTGGTAGTAGTGGTAGGCTTCCTGCCCCCCTGGCTAAGGGTGGTAGTAGTGGTGGGCATCCTGCCCCCCCTGGGTGAGGGTGGTAGTAGTGGTAGGCATCCTGCCCCCCTGGCTAAGGGTGGTAGTAGTGGTAGGCATCCAGCCCCCTGGCTAAGGGTGGTAGTAGTGGTGGGCATCCTGCCCCCCTGGGTGAGGGTGGTAGTAGTGGTAGGCATCCTGCCCCCTGGCTAAGGGTGGTAGTAGTGGTAGGCATCCAGCCCCCTGGCTAAGGGTGGTAGTAGTGGTGGGCATCCTGCCCCCCTGGGTGAGGGTGGTAGTAGTGGTGGGCATCCTGCCCCCCTGGGTGAGGGTGGTAGTAGTGGTGGGCATCCTGCCCCCCTGGCTAAGGGTGGTAGTAGTGGTAGGCTTCCTGCCCCCTGGCTAAGGGTGGTAGTAGTGGTGGGCATCCTGCCCCCCTGGGTGAGGGTGGTAGTAGTGGTGGGCATCCTGCCCCCCTGGGTGAGGGTGGTAGTAGTGGTGGGCATCCTGCCCCCTGGCTAAGGGTGGTAGTAGTGGTGGGCATCCTGCCCCCCTGGGTGAGGGTGGTAGTAGTGGTGGGCATCCTGCCCCCCTGGGTGAGGGTGGTAGTAGTGGTGGGCATCCTGCCCCCCTGGCTAAGGGTGGTAGTAGTGGTAGGCTTCCTGCCCCCTGGCTAAGGGTGGTAGTAGTGGTGGGCATCCTGCCCCCCTGGGTGAGGGTGGTAGTAGTGGTAGGCATCCTGCCCCCTGGCTAAGGGTGGTAGTAGTGGTAGGCATCCAGCCCCCTGGCTAAGGGTGGTAGTAGTGGTAGGCATCCAGCCCCCTGGCTAAGGGTGGTAGTAGTGGTAGGCATCCAGCCCCCTGGCTAAGGGTGGTAGTAGTGGTAGGCATCCTGCCCCCTGGCTAAGGGTGGTAGTAGTGGTAGGCATCCAGCCCCCCTGGCTAAGGGTGGTAGTAGTGGTGGGCATCCTGCCCCCTGGCTAAGGGTGGTAGTAGTGGTGGGCATCCTGCCCCCCTGGGTGAGGGTGGTAGTAGTGGTGGGCATCCTGCCCCCTGGGTGAGGGTGGTAGTAGTGGTGGGCATCCTGCCCCCTGGCTAAGGGTGGTAGTAGTGGTGGGCATCCTGCCCCCCTGGGTGAGGGTGGTAGTAGTGGTGGGCATCCTGCCCCCCTGGGTGAGGGTGGTAGTGGTGGTGGGCATCCTGCCCCCTGGCTAAGGGTGGTAGTAGTGGTAGGCATCCTGCCCCCTGGCTAAGGGTGGTAGTAGTGGTAGGCATCCAGCCCCCTGGCTAAGGGTGGTAGTAGTGGTAGGCATCCAGCCCCCTGGCTAAGGGTGGTAGTAGTGGTAGGCATCCTGCCCCCCTGGCTAAGGGTGGTAGTAGTGGTAGGCATCCAGCCCCCCTGGCTAAGGGTGGTAGTAGTGGTGGGCATCCTGCCCCCTGGCTAAGGGTGGTAGTAGTGGTGGGCATCCTGCCCCCCTGGGTGAGGGTGGTAGTAGTGGTGGGCATCCTGCCCCCCTGGGTGAGGGTGGTAGTAGTGGTAGGCATCCTGCCCCCTGGCTAAGGGTGGTAGTAGTGGTAGGCATCCAGCCCCCTGGCTAAGGGTGGTAGTAGTGGTGGGCATCCTGCCCCCCTGGGTGAGGGTGGTAGTAGTGGTGGGCATCCTGCCCCCTGGCTAAGGGTGGTAGTGGTGGTGGGCATTTGGCACCCCCTGGCTAAGGGTGGTTGTGGTGGTTGGCATCCAGCCCCCCTGGGTTGGGGTGGTGGCGCGCATTCAGGCCCCTGTGTGCATATGTGGCATTGGTGATGGGCATCCCGCCCCTATGGTGCTGCTGTTGCAAGTATATTCAGATTCCCCGTGTATGTGTGTGATGTGTCGTGTACGTGTTGTATGTGTTTTGTGGTTGGTGTCTGACTTACCTTCTGCGCCGTACGCGTCCGTGCCTGTTCCGGTAGTAGATGTAGAATATTGGTATGATCGGGACGAAGGGATTCATGGTTGGTTCGTGTCGTTCGTCCTTCTCGTTGCTTCGCGTCGTCCTCGTCGCTTGGCTTCGTCCTCGTCGCTTCGCTTCGTCCTCGTCGCTTCGCGTCGTCCTCGTCTGTGCTGTGTTCGTCTCGTAGCCGTGGATCGTGTTGTGGCGCGATTCGGAGCTTATGTGCGCCTCTCCCGGATGCTTTGACGTGCCGTGCGTAGCGACGGGTTCGGCGCGTACGGGAAGCGCATCGTGCTTGTCCGGCCGGACGGGGCTGCATTTTTCCTTCCGTGCGACTCGATTCGGCGTTTCCGGATTCGCCTCGGTCGGAGAACAGGACCTGGTTTGGGTGAGTACGGCTCGGCCGGAATTTTTGCTGTTGTGCGCATCGTACTTGCTCGTTCGGTGTGCTGTACGGATCGGTCGGGAAACTGGCTTTCGCATGGCTTTTTCCCGACCGAATAGTATTGGGTGCGCCTCCGACCGAGATCGGAATCGGCCCCTGTGTATAATGCGCATTTACGCAAGGATTTTAACCAGCAAACACATAAGTGGTTTTTACAAATCTTGTTTGGCTTTTTTTGATAAGAAATTTTAAATGAATATTTATTTAATTATTTATTTATTTAAATCAACCAAAGCATTGTTCATAAAACGAGATGTATATATATTTATGGTATTTTACACCGTTGTAACTTCTCGTATGTAATGAATTACATTTTAGTCTTTATTAATATATAGAAAAAACAATGTATTTTATAAAGTATTTTACAGCTCCCAACAAAGTGATTTTAGAATTGGGGTATGAACAAGATTGTAACATCCAAATGCACTATATTGTATAACACATGATTTAGTATGTTCTCTATGTCTATCTTCAACTTCCAATGAAAATGAGCACAAGTCACTTTAAAAGCGGTGTAAAAAATTGTAGGCGTTGTCATGTGATCAAGGTCCGCCTGGACCGAAACGCGTTATGGCCGACACGAAAATAAATATTTAAGAGCACTTACTTTGTGGTCCGCGCCTGCTTTGGTTGGTGAACAGCTGATTGGGAAAAGCAGAGAACCTGGATATATATATATATATATATATATATATATATATATATATATCACACACTACTTCTCCACTTCAAAGGAAAATAAACCAGCACTCCAAGGGATTATTTCTGCTCAACTTTTATTTTTGAGCGATGGCATCCACGCGTTCCGGCTGTCACGCAGCCTTGATCACGATCATTGATATATACCAATAACATAAAATCTATTAGAAAAAACATTCTATTATAAATTAAAACATTAAACTATTTAAAAATCTTTCAACTTAAATTAACCACTCCAGTCAGTGCAACATTAGGGAAAGTGTTGGATAGCAGAGAGGTAAAAATTACTATTCCCACTCCAGTGAGTGCAACACTAGGGAAAGTGTTGGATAGCGGAGGAGTAAAACTTACTATTGCCAATCCAGTGAGTGCAACAGTAGGTGAAGTGTTGGATAGTGGCAGGATAAAATGTACTATTCCCACTCCAATCAGTGCAAAAGTAGGGAAAGTGTTGGAGAGTGGAGGGTTGAAACTTACTACTCCCACTCCAGTGAGTGCAACAGTAGGGAAAGTGCTGGATAGTGGCAAGATAAAATTTACTATTCCCACTCTAATCAGTGCAACAGTAGGGAAAATGTTGGATTGCAAAGGGGTAACAATTAATATTCTCACTCAAGTGAGTTCAAAAGTAAAAACAAACAAAATGTTAACAACAAAAATATTTAAAAAACAAAATAAGTAAAAACATATATAAATATAATAAAAATACAAATATATTTAATATCACAAATTAAAAAAAATATAATGTTAAATGCATATGACAAATACCTACAAATATTATATTAAATAAAATTAATTACATTAATTATTCCATATATTTACTTTTTTTATTTCCTACCCTATAACACCACACAATTCACAACCCACATCTAAATTTTGTTAAAAAAATGTACTTACATAATTAACATAATTAATTACAATTAAAGAAATATTATTAATTAAAAAACAAATTAAAACTCATAAAAATTAATAAACTACCCATACTTTACCCCTATAATCGCCACAAACCACTGGTAAAATTAAACTGTAAGAACATTAAGTACACAATTAAAACTTCTTTTCAATTAAAAAACCAATAGTATATAAAAACTAATTATAAAGTAAGTAAAATTAATTTACTCCCCACCCTTTACCTCTAAAAAAGTAAAACCCACACACAAAAAAATATAAACAACTACCCTAATTAAATATCAATGAATTAATTAACATTAACCAATTATGAATTAATTAAACATAAATTACTTCCCACACTTTACCCCTATAAACCCCATAACCCACACCTAATATTAATTACACAAATTCCATATTTAATTTTCCATTAATTAATCAATATTAATTAAGAACTAATTATTAATTAATTAAAAATAAATTACTTCCTACTTTTACCCAATAAACCCCACAACGCACACCTAAAACAAATCACACAATTACCATAATTAATTATCAATTAATTAGTTAATATAAATTTACAACTAATTATTAATTAATTAAACATAAATTACTTCCCACCCTTTACCCCTATAAACCCCACAACCCGCACCTAAAATTAATTACACAATTTCCATAATGAATTTTCAATCAATTAATTAATATAAAATAAAAACTAATTACTAATTAATCAAAAATAAATTACTTCCCACCCTTTGCCCTTATAAACCCCACAACCTGCACCTAAAAAGAATTACACAATCACCATATTTAATTATCAATTAATTAATTAATTAATATTAATTATCAACCAATTAATAATTAATTACAAATAAATTCCTTCCCACAGTTAACACTATAAAATCTAAATTAAATAAATAAAAAATAATCGTTAATTTATTATAATTAAATTACTTCCCACCCTATTCTCCTATAAACCCACAACCGGAAACGGAACTAAAAAATGCAAAATTTAAGCAAAATAAAATTGATAACTACTAAAAATGTAACACAAATATTAAAAAAACATAAACAATACTACTACAAATAAACATACATCACGTACATTTAAAATATAAACTAAAATACATAACACTGATTAAAAAAATGATATTTTAAACAACTATATTTTTGCAAACAATATTAATGACTTCTATATTTTTTTAAAACCATATTTCTTACCTTAAATTCGATATTCTTGACCACGATATTCTTGCTATCGATATTTCTGAATCACGATATTTCCAACTCAATATTTGTGTAAGTCGACATTTCCAACTCGATATTCTGTCTCAACACCTAACTTGTACTCAGGTTTTGGTGATTATTTCCAAGATAACTAGTGGTTGGTCAGCTCTAAGGAGGGATACAGAGTGGTGCTGCCTCAGGTCCGAGCACAGTTGAGTCAGCGTACCTTTTGAAAATGCTTGGATATGGTTCAGGTTTTCCTTCCAATATCAATATTACCCAGTCTGCTAACACTTCATTTTCAGCCAGAATAGCTTTGACAGTGTTCTGGTCTGACTACAAGGTTGCAGAGGTATCCCTGCTATCGTTGGAGGAAGTAGCAACAATACCTACTCAACACAAGTTGAAGATCAACATTTTATCTAGACTGGGCAGTTAATTTATGACCCTTAAAAGGTAACTCCTGTTTAAGACATCAGGCAGCCTGTAGAGTAATGTCATTGTGAAGAGTAAACTTTTGTTGGTTATAGATTTCTCCCTTTAAATGGAGATCCCCCGGACATTGTTAGATGATAATAGCCTCTCCGGCTGCAAGAGTGCCCCATTAGCTTTCAAATTCAACACTTTAAAGTGCTCTTAGTACGAGAAATTACTAGTTGTACAATGATCAACTGGACAGCTTGCTCAATCCTGGGAAACTGCAGACTAACAGATCTCAGGATGGCATCTGTAATTTCCTCTTGCATGTTTAGCTTTATTAGTCTCACTGGACTGGTACCGTGGGGATGGTTACGCCGACTTGGCCAGCTGGTTCTCCATGTGCATCAACTCCTGCATTGGTCGCTGACATGGATAAGGTTTGGATAAGAGGGGCTTGGTTGTACTGCTCTAGTTGGTCTGGCATGACTGGTATTGCACCATCTTGACCATGGGTACTTAAAGCCAAAGAGGTCAGTGGAGCAGAGGAGTTCGATAGAGTACCCTACGTAGGAGTAGGGGAAGCAGGGAATGATCTAGGACCTGCTGGGACTCTTTAATTATGGGTTTTGGATTTGGTTCAGTGTGTTCTACACACAGTGTGATCTACATGTTCAATTACATGCCAAAGGGGGAGGGTTCACGAGCAGCCCATGACTCCCCATCTCCCCATGCTATGAAAATTTAGCATTGAAGGTTCAATAATAAATAAGGGAAATACTTTGATTTCAAGTCACTTTGGTCAAGCTGGCTAATCTATTTCAAGGCATAACAAGAATAGTGATAATAAATGAACCAAAAGTCAACCTCTCTACCCAGTCATTCTACCCAGACAAATCTATCACATTTCAATAAATCCAAAACAACTTGAGAAGAGGATACAATGACATCATAATGCTGGGATGTTTATTGTAACATTCCTTCTAATTAACAAGAAGAATGAGAAATAAGAACTCAAATATTTCTAAATCTCTGTGCTCAGTAGTACTCACAACTTATAATACCAGTGAGGGCAACAGTTAATATTAAACATAAAGCCATTGAGGTCAATGGCCTCAGAGTAATGTCTACCTAAAAGCACAAGTGATGTAAAAAGTCAGATACCCAGTAGTACTCTGACGCCAGTCAAAAATACTGTAGGGCTTTTGGCTAAATTGTTCAAATATCATTCTTTTAAGCATCCTCATAGTAAAACCTAATGAATAATGGAAGCCATGATGAGAGGATTGATCAAGACTAGTGGAGGTCCAATTAGTGATTGCAGTGTTAAACGCTGCAGTATAATTAACCTGCCAGAGAAGAAACTATGGGTCTGATTCACAAAGGGCCTCTGCACTCATGTCGAAGGCCCCGCAGTTGTGGGGGAGTATCCGCACTTGGGAAGGAATCTCCACAATGATAATTCTCAATGTGGAGGTTCTGCCCTGAGTGTGGAGACTCCTCCATGACTGCGGGGCCTCTGCCATGAGTGCGGAGGCCCTTTGTGACTCAGGCCCTGTCTGTTATCAAGACGTCTAAGTATCCAAATTGCCCTTAATTGTGCTTCTCTTTCCTCGCCTCCTGATATAAAGTTGTGATAGATTTTCCCATATATTTCTTGTAATGTTGTTTCTTTTTGTACATGTTGCCATACCCAGTAGCGGCCCGTGGAGGGAGTGCCGTGGGGCGGTGAGGCGGGGCGGGGGGGGGGGCAGGGTGGGGGGTAGTAAACTCCAGGTCACGGCCGACCGGAGTAATGTAAATAAATAAATAAATAAAACGAATTTCATTGCGCGCGCTGAAATGCATTTGGCGTTTCAGCGCGCGCAATGAAATTTGTTTTATTTATTCATTTCTTTACATTACTCCGGTCAGCCGTGACCTGGAGTTTACTACCCCCCACCCTGCCCCCCCCGCCCCGCCTCACCGCCCCACGGCACTCCCTCCACGGACCGCTACTGGCCATACCGTCTGTGCCTCAAATCCCTTAAGGACTCTTCAATGAGTGAATCTTGGGAAAAAAGCAGAAACAAGCATTCTACAAAGAACCTTAATGCTCTGTTCCAACATACTTGATTTATAGTCTTTCATCATCGATTGTGCCAAATCTATGGGATTCTTGCTACACAATTATTTGAACCTCCAAGCTCACATTCTCTACCCAAAGGTGGGAAGTATGAGCTAGACCTTCCATTCTAGTGGAGGGCTTTAAATCAATGGCTCTATCAGTAATATTATCTGGCATTGATTATGAAGATGCACTACTGACAGATAGCTCTCTGAAGAATACCCTGTATGCAGCTGCAAGGTTCTATCACAGGAACTCGAAGGTTTCACTACATTATTGTAGTCCTGCTGACAGTCAAAGATTAAGGGCCAGATTTATGTAAGGTTTTGCCTCGCTCTTGTGCCACCCAACGGGACGCATGGTGCCCCAAAACCTAGAATGACATTTACCAAGCAGCCAAGGCCACCTTGCCTGGCCCTGATTGACTTGGGAAATGTGCAGACACAAGGCAGACCAAGTCAGTGCCTTGGGTTGTAAGGAATGGTAGGGGTGCTGCTGAGATGGGTGGGACCTGCTGTGGATCACGTAGCTACGCTGCTGACAGGCTTGCTCCAGTCCAGCCATTTCAGTCTCAGTTTGTAGGCTTTTCGCAGGGGCTCCCATGTGCACATAACAACAACAATGCAGACTCATCAAGTTGGGCTACACAGCACTTGGAAACCCTCGCTGAGGGGTTCCGTGGCACCCCACTCTGTTGTTGGATTAGCCTAGACCCTCACAAATAGCCCAGTTTGCATTTCACATTAGCACTGCTGACAGTTCAGTGTTTTGTCTTTAAGCTGACTATTCTATTCATCATCCAAGGGTTGTGCAGCAGAGATTTTACTCTAAGGCAGCAAGAAAAGAGAGTTAGGACAGCCGTAGTAAAAGCAAGAGTCCTTCCTCGAGTATTTCCATTGTTGGGTGTTGTTCAGCATCAGCAAGACTCAGAGGGGACAGTCCCAAGAGTAAACAGCACACACGGTATAACCACGCTCTCGGCTGCTCATTGAGCTGTCTCTTTCCTAATTCCTTTCATGCTTTCCGAAATTATCCCTTTCTTAATGTGAATTCTCACATTTTACTGTTTCCTCAAATTATTAACACCACCCTTCATGTAATCCTTTATTCATTATTGTAGCTTTAGCATTGGAGTTGTGTTTGTTATTTTTTTTCTTCTTGAGGCACCTCTGTTTCTTGCCTGAACTGTCCATGACCCTTCATGCCCTCCCCCTCCTCAGTCTGCCAGGTACCCGCACCTGAGGTTGCAGCTGGAACTGGTGGCGGGAGTGAAGTGGACTCAGCCTCCCTTTACCAGCAAACACCTCCAGCTAGGATCGACTACCTTTCCCAACCAGTAGTCGTGGAGAGAAGGAGGCTTTTCTTATAGGTTTAATCCCCTGAAATATTTATTTCTTGAAGGCTTTTGTTAACCCCCACTGAAGCTTGGGGTATTCGACTCCCCAGCTGGCGGTGTCTTAAAACCCCCAGGGCTCCCAGGATTGGATTTCTTGTGCCTGTGGACAGCAGGGAAGAGGGTGAGAGAGAAGAGGGGACTGGCCCCCTCACCACCAGCCCAGACAAGGTCTCTCCCGCCCTGTCACTGCAGCTGGGCCTGGGGCTCATGCAAGGTGTCATTCTTCTGAGCTCGGCTATTGAAGGTGAGCCTCCATTCTCTTTTTAAATCACTGTCAGCTGAATATTCATTTCCACCACAGTGTGCCCTCGTCCCTGACTGCTTGTCCACTGCACCTATGCCTGATGGTAAAATATGGCCCCTTAACATCGAGTGTGTCTCTGTTACTGAGAGTTGCCCCTTACTTCTTGAAATACCACTGCTCCCAGAAAGATGTCCCCTTCATGCCTGAGAGATGTTCCCTGAGATGTGCATATTTATTCCTCTCAATGTCCCCTTATGTTTCTGGAGATCACGTTGTCTAAGGAGTGGGCGGAACTCTGCAGCATCATGCTGAGTAACTCTGCAGAATTCTGCGGAGTAAAACTCAGCGAGCTCCACCCACCCCTGATAAATACATATATATAACCTCAATCTAAAAGTTAAGGTAATCTAATTACCTCACATCTATGTACAGACTATGTAATACTTGACTCTGTTTCCCTGTTAAATCACACCTGTCTTCCTGGAACAAAAACACTGCAGAACTAGAGGAATATATATGTATACCTATACAGTTGCACAATATTATTGAAGCAAAACTCACACATACATAACATAGAAGAGAACTGAATAAGATTAACTGTTTTTTCTAGGTTAGATTCATTGAAGAATTGAATTCAAATTTCCATGTCTGTTCGGGTAATTACGTACTCCAAAGGGTTACTTCACATCCAATCTGTGTTTAGGATTAATAGTCTTTCTCCACTCTTGTAAATACGCATATTACATTTCTAAAAACCAAGGGGCATATTATCAACGGCCAGCGATAATTATCGCTGGCCGTACATAGCGATAGAAATATTATCGCTGGCTATCGCTGAATATTATCGCCATGATAAAGCTATATTTACAACGCATAGCGCTATGGCGATAATATTTCAGCGATAGCGGTGTTTTCAATGGAACATCACTGGTTTTCCAGCGATGTTCCATTGAAAACAGCGATAACATTGCTGATACGACCCTGTGGTCGTATCAGCATAATCCATCTCCCATTAAAAGTATGCCTTAGTCAGGAATTTAAAAGACGTTAAATTCCTGAGTTAAGGCTGAGGTAGCGCGATTTTTTTTATCGCTGCACCTCCTTGTTAATATCGCGAAGCTGCCTTCACGATATTAACATGTGTTGTTTTCACAGCCACGCCTTCTTTGCATCTCATTAGCGATGCGAGGCGAGGCTGTGAAAAAATGGGCTCTACATCAAGGAAACACGCGCTAGCGTGTCCTTGATGATATTGCGATATAATTATCGCCGCTTTTCGCCCAAAAACGGACGCTAAAGCGGCGATAATTATATCGCCAGCCCTTGCTAATATGCCCCACAGTTACTTGCTCCGTGTTTCATTCGTAATAATGTAAGTGCCAGGGCCAGATATATTTCTAAGGAGGCCACCACGGCTGGAACTATGCACTATCCCTGACAGGACTGACAAATTCTAACCATTACACAATTCAAGCATTACATTTTGACTATTCCAGGTCACTTAGCTCTGTAAGGTATATTGAACATACTGTTGAAGGAGAAAGCATTATAATTTATTCTGATACTACATTTAACCAATCAAATAACAGTTTCGAAAGGCATCCTTAAAAAGACGTAATGACAAGAAAATGTATGATAAAAGAGAAACAGAAAAACATTAGAACTGCCATGTTACGCCCAAAAAAAATATTAAAACATGTAAAAGCACACAACAATCTGAAATAGATTATGATATATACATACAACTCAATGCTTCTCTTATTGACAATATGTGCCACATACTGAAACAATTCATCTCTACTTTAATATCGCTTTGAGTTTTGGGGCTCAGGAGTAAGCTAGTTGTCTTGCTTTCTGTTCACTCAATCATGAATAGTGAAGATTGTTGGAAATACTTCAGAGTGTGCTAATATAATTTGGGGGGTACCCAATGTCATTTTTGCCCCAACACTTTTCAACTTGTTTATAGAACCAGTTTCCAATGTGTGTGGGGAAATAGGTGTCACAAACCACAGTTAAGTCGACAACACTCACATCAATCTAATAAGCTTCTCAATATATTAAGGGCCGATGAATGAAAAAAACAATTTTGCATTTCCTAAATAGTGACTCCTTAGAAATCGCTGTTTAGGAAATGCAAAATGATATGCATGAAATATAAGGGGCCGCATGTATCAAACAATTATGCATTCACAAATAGTGTGAATTGGTAATTTTGGCCGTTTGCGAATGAACAATAGCCTTTCGAGATGTATGAAAGGCTGTGTAGTCGCAATTTTAGGTAATCGCAAAATGGAGATTACCTAAAATTGCAACTGCAAATAGGGAATCTCAATTTGCGATTCCCGTAGCACATGCACCAAGCATTATCTAAATGCAAACTGTGCATTTAGGAAAATGCTATTACCATCGACTTCAAGTTGATGGTAACAATGTACAAGTTTTGAAAAATGCACAGAAATGCATTTTTTAAAGTACCATGTAGCGCACACATGCCCCTAGGGCATGTATGTGCTTTACATGTGCACATTTTTTGGGGGGGCGGGATTCAGAGGGGCCTTAGGCTCTCGGGCACCCTTGGCTTTGCATAACCAAATTTGAGATTACCAATTCGGTATTCGCACTTATGTGCCTTTACACCCATAGGAACGGATGGAGCAGTATTACTAATAGAGATTACCTATTTACCAAATCGCTATTTGGTAAAATTAAGGAATGGCTAGATATTTGGTGATTCCTTACATAAATAGCATTTTGCAATTACCAAATAGTGATTCGGTAAAAATCACTATTTGGTGTTCACAAAATGCTTTTTTGATACATGTGGCCCCTGATTTCCTAATAGCGATTCCTACAGACTAGGAATCGCTATTAGGAAATCGCAAATTGGAAATCCCATGCCACTCTTCCAATGGGCCGGTTTAAAATTTCCAAAATAGCAATTTTCCGTTTTGGAAATGCTAAACCAAGGATGGCTATGGGCTTAAGGCCCCCCGTGATGCACCCCAAAAATAGCAGTACGCATGTGTGCTATTAATCACACTTCAAAAAAAGCATCTTTGAGTGCTTTGTTTAAATTGCACATAGTTACCATAGACTTGAAGTCGATGGTAATTGCATTTCCTAAATGCCCTATACACATTTAGGAAATGCTTTGTACATGTACATAGGAATCACAAATCGGTAATCCCAACTTGCGATATTTAGAAGATCGCAAATTGCAATTTCTACTACTTAGAAATTGCAATTTGCGACTACTTAAAGGGCTTTGTACATATGAAAAGCCCATTTAGCATTTCTTAACGGCCCGAAATAGCGATTTAGGGTCAGATGTATGACCATTTCATTTAGTGAGTCTCTAATTGTGATTTTTTGCGACTCACAATTAGAGACTCGCAAAATGAAATGTACTAATGTGTCTCAGACACATTAGCAATTTCCAATGGGGTCGCAATTTACCTGCCTCATCAATATTCATGAGGCAGGTCACAATTTGCAATGCATTGAGAATGGGATATAACACAGGGATGGTGGCCTGCTGGGGTCAGAGACCACCATGTCTGTGTTTGCTTTTAAATAAAGCAACTTTTTTTTTAAAATGCAGCCCGTTTTCCTTAAAGGAAATTGAGATGCATTTCAGTAAGAAACATGAAACTTTTCTGTTTCATGTTTTAAGGGTAGGCATTGGTCCCACCAGTGGTCCATGGGACCACTGCCTGCTCTTAAAAAACGTTTTCGCTACCATTCACAAATAAGACGGAGTCCCCTGGGGACCCCTTCCTGTTTGTAACTGGCTTACCACCTACTTTGAAACTCACTCTCAGTGGAACTAAGAATCAACTAGTTTCAGCAGCACCTAAAAACGTACACCTCTCCAGACTCTTTCCTACAATATTTAGATTTTAAGAAATCCAATAAGTCTCACAGCATGGTCAACTGTTAGACAATTTCAGGTGCCGATAGCCACCACACGCTTGGAATCAGATCTTCCCTATTTGTGTTTTAATCTTTAACAATATTCTGGTGCGCTCTAAGCGCTACGACTGCGCTTTAAACGCTTTATAGACACTGACTCCGATCCTTTTCTAGACGCTCTTTACATCTCTGTTCCTTGTATTTCGATATTGTTCTCTTGTACTCTAAACTGTCTCCAACGCTATACTACTGTGCTCTAGATGAGTAACTGCTTGTATGCCTATGGTAACAATGAATTAGGAACTCTCTCACTCTTTTTATGTACTGTACATAATGGGCTAACTCTATAAAGCATCCTTCAGTCTGCTACAAACTCTGATAGATTTCAGAATCTATTAAACTTTGGTCACCTATTCCTTCTCCCCAGGTTTGCTCACCTAAGTTCACAGGTTTTTAAAAATAAAATTGTACTTGTTATTATTGTAATATAAAGTACCCCTTTACTTTTAACTTACTTGTTCTATGATCGCAATGTAATTGTTGTAGTGTAAAGCGCCAACATAATTTCTAGTGCTTGATATATAAAATTGTTTAGTAAATAAATAGTTTATTAAATACCTATATTTTCCTCTGATCACACAAAAAAGATTATGTGAATGATATCCTGCATGCATGCAGATGTCGATCATTCTAAATAGCCAGCCAACAGCCAGTCCTCATTACCATCAGAAGGTCCCCCAGGAATCGTTGAAACTTTGCATTATATATGAGACATTTATAATCACGTTTTGCAGTTTCACATATTAATGCAAATCTTCATATTTCCTTAAAGTACTTTGTGTCATTTGAGTAAGTGTACATTCAGTCGGTCTTAGTGATGTTCCTCTTCCGTCTTGTGATTCTTGGTCCACACTCAATAAAATCCCAAGTTGCACCGAATTCTGCTAGAGTATTTTGTATGTGATGCCCAAGACTATAATGATAAACTCCCACAAATACATATTTTCATTCTCAATAATTCCTGAAGGCTTGCTCAGTTTTAGCCCTATTCTCAGATTTATCACCTCTGTAATTTACCTTCCAATTTATCAAACACCTTTAAACCTTGAAAGAAAATGCATTCAGCATCATAAGTTTGTTTTAGAAAAATTGTGTCTCTTTCCCACCCCTTTAAAAGGTTTTCTTCAGACCTGTACCATGAGCTGTATCATGCACCACTTGTTGATCATGCTACTTTTCCACTTTAAATTCTAATTAGAAGAACAATACACAAACAACAATATAGCATGGCCACAAGCAAAGCATGCTTATTTGTTTATTCAAAGACCTTGCAAGTCTTATAATATTACTTTTGCAGGTGTTTAATATGTGGTAATTCTTACAAGAATAATAATTTAATTCTATGCCACTGTGCTGTAGACCTATGAGGACTACTTCAAGGATAATGAGATCATCTGCACATTGCAGTACTTATCTTCCCTGTCCAACACTTGAGGGATAAATGGCACAAGCCTTTCTCATAGTCTCCTTGAAATGTTATGTGTACACTGGGAAGAGGAAGGGAGCAAGGATAAAGGGTAGTAGATGACCATTAGGCAAATTAATATATTTTGATAATCCATGATCAGATCTCATTTGAACACATAACCATGTATTAGTGTAAAAAGAATTGCACTCGTGGTCAGTTTAGTACCACAGAACCACACATGATACTAACTTGGCATGTTAGTTGGTTGCAGCAGTTTTAGAAAACAAGTAAATAATGTTACTTCAATAAATGTATTTATATACAATTAGAACTAGCTGGTGGTTACCAACATCACCTTTTAGGGGTCGATTCCGATCCGGGTCGGAAACCGTACCGACCGACACGGACCTGGAATGGAGACCGACCGACACGTACCGGCGCCGTACGACCCGCGCAGTACGATGCAATGCGTGTGAATTACAACCCACTCGTACAGAACACAAGCAGCACGACCGAACCGTACGGGAAACAGTGATTTGCCAGTAAACGGACCTGGAACTGCACCCACCGACACACATCAGGAATGGACGCGACCGACACGGACCCGCGCTGTACGAACCGCATAATACGATGCAATGCGTGTAAAAGGAGACCGACTCGCACGGAGCACAATCCGGAAGACCGAGACGTACAGAAAACAGTGACTACCAAACAGTAGACTCCTTTGCGTCCAACTCGGTCGCCAACGAAGAAACACAGCAGAATGTCAGTGTGACAGACTCGGATTACCCCGCAAGAGCCACTGGCAGCGTCCGTCCCGGTCAAATGAACGTCTCCATCACGCCCACCAAAACCTAAGGAAAAAAGACCAAAAAAGGACCAAACAAGCAATGACAAAGCCAATAAATAAAAAATAAAAAAAACATGGAACTAAGACACACCCACAACTCCACCTACATAAAGGCCCAAATCCACTCCCATGATCCTTTGCTATTTTCAAACACATGACAGCTGAGGAGACAACTACACAGCACCCTGAGCAACACCCACACCTCACCCACCACACAACATCCACACCATTACCACTTCCTAAACACACTCACAACATGCAAGAGAAACTGACACCCACTCACCCTCACTTACACCCTCACACACACATCAACCACCAGAACCACCCAGCACCATGCCCCCAAAGAAGAATACAAAGTTCACAGATAGTGAGTTGGTAGTCCTGGTTGATGAAATACTCAGAGTAGAGCCACATTTATTTGGAACCTTGGTCCAACAGACCCCCATGTCACAGAAAACAAAGATGTGGGAGAGGATCGTCGACAAGGTGAACACACAAGCACCTTGCCTGCGCACAAAGGATGACATCCAGAACAGGTATTATGATGTGCGCAGGAGGGTCAAGAAGCTCATAGGCAGAGACCAAGCCTTGAGCCAGCACACTGGCAGTGGCCCACCTGCAAAACCAAAATACTTCACGTCCTGGGAGGAGAAAGTGCGGGCCATACTCCCACCGGAGGGCCTCCATGGATTAACAGGAATACCAGAGCCTGGTGAGTACACAACCAATCTAGTCAATATTGTGTGGCAACACACACACATCACTGCCAAGGGGACATTGGAAACAAGTAACGTCAGCAAATCCAAAGTAAGCCAGAAAAAATGTAAATCTGTGATGTGTATGCCAGTGACACAAACGCAACAGCTGCTATCTCAGAGTAATATCAAACTAGGTCATAACATGTAAAAACCTAACAACAAATACAGCAAGGCATTGGCCCTAAACACAAACAAACACTGTCAGCCATCTTGTCAGCACTGTTACACCACCTCACAGGGAAGCAGAGTCACAGGAAGGAAGGTCAGGGATGCTGGGAGGGTGGGTGTAGCCAAAAGCATGATGGGAGTTGTAGTCACAGACACCAGACCCCCTCACACATGGTCCATCAAGTCCACCCTGAACTATGTTCACCTCACAGGGAGTGGGAAAGTACTGCCAAGATGGTTGACGCTGGGCTCTGCTGTGGGGAGCACAAGGCCCTGTTGGGAGTACTGCTCATACAAACACCAGGACACCACTGTCAGCCATCTTGACAGCACTGTTACACCACCTCACAGGGAAGCTGAGTCACAGGAAGGAAGGTCAGGGATGCTGGGAGGGTGGGTGTAGCCAAAAGCATGATGGGAGTTGTAGTCACAGACACCAGACCCCCTCACACATGGTCCATCAAGTCCACCCTGAACTATGTTCACCTCACAGGGAGTGGGAAAGTACTGCCCAGATGGCTGATGCTGGGCTCTGCTGTGGGGAGCACAAGGCCCTGTTGGGAGTACTGCTCATACAAACACCAGGACACCACTGTCAGCCATCTTGCCAGCACTGTTACACCACCTAACAGGGAAGCTGAGTCACAGGAAGGAAGGTCAGGGATGCTGGGAGGGTGGGTGTAGCCAAAAGCATGATGGGAGTTGTAGTCACAGACACCAGACCCCCTCACACATGGTCCATCAAGTCCACCCTGAACTATGTTCACCTCACAGGGAATGGGAAACTACTGCCCAGATGGCTGATGCTGGTCTCTGCTGTGGGGAGCACAAGGCCCTACTGGGACTTGTGCTCCAACAAACAACAGGACACCACTGCCTGACATCCAGAACTTTAACTTGGACTCCCTGCAATGGAAGCATCCTACAAGGGGGATTAGCTGGCCCCTGTGGGAGAAGGTGGGCCTGCAAGTACACCAAATACCAGCAATTCCGCAAATACACACACCTCCACAGCAGGAACAAATACACCCCTTGGGACCACTCACACAAAAAGTAAATGCCCATGCAAGATGCCTGACACATTGTCCAGACGTATGAATTGGCTGCAAGTCACACCAATGCACTTGCCCCCTCAAACCCCTTCACACTGACAGCCATCGCAACTGTATGTTTCCTCTCACTGTCTGGTCCTGCAGTGTGGCAGGGGTGCCCCCTGGCCTGGTTGGGAAGGTGTGTGCCCTCTATGACAATTGGGGAGGAGTAGGCATAGCACATACCAAAAGCCACACCCCAAACCACATATACACCATTCACAGGTGACACATGATAGTGAATGGAATGGCCACAGCAACATAGCTGACACCGTAGCATGGTGTCATTTACACAAGGCACTGTGGTGATCTGCATTCCACTCCTACATCGTGCAGCGTTGATTGCATCCCTCACACAACAATCCCCTCACTGCCATTGACACATGCAACACAAGGAGCAACCTGGCCTGGGCAGGAGTAGGCATACAACTCACAGCAGCATAAGTCAAACACACAAACCTCTGGCCCTCTCTCATGAGCATGGGATAGTCTGCGATCTGCCATTGTGAATACCCCTTACCATGGAGGACATTGACCACATAAATGATATCATCACGCACAGAACTCTGCCCCAACATCATCAGCTACGGATAACACCATCCAATGTGTGAAATGAGATGTGAACTAGGGACACACACCACAAAATAGTATCTTCACCGTGAATGCAGCCATACCGTACTGTGACCAGGTTGTTCAGACACAACAATGTTACTCACAAATACAAGCACAAATGCCAGCACACAACGTCCAAACGTGCTACACATTGCAAGTGGAAGTGCATGTATGTCATTGTTAAAGTACGAATGTTGAGAGGAGGGACACACCTGTGTCAGGCACATGAGGGCACATGAGCAGCAATGCCTATGTACAGTCAAACAATCATGAAATGAGATGTTCATGCACACAGCCCTACGTGCCCCTCAAAATGCTCAAGCATCAAATAACATTGTGCTAAACCAAAATAGACACCCGTCACTGACAATGTAGGACAATGCAATGTAAATACACTCATCATGATGTGCAGTGGCAACTGATGTGTGCGAACCGTTGATGTGTGCAGAAATATTACATACATTGTGTGTCTCTTACACTCACAGATGATGCTGGGGACCCAGCAAGAACAGAAGATGAATCCCAGCCCCAGACTCTGGATGACCCTGACCTCCCCGGTGTGGATGCCTCTATGTCCTCTTCGGACGAGGATGAACAACCTGGCACCTCCGGTGTAGCCCCGCTCCCAGCCCCAGCAGCTGCAACATCAGCACACCCTGCCACCACTCCTGGACCACCTGCAAACACCTCAATCACCCCTGCCAACACAGCCAGACCAAGGCAACAGGACAACGACGGCACAAGTACACAGGGCACCCAGGAGCTGACGGACAACAACACCAGTGCCAACACAGACAGTGGCCCAGTGTCGCCTGTGCCTGCCAGGGCAGGTCCTGCCCGTGTGGGCAGGGGTGGTGTGAGGGTGGTCAGGGTCAGGCCACGGCCTTCAGATGGGGCTGGACTGCAGGAAGATCCACAGTTGGGACGCATCATCGATGCGTACCAGGAAAGCACCGGAGGATTTGGCCAGGTTGCGGGGATCCTCAGGGACATGCAACAGCAGCAGGCTACACATCATGCCAGAATGGACTCCCACATGACCCGGATGGAGTCCAAAATGGACACAATTGATGAACTCACGGCCGTGCATAGGGACATGCTGACATGCCTCCGCCAGATAGCCAACTACATTACCACACCTCCCTGTGTGCCCACTACATCAGTTGCCACTACATCAGCAACTGCCACAGGGAGGGAGGTGGACTCTGGCGGAGAGTCCTCTGCACCGCAGCAGCCTGAACTTGAGGGTCCCCCTGAGAAGAAGAAGAGGGGTCGTCCAAAGAAGGACAAGTAAGAGGCAGATGGCCATGCATACCCACCAGGACGTGACTACCTGTTCTAGACATCATCCAATGTGTGCAAAGCGCTCACCTTGTTAACTGTCGCTAAACTCCCACACATGTGATGGAGGGTCTAAGTTGGACCAAGGTTCCAAAGGACTGTGGACTTTACTCTAGAAATTTCAACAATCAACACTACCAACTGCACTGTGAGCTTGGGATTCCTATTACACTGTACAGCACTTTCACCTACGTATAACTTACAAACACATGCATGTAAATAAATTCACTATAACACAATACATGCCTCTGTTGTGACTGAAACTTGGTTTGTGTCATTGAGAGGATGACCTGTGAAAAGATGTCTGTGCATGTGAACTACTACAGCTATGTAAACACAGTCATGTGAGTCATGGTGATGTGACACATATGAGGTAGACACCCCACTACGTCAACACAACACATACTTACCATGCCCATCTAACTCATCGTCCTAACTTATGTGAACAGACAATGCAGTGAGATGCATATACACAACACCCTTCTTGAGTCTGTGGCAAGATGCCCACAGGTACAGCATGCAAATGAATGTTGGATGTGTGGAGACCGACAACGCATATCCCAAAGTAAAGCACAGGTTTATTACACATCTGAAACATGTTGATGCCACCACAGATGCAAGCTAATCCCACGTGACAGTGGCCACACAGTCACCAAGTGTGGAATAATTAAAGTCTAGGGGTGTGTGGCACATCACTTGTTGGTAGATGACTACTTCCACCCTGGAACTGGATTCTGGGAGTCGGGGGTCAGAGTCGACCAAACAGCCAAAGTACCCTGTGAAGGACAGAAGAACACGATAGAACAGCAATACACATGCCCGAAACATGTCACAAGATACCCACACAAAACCACGTAATCATGTCAACACTGTTGAGGAGTACAGACTACCTGAAAGGACACATCACTGCACGCATCCAGTCAAGTAGCACACAGCCACACTCACACAGCAACTGAGCACCACCAACACATATCAGGCAAACACAGAGGGCCTGATTCACAGAACTAACTTACGTCAAAAACTTAAAGTTAGTACTTTTTGGTATTCACAGAATACACTTACTCATTTTGGTATTCACAGAATGAACTTACTCATTTCGGTATTCACAGAAGTTAGTAGCCCTAACTTTAGGACTCCTAAATGCCTTCTGTGAATACCGAAAGTCTTAAAGTTAGGATTTTTCTCAGTTTAGGAGTAGTAAAGTTAGGATTTACTACTCCTAAACTGAGAAAATCTAACTTTAAGACTTTCGGTATTCACAGAAGGCATTTAGGAGTCCTAAAGTTAGGGCTACTAACTTCTGTGAATACCGAAATGAGTAAGTTCATTCTGTGAATACCAAAATGAGTAAGTGTATTCTGTGAATACCAAAAAGTACTAACTTTACGTTTTTGACGTAAGTTAGTTCTGTGAATCAGGCCCAATACATTGACAAAACATCCCTGTATACTCACATTCAGGCGAAAAAGTTGTTGATGAGCTGTGTGCGGACATCACCCTCATCATCATCATCACTGGCATCGTGGCCCAGGCCAGGATCCTCCACATGTGGTGGATGTTGGTCATCGTCATCCGGGAAGAGAGGCAACTCCTTCCTCACTGCCAGGTTGTGTAGCATGCAGCAGACTAGGATGATTTTGCACACCTTAGCAGGTGCATATGGGAGGGCCCCTCCTGTCTTGTCCAGGCAGCGGAAGCGGCTCTTCAGGAGACCAAAGGTCCGCTTGATCCCTCTCCTGGTCCGACCATGTGCCTCATTGTAGCGTATCTCTGATGGTGTCACAGGGTTCCTGAGGGGTGTCAGCAACCACGGCATGTTGGGGTATCCGGAGTCACCTACATACAGACAATTGCACATTAGCTGAGTTTGAAAACAGCGTGGAAAACAACATTGCCAAACACACACAATGTCAAACAGTCAGTACACACCGACAAGCCAGGCACGCTTGTTCTGCATCTGTGCCATCATCCTTGGGATGCGACTAATCCTCATGATGTACGCATCGTGCGCAGAACCGGGAAATCGTGCACACACATGTGAAATAGACATGTCCGCCAGACATACCACCAGAGCATTAATTGAATGGAAATGTTTCCGGTTCCGGTATGGCAGCTCATGTGCATGTGGTGGTACCAAAGCCACATGTGTCCCATCAATGGAGCCAATGACATGTGGCATCCTCCCCAGTGCATAGAAGTCACTCTTGATGTCAGTGAGTTGTTGTGGGTTAGGGAAATGGATGTAGAGGTCCAGGAAAGTTAACATTGCCTCCAACACATCGCGCAGCACACGGCTGAACAGAGTCTGTGACATCCCACCAGCAGACGCCACAGTGTATTGAAAGGTACCGGTGGCAAAGAAGTGTAGGGCAGCCATCACCTTCACCTTGGGGGTCAGCGCTGTAGGGTATGGCCGGCCAGGTTGCAAATGTGGGGCCAACTGCTCTGCCAAACCCTCAATCAGTGGCCTGGTGAAGCGGTACCGTCGGATGCAGTCACGTTCAACCATGGTAGCAAGGTCAGGGAACGGTCTATGGACAGCTGGTCTCCTGCAGTACATAGGTGAGCAAAGGAAGATAGTAAGTTCCCCTACCTATGTGGCACTGACCATGCTAAAGTTCACATGAGACATCATAAAAAGACACAAGTGCTTTATGTGTGTGCTGTTGTGTATGGACACATATGTCACCTACATGCCCATCATCTCACATCTCATCTCAACATGTGTACACAACAAGTTCCATGTTGTGCTGTGTCAACTCAATGGGCTGTGTCACAGTACATCTGTACTGATGTCACATACCAAACACACACCACAGTGACAAGTGAGGACAGATGTCTTCCCTGCATCACAGCTCCTTGACAGGCAGATACTCAGGGACCTTGTATTGCCACACGGACACTGGCATGATGTGGCGTATCATGTACACGCCACTACACGCCCATGACTCCCACAGGAAGTGGCCCCTGATGTCTCTGCAGGACTTACATGGACATCTGTGACACACAGACACAACATCAATGTGCATGCACAAACCACATGGATGTGGAGACTGTTTACCATTGGGCACATGGAATCTGAGACATCAGAAACACAATATGCGCACAGACTGTGGATGTACATCACAATTGTGGCACTGGCACACCCTGTGACACACATACCATCCCACCTAAGAGTCAGGGTGCATGTAACATGTCATACACAAAGTCCCCCTGGAACTATGTACATGCCTCAAGCTCTGAACTGTACAGTTGTCTATTACAGTGGTAATGTGCACGAACACACAAAGGAAGCTGTCCCCATGAACCCTTGCACAGTCTGGGAGTGGCTGCCACAAAGTGCTACACAATAAATCATATGTAGACCCCCATACACACACAGGTAATGCAGACTTACATGCCTTTAGATACACTGTGTCACAGGCTGTGGTGTTGCAGGTGTGCACCTGAGTCCCTGGCAAGTAACAGTGGGTGGCATCCATTATCCAGTGACACCAACTGTGGCAGACGCGGGTGACTTCAGGAAAGACGCGTCGTACAGTACGAGACCAATCCGTGCGCATGCCTGGCCCATAGATTGTAATGGGGAGAGACGCGGGTGAGTTTTCAAAATACGCGTCGTACACCCAGGGACCGAGCCGTGCATACGCTTTGGCTATGGACTATCATGGAGACGGGTGCGTGTTGTTATTCAAAATACGCGTCGTACACCCAGGGACCGAGCCGTGCATACGCTTTGGCTATGGACTGTCATGGAGACGGGTGCGTGTTGTTATTCAAAATACGCGTTGTACACCCGGGGACCGAGCCGTGCATACACTTTGGCTATGGACTATCATGGAGACAGGTGCGTGTTGTGTTTCTAAATATGCGTTGTACACCCGGGGACCGAGCCGTGCATACGCTTTGGCTATTACACCCGGGGACCGAGCCGTGCATACGCTTTGGCTATGGACTATCATGGAGACGGGTGCGTGTTGTTATTCAAAATACGCGTTGTACAGTCAGGTACCAAGCCCTGTGCACGTATTGGCTATGGCATGTCATGGAGACGGACGCAGATTCAAAACTTGTACGAATCGTGAGCCGAAAATTCAGTTGGCTCACCACAACAATGTTGCAATTTCAATGGTGTTCTGAAGTTGAAATTTCAAACGATGCAGAAGGCGTGTACGACTTGTGCAATTCCATGGATTGGCCAGATTCATTAGATGCAAATGTGTCAGACCTATTGCATTGTACGCATGGGACAGATTCTGACTCTGCAGCACAGATATAAGGCTGTGTGTGGCCATGAGAGCTCACTTGCCTGCACTACATGCTCCAGATTGACATCTCTGCTACCACTGCTGCTGTCTCTGCATCCTCTGGCTTCAAGAATGGCATGTACTGTGGAGAGGGCCCCAGCCTTCACAGAGGAGGAGAACCAGGCCCTGCTGGACAGCCTCCTTCCACAGTACAGCAAGCTGTATGGGAAACCAGGGGAGCAGGTGAGTGTGCAAACCACATCCTTTCTCATTGTGCATGTTGTCTGACTAGCAGTACTAGCATTGTGTATACCAGTGGCTAGCATGCTCACTGAGTAGCTGTCACCCCCAAAGTGTGTAGTTACATGTACTGAACAGGTACTGTGCTGACAAAGTATAAATTGAGTAGTTTGTCATTCCCAGGCAATGTTTGCATGTTGTAATTGCTGGACAACTGTCCATTACCATGGTTGCACTACCTGTGTACATCTTGTGCCCCTGTGGTTGAGACATGTATTTGCAACTGTGTGATGCACAAATATGTTGCATGTGTAGTGATGCTCTTCTGACTTTGTCATCCTCACAGGTTGATGCCCATGAGAAGCAGGAGATCTGGCTGACCATCGCCCGGACAGTACGATCTGTGGGGATCTACAGGCGCCACATCCGCAACTGCCAGAAGAGGTGGCAGGACCTTCGTGGCTGGACCCGGCGGATCACAAGAGTCCAGCTGAAGCTGTCGCCTCCTCGCAGGAGGGGCGGACGACGGCACCTGACACCCCACATGCTCCGGATACTGGCGGTGGTCTTCCCTGACCTGATGGGCAGTTAAAGGCCGAACAGCAGCAAGGAGGGGGTAAGTGCTAGCCTTTTCTGTGACCTTTGTCTCACATGCTGTTTGCACTCCTTTAGGCTGGTTACACTCCCACAGTGCGTCTGTCTGCTACAACAAGAGTCATGTTCCTCAATTGTGTTATGCCCCATCCTCATCTGATACACAGTTGTGGCCCTTTCAGTCTGTGACTTCTGTCACTTGGGTTCTGTGTCCTTGCTGTTGACTAAGGTTAAAGTTGGGGACAGCATCTGCTACAGGGACTTTGTTGTGGGCTTCATGACTGGGTCAATTGGTTACACATTTGCCGAAATCTGACATGTACTGTGTGTGGTCCATTTATATGTGTCCAACTGCTGATCTGACTCACCACATGTGTCTGGGGTATTTACAACACACCCATGCAGCAGGTGAGACCAATGTTGGGGCCACAGAAGAATGTACATCATGTGTGTCACACATGCATAGCCACCTGCCTAGTGTTCATGGTAATCCCATGTTGCACAGGGACCAGGAAAGGTATACCCTCTCCGGCTATAATTAGCATTCTGCTCTCCTACTCCTGTGTGTCATCCAACATGTTGGACATTGTGTAATGTGCACTCAGGTGACTGCCTCTGTATCATTGTGTACTGGCCTAGCTTTTCGGACTGCTGGAGTGTGACACAGTTTGGGGTGTGCAGCCATCTGAGATGTGGCTGTTGAGTCTGCACATGGGGTAAAACATGGGTGTATCATGACTTGAGTGTGCCCAATGGTCATTTCAACATTCAAGTGCAAGCAGCTCATTATCGTTCTCATCAGCCTGTGATGTGTACATGTGTACAGAGTTGTGTTTGCACTTACTCAGATGTCACATGTGAATGACGTGGGTGCATCAGAGTCCTAATAATGTGGGTAGCAGGGGGTGTACATGTGCACTTGACAGCTACCGAGGTTGCAATCCCAAAGCATCCATGATGGTGGCACAGTGCAGAGTGCTGTTTTTGGTATGCACTGCCCCTGTGACAGGAGCCAGTGATGACTTATTTGCCAGACATGGCTGTGCCATGGCATACCACTTGCAAAGGTGTATCCTGCAGTATTGTGAGATGTCATGCATGCACCCCATTTTACATTGGCTATCAAGACATGACGCCATCATGGTGTCTGGTGATGAGTAACGAACCATTATCTCGGCCATGACTCTGCCCATCCCTTTCCCTGACACATGTACTGAGTAACTGGCAGGAGAAGGGATATGTGTGTAGTGACACATTTCAATCTTAACTCTTGGAAGTTGGACAACGGTCTATGTGGTGCATGTGTGCACACATGGTTGTTTCCATCCTACATGCACCACATAGATGGCTCCATGGATATGAGGGATATGAGGGGCATGGTTGAGTGGCAGGCCGACAAGTGGCTAGTTCAAATATATGTCAGCACTTTTTGCAATGTTTAGCAACTGATGCCAAGGCTTGATCTGTAATGTGCTGTACTTACTGTGGTGTGTCAGGTCAATACAGGTGACTGATGTGGATCTGTTTTTCATGATTGTTTGCAGATACATCTACAGCCACAGGAGGAGACAGCTCCACGGACCAGGAGGAGCCGCAGAGCCAGACTGGGTCAGCTGCCGGGGAGTCGGAGGATCCCAGTGGCACGGAGGGTGACGGGAGCCACACCGAGGAGACCTCAGCGCCATGCACCTCAGCTGAGGAACACAGCAGCTCGGATGATGACTCCCTTGTGGAGGCGGGTGTCAGCAGCCACCAGACACCAGCTAGGAAGTCTGTCCCCACCACCACCACCACCATCACCACCCTCCCATCTGCTCCCATCCCTGAGGTCCGTGGAGGGTCCCGTGTTGGGGCCGATGTCTCCTTTGTGCCAGGCACCACACCCCCTGCCCCTGTCTCCCCTGCTGCCCTGAGTGTGGAGTCTGTGGACTTGCTTAAGTGGCTCCATGTAGGGCAGACATCAGTGCTGAGTGTCCTCAATGCTCACACCAGTCTGTTGACACAACTGGTGTCCTTCATGGAGGGCATCTCATCTAACATGTCTGCCCTACAGAGGACCATTCAGTCCATGGCCTCCTCACTGACAGCAGCAGTGTCCCTCCTCCAACAGTCCCTCACCCCTCCTACCTCTGCCCCATCAACAATCCCCACTACCCTACCTGTCCAACACACACACACAACGGCACAGGCAAGCACCACCACAGACACGAGCAGCACACAGCCACGCAAGCCCAAATCCCAATGCACACGCACGCACACTCAGGGGACTGATACCACACACACAGGAAATGGGGCGCAGGCACACACACAGGCATCCATGAGCACTCCGCAGTCCTCAGATGCCTCTCCCTCCAAAACCCCTTCCCTTGCCTCACCTGCAACCCCCCCTTCCCAGAAGCTCTTCCTCTGTGACCTTGGCCTCTTCCCCACAGATCCATCTGATCCTACTCACAAGGGGAAGAGGAAGTCACCACGCACAGAGGGGAGTTCCCCTGCCACATGGACACCCTCCCCCAGGCGCAGGAACACTGAGGCCCCCATACGCAAATCCCCCCGGACCAGGAAGATCAAGACCCCACCAAAATCACACAGTTCCACCACACAGTCTCCATCTTCCAGCCCCCAGGCCACCACTCCACAGGTTCCCCCGCCACACCCTGCCCCAGGTTCCCACACACACCGATACCACATCCCCAAAATGATCAGGCCCTCCCCCCCGGCACATGCACTTCCACCCCCACCCCACACGCACAGCCTGTTCCTGCCACTGGTGTGGAGACCATGTCCCCCCCCTCTGTCCTGGCCACCTCATCTGCACCCCATTCCACTCCTTCGGAGATTGGCACTGCAGTGGAGTCCACATCCACCCCGTCTGACTTGGGCACTGCAGTGGAGAACCCGTCCACTACATCTGACCTGCACACTGCATTGGTGCCGGCACCCACCACATCTTGCTTGAGCCCTGCATTGGTGCTGTCACCCACCACATCTGGCTTGAGCCCTGCAGTGGTGACGGCGCCCACTGTATCAGACACCTCCACTGCAGTTGCCAATGACACTCCTGCACCCATCATCCCTCCCCTGCCTCATTCTGCTATCCCCTGATCTGTCCCTGCGGTGCCTGGCCGGCCCATATGTATGCCCCTCCAAGGGGGGATGTCCCCTGTCGGTGGCAGTGCAGGCAAGCAATGTGTGACATTTGTCACATTTCACCCTGTTAGGACTATGTGAATGGACTGGCCATTGGCCTTTGTTTACTTTGGACTTCCCAGTTTAAAAGTTCCAATTGCTGAATAAAGCCTCTATTGTTATCTAGTGGTTTTGCTTTTGATGTACATGATGTTGTTGAGTATTATCATGCATTTGCTGTTGTAATACTGTTGTTGAGATCAGGAAAGTGAAGTGTTGGTGTGATGGACTTCATGTGGCCCATGGGATATGTGTCCAATTGGGGTCTGTATCCATGTCATACTTAGCAGCAATCTCAGTGTGTCATGATTACCAAATTTGGCACAGGGATTTTCATCTTTCATTTGCCAGATGACATTTGTGGCTTGCAGTCATGCACATCTGTTGGGCTCAACATTGCTAAATTTGTCTATCTCCCTGACTGTGGGCCCATCTCCACTGGACATGCAGGTTTGCGCATCAATGATGTGGAAGTCTACTGTGTCATCAGTGCAACTTGCTAAACATGTGTATTGAGTATGTGCAGATGACTTGAGGGACACCCCCATACACAGGCTGATGTGACCAGAGCCTTCATTGTGTTGTAAATGTTGGCTCAGTGACCAAGTTTTATGGTGACATGACAGAGCCCTGCATAGACAACGTTTGGCACAGATGACCTTCCACAGGAGTGGAGTCACCTCATAGCAGTGTGTTATTCAGTGACATTGCCTGAGCCCATGGTGTGTGTTCTGTGAGCATGTCTGTGTGTGTTTCCTTCCATTCCTTTTTACTACACAGGCTGTATTCCCTACAGATGTTCCAGGTTGTGGTGCTTGCTGAGTTGTCATGTGTTCATCTCACAGCTTGGGACAGGGTTTTCTTGGCTGTTGGTACATGGCTAACTACTGGTCATTAGGGTATCATCCCTAGGTGTGTTTGTTGTGAGGTCCTGGGATGTGGGCAAACACAGGTGGGACACATTCAGGATTCCCCAAGGCCATTTTGTGTTTACGCCATCATGTTGTTATGTCTATGTGGTATCTTTCAGTGATTGTGACACGTGTATGTGTGTGTGACTGCTCCCACTCCTCAGGTACAGTGGTGCAGTGTTGGAAGGTGTCAGCATGTGTTCAATATGGGTCTCCTTGGGTTCTTAATTGGTGTGTGACTGTGGCAGGGATCCCAATGATTCTAGTACATTTCAGCTCATGGCAATGTCCCGCATACTGTGCAGTGTGTCAGACATTCACGAGGGTCGTTGACTGGGCACGTGTGATGAATGATGGGTACCTTAGATCCCCACCCCCACCCCTGGGATTGTCATGGGTGCATGTGCAGTGTCACCAGTCCATGTGGGCTTCACTGATGCACATTGGTGCAGATCCAGGTGTGTGGTGTTTGGAGTGGCCAAATGTGAGTTGTGTTGTAGCTAGGCCCCTACCTCCATTTGGGCCTTGCATTACAGGCCATGCCCTGTGGTTTCTGTTTGTCTGATGGCAGTTTGTTGGTCAGGAATCATGACCCAGTGTGCACAGGTGACTGTGCTTCACAGTATGTGCAACATCTACATTTGTCATCACAGGGGAATTACTATGCACGCTAGTGTCACCACATTGTGGGGTCCCTGAGGGTAGTGCTGTGGGGGTTGTGTCTCTTGCTGTGTTGGTTGATGTTCCGCCCAGCTTGTGTCACATTGATCTTTTGGGATCCCACTCATCTTACAATGTGTGATTGACCACAAAGGTGTGCTGAATCAATGAGTTTCCTTAGTTTGTCACTGTGTACACATCTGTGTGATTGCAGTTCTGCCCCCCTCATGTGTTGTGTAGTAGCCTGGGGACACTGACACACACACACACACGTTGTGTTTGATATGCAGTGTGAGTCTGGCTGGCTGTGTCTGTGCATCTGCAGCACTGCATTCGTATGTGTTTTGTGGGCCATTGGGTGGATGTTGGTTGGAGATTCTTCCCTACTGTCCCTGGGACTCTTGCCTCATCAGTGTGCACATTCATCATGTTTGGTATGTCCCATAGCTGCCATGGTCTGGGACTTTGTGACCTAACAGCTGCAGCATCTACGCAATGCTTAGTTTGTGTATGTGTTTGTTCAGGTATGTATGTTTGCATTATGATGGCCACTTCTGTCATTGTCCAATTGGACACTGGAGGCATTCTCAGCCCACATGGGCGATGCTTGTCTGCACATGGCAGAGGGTGTTTTTGTTGCACAGCAATCTTTGCCTCACCACATCTGTGTCTGTATGGGACACAACGACTACTTTGCCTCACACGTGCTTGTGGTTTTGGGACCAGGAATCATACATGCTGTTTGGCAGTTGCAACTTTTTTCATGACAACACTCACCTTTAGCTCACTGTGGTGTGTGTGGGTTTAGACCCCATTACCACAATGTGCAAAATGTGCTGTACTTTTAAGCCCCACATTCACATTTTGCTCATTGTGGTGAGTGGGGGTTTAGACCCCATTTCCACAATGATCATGGACTGGTGTAGTTTTGAACCCCACACTTACATTTTGGTCACTGTACTGATGGGGGGTTTAGAACCCATTGCCACAGTGAGCATAGACTGCAGTGGTTTTCCACCCCACACTGGCCTTTTGGTCACTGTGGTGAGTGAGGGTCCAGACCCCATTACCACAGTGATCATGTAATGCTTGAATAGTGAAACACACACTCAGGTTTTGGTCACACATGTGATGGGAGGTACATTGTCTGTTCACTGTCAGATTCACTGTTGTAGGCATTTGACACGGGAAACCCACTATTGCCATGATGGTAGGGGTGGTGTGTTTTGCATACACACTCACCCTATGTGTGTGGATGCTGGTAGTGTTATGCATCCCCCATCCTGTGTGTGGCTACTGCTAGTCCAGGTTGGCATCCAGCCCCAATGGGCTGGGCACTGGTGGTAGTGGTAGGCATCCAGCCCCCTATGAGTGGGGATGGTAGCAGTGATAGGCATCCAGCCTCCTATGTGCAGGGGGTACTGGTAGTGGTAGGCATCCAGCCCCCTATGAGTGGGGGTACTGGTAGTGGTAGGCATCCAGCCCCCTATGAGTGGGGATGGTAGCAGTGATAGTCATCCAGCATCCTGGGAGTAGGGGGTACTGGTAGTGGTAGGCATCGAGCCCCCTATGAGTAGGGGGTACTGGTAGTGGTGTGCATCCAGCCCCCTATGAGTGGGGATGGTTGTAGTGATAGTCATCCAGCATCCTGGAAGTAGGGGGTAGTGGTAGGCATCCAGCTCCCTATGAGTAGGGGGTACTGGTAGTGGTAGGCATCCAGCTCCCTATGAGTGGGGATGGTAGCAGTGATAGGCATCCAGCCCCCTATGTGTAGGGGGTACTGGTAGTGGTAGGCATCCAGCCCGCTATGAGTGGGGGTACTGGTAGTGATGTGCATTCAGCCCCCTATGAGTGGGGATGGTTGTAGTGATAGTCATCCAGCATCCTGGGAGTAGGGGGTAGTGGTAGGCATCCAGCCCCCTATGAGTAGGGGGTACTGGTAGTGGTAGGCATCCAGCTCCCTATGAGTGGGGATGGTAGCAGTGATAGTCATCCAGCATCCTGGGAGTAGGGGGTACTGGTAGTGGTAGGCATCCAGCCCCCTATGAGTAGGGGGTACTGGTAGTGGTAGGCATCCAGCCCCCTATGAGTGGGGATGGTAGCAGTGATAGTCATCCAGCATCCTGGGAGTAGGGGGTACTGGTAGTGGTAGGCATCCAGCCCCCTATGAGTAGGGGGTACTGGTAGTGCTAGGCATCCAGCCCCCTATGAGTGGGGATGGTAGCAGTGATAGGCATCCAGCCCCCTATGTGTAAGGGGGTACTGGTAGGCATCCAGCCCCCTATGAGTAGGGGGTACTGGTAGTGGTAGGCATCCAGCCCCTATGAGTGGGGATGGTAGCAGTGATAGTCACCCAGCATCCTGGGAGTAGGGGGTACTGGTAGTAGTAGGCATCCAGTCCCCTATGAGTAGGGGGTACTGGTAGTGGTAGTCATCCAGCCCCCTATGAGTAGGGGGTACTGGTAGTGCTAGGCATCCAGCCCCCTATGAGTGGGGATGGTAGCAGTGATAGGCATCCAGCCCCCTATGTGTAGGGGGTACTGGTAGTGGTAGGTATCCAGCCCCCTATGAGTGGGGGTACTGGTAGTGATGTGCATCCAGCCCCCTATGAGTGGGGATGGTAGTAGTGATAGTCATCCAGCATCCTGGGAGTAGGGGGTACTGGTAGTGCTAGGCATCCAGCCCCCTATGGGTAGGAGGTACTGGTGGTGATGGGCTTCATGCCCCTATGGTAGAGCTGTTGCTAGTGTACGGCATATCAACATCCCTATGGGCCTGATTCACAGAACTAACCTACGTCAAAAACGTAAACGTAAACGTAAACGTAAAGTTAGTACTATTCTGTGAATACCAAAATGAGTAAGTGTATTCTGTGAATACCTAAAAAGTACTAACTTTACGTTTACGTTTACGTTTACGTTTACGTTTTTGACGTAAGTTAGTTCTGTGAATCAGGCCCAAAGTGTGTGTGAATTATTGCGGGTATGTGTCGTTTGTTTCTGTGGTGGGTGTCTGACTTACCGTCTCCGACGTAGGCGTTGGTTCCTGATCCGGTTATAGATGTAAAGTAGTGGGATGACCTGCGCGATGGTATTCATGCTGTCTTCGTCTCGTACACGCTGATTGTTGCTCCATCTCGTACCCGTTGCTAGTTGGTCCGTCTCGTAGCAGTGGGTCGTGTTGTAGCGCGAATCGTGCCTATAATACTGCTCTCCCGGATGCTGTGACGTGCTGGAAGTGGCGACCCGTTCGGCGCGTAGGAAGTGCGCATCGTACTTGTTCTGCCGGAAACTGCTGTGTATTTGCTTCCGTGCGACTCGAATCGGCGTTTACGGATCCGGCTCGTACGGGAACTGTAGCTGGGATCGGAGCATACGGCTCGTTCGGATTTTGAGCACATTTGCGCATCGTACTTCCTTGCCCGGATGGACCACCTGCTGGTACGTGTCGTTCGGAAGGTAAGCCTACGAGCGGCTCTTTGAGGGCATACCGAGCGAGATCGGAATTGGTCCCTTAGTAGCTATATAGGCCAAGGTTAGTATAAAATCATCTTGCCTACATGTGAAACATCTGTCACTTATTAGCTGTAATATGACGCAAAACCTTGATTATAATAATCAAAATTGGGTTTATCCAGATTGATATGGAATGATTCCATCATCTCCTGACACATATATCCAATAATTATAAGAGATTTCCAATCATTAAGGTCATTAAGGACCTCAGATCACAACTACATAGTGGGATAACATGATGTAGCTTACAATCATTACTTTTTCATGTTATGAACGAAGAGTCTGCTTTTGAACGTCTTCAATGGTTTTTGATGTTTTGAAATGCTTGGAAAGCTGACATGTTTATGAAGTGACCATTGTTAATGTTTACCATTATATTCCCTGAGCATTTGTCTTCATTTAAACATGATTTACATAGTTTTGTTTTCTGCTGAAACATGTATTATTCACACACCTTTTACCATTACTTCATATACACTTCGTAATCAGCTATAGAATTTTGACGTTAAACCACACACAACTTCCTCATTACTTCATGCACATCTCATGAACAGTGAAAAACACTTTGTGTGTTATTCCCGTACAAAAGTGTATAAAAACTCCAGGCCTCATATATGAGGTTTTGCCGTAGGGCAGCACCGCAGGCCTTCCTGCTGCGCTGTCCTACGTCAAAAGAAAAGGACAGGAATGCGCCGTATCTATCAGATATGGCGCATTCCTGTCCTTCTCCCCTGCCGTGCACCAACGCAGGCACCTTTGCACCATTGTGCAAGGGGGGGAAACCTTCCTGCACAAAAAGAATCACTGGAGGCTTTTTCCTCTTTCTATTGTATGCTGTAGAATGCAGCACACACAGAAAAAGGAAAAAGGAGGAGAAATAAAGATATTTCTCCTCATTGTGCCTCCCTTACGCCTCCTCTAGGGAGGCCTAAGTTTTTGGTGCTGCCTCAGATTTACGATTTCTTGTAAATCTGGGGCAGTGTCAAAAGGCGATGGATGTTGCTGGGAATGCCCTCAGCAACAGCCATCGCATGCCCCTTTAACACAGAAACTGCACTAAAGGGAAGGATATTTTGAGGGAGAATTAAGCCAAAAAAAGAGGCTTAGTGCTGCCTCGTAAATATGGAGCAGGCTCCTGCGCCACAAAACGTCACAAAAAGTAACGTTCTGGCAGTGCAAGGGGCCTCATAAATGAGGCCCACCGAGTTTTAGACTTTAATGTGAGCTCATTCGAAGCTAGTATATAGAGGACTGAAATGTATTTTACTCTGTTCATATTTGTGAAACATGTCGTGGCCTTGAAACCTGCACATTGTGTGCAAGTGTGTGCAAGTGTCTCATCTCCTCTGTGTTATTGTGGGATACATTTTATCCCACCAACAGGTAAAACAATTTCTGAATTTTGTTGGTCTAATATTTAATTACATGACATGTAGCTGGATAAACTCTTTTACAAGTGAGAAAACAATTTCCGAATCATAAAAGGACTTTTATAGATTAAGAAAACCCTTTTGCAGTCGTAAACCCTGTGATTTTGCGAATAGCGTGTTTTATACAAAGGTCCCTTAGTTTTATGATGTCAATTGAACACTCGGGACAATCACACCCAACCTGTTTGCTACTATCAAGCCATTCTTACTAATAGGTGCTTTTCCTGCAGGATCACGCTTATTACTGACCAGTTCCCCATACCTTTTCCCATAGAAGTAAAGTGAGAACCATGACTGTATTACTAGCTACATAGACCTACAGACTATCACGGTGGGTCTGGGGCCACAGGAAGATTAACTGTGGGAAGTGTCATAATCTTTCTTAGCTCATGACACTTCATGGCATCTTCTCAAGTCCATGCTCCAAAATTTTTGCATACGGGAGAATAAAGGTGCATGGGAAAAGCAAACAGATGGCTGAAGTTTCTGTGTGAGAGATTAGCATGTTTAAAGAAGGGGGATCTTGAAATCATTTTGGTGCCACTCCAAAACTATAAATTTGGTAAGATAACTCATGGATTGATCAAAAACACCTTGCACTGTAATAGCCAGAAATATGAAATGCCCAGAGAGCAGCAGTGGCAAGCACAATGACGTAGTTATAATGCAAACAAGGCAGGTGACTAGTCAATGAAAAAACCTAACAAGGGATTGGACAAAGATACGAATGTGGGAGGCAATGTGGCCAGTGAATTAGTCAGCTATACACAACCATGAGGGTGGTAGGGTGACCTCATGAGAGAGGCTTAGTGGCTTGTGAGTGAGGTAGGGTGGCCAGTGAGTAAAACAGGATTGTCAGTAAATGAGGCATGGTGACCAGTGAATGAAGCAGTGTGATCAACATGCGAACCCTTGAATAACCAATGAATGAGGCATGTCAATGAATGAATTAGGCAGACATCAATGCAGCATGGTAAAAGTAAATAAGATTATTGGCAGTGCATGAAGCAGGCTAACTACTTAATATGAAAAGGGAATAGTAAATGAGGTAGACTGATCACTGAATGAGGCAAACTGATAGGCGAATACGCTTGACTGACCCATGGATGAGGCGGTGATCAGTGAACGACATGGTAAGAAGTGAATGAGCTACTTTACAATGCTTGAGGCACGCAGGGCATTGCATGAAGAAGATGAGTAGTGTATGAGTCCCAATGATTACCCCCAGGTCCCTCTAGTCCTCGTCCCCTTCATAACTAATGAGATAGTCCTATCTCGCATACAGAAAAAAGAACGAAGGAATGCTGGACCTACCCCTCCTCCTCCCTCTGGGAGTACATAAGCGTACAGGTCCCTGCATTCCTCCTGTTCTTTTTTCTGTCTCTGCCTATCGGAGAGAGAACGTTGCAGGAGCTTTCTTGCTCCTGTCTGTGCTGGATGTACTCACATGGATGCTGCCGGGCGAGTGTCCTCGTGTTTTTTTACTGTTTCCTCACCCTCCCTGCCAGGCTTGGGGGGTGTGGTACGGGCCCCGTTTTACCTCCTGGAGTTGCTGGGGTCTTCTGGCCGCCCCTCCTGGCTTGCCGGGCTTTGCCGGGGGGGAGCGTGGCGTGTACGGCCGACGGAAGGAGGGTTGCTGTGGTTCCGCCTTCCGGGTCGTGTTGCCTGTCTTCCGGGTTCAGCGGTGCGGCGGAAGTCAGGCATTTCGAGGCGGGCTCCTTCGTTTGAGAGCTTTTAGGAGCCCGCGCGGGTGAGTACCGCATAGCGGTTTTGGCTGTGTGTCATTTCTCCTGCAGATATCTTGCTTTCTGCAGTTTTGGGGGCATTGGTGCTTTCTTCTAGTCTTCACCTGTTCCTGGTGGGCTCTTGGATTCCTTGTTGGCTGGATTGCTGATGCACAGTCGACATGGGGAAACATGCTCGTAAGAGCCGCCATAGGGAGCGCTCCTCCTCCTCTGATTCTTCATCCTCCCCTTCTCCTGCCAGGTCTCGGCATCGCAGGGAGTGCGGTGATGCCAGAATTAAGCGTCTCATCAAGGAGACTCTTAGCGAGATGGGAGGTGATGGTGCTCATTCTAAGGGCACTGGTCCGGTGTCCTCTGGCTCCTCTGGTGGCGAGGCTGAGTGGTTGGGGGATTCTGAGCACAAGGGCAAGTACATTGACAAGGACGTGTTGGCTGGGTTACTGAAACATGTCAAGTCTAACATGGGGTTTCCGGATGGTGAGGCTCCCAGTACGTCTGGTGGTCCCTTGTTGCGCCAGTTTCAAAGCTTTGCTACTGTTGATGTGCCTGTTCATCCTTTTATTAAGGATGTCCTGCAGCGGGAGTGGGTGGATCCCGATCGGATCTTGCTCCCTCGTTTCATGGCTAAACTTTATCCTTTGCAGGATATGGCTGCGGATTTGCCGGACTCAATCCCTATTGATTCCTTTGTGGCCAGTCTGGTGGGTCGCACTTCCTTGGCGGAGGATGCGGTGCTGAAGGATCCTGTTGATAAGAAGGTTGATTCCTCCCTTAAAAAGGTGTATTCTGGTTCTCATTTGGCTTTGAGGGCTGGCATTTATGGGACCTATGTTTCGCAGTCCTTGCTTTCGGATCTCAAGACCCTGTACCAATCAATGGATGATGCTACTGACTGTTCCGGTCTTCTGGAGCATATTGAGAGACAAGTGGAGTTCCTGTCGGATGTGTCCTTCGATGTGGTGCGGGCCTCTGCCCTTTCCAGTGGGGCATGTGTGGCTGCTTGTCGCAATCTTGTGTTGCGGGACTGGAAGACAGATTCTGCCCAGAAGGCTTGCGCTTTACGTCTGCCTTTCAATGGGAGAATGATGTTTGGGGAGGAGTTGGAGGATAAGTTGCATAAGTTGTTTAAGGAAAAGAAGCATTCTTCTTCTTTTAAGCAGGCCTCGGCTGTTTCTGTTTCCTCTAGGCCTAAATCCTTTTTCCGTCCTTCCTCTCGTAGGCAGTTTTCTGGGGAACGGGGAAGGTTTTCTTCCGGCCGTGGCCGGGATAGGAAGGCTAAGTCCCCCCCTCCCAAGCCGCGTTCCTGACTATGTGACTGGGGATCCCGGATCATTGGTAGGAGGTCGGCTGCGCTTCTTCCTGCCTGCCTGGGTGCAGTCCTGTTAAGACGCTTGGGTGTTGGACATCATTCGCATGGGTCATGTCATAGAGTTCTCCTGTCCTCCTACAGACTCGGGGGTTCGTCCGACTCCTTGGCCGTCCTGTCTGTCCAGGAGGTCCGAGCTGTCTCTAGGGATCGATGCTCTTCTTCGGAAGGGTGCGATTCAGGAGGTTCCTCCTCTGGAAGTCGGGCTGGGGTTTTACTCTCGGATTTTCCTGGTTCCCAAGGTGACAGGGGGGTTCCGCCTGGTCCTGGATTTAAAGGCCCTGAACAAATGGGTGGTTCGTCTGCCTTTTCGCATGGAGACTCTTCAGCGGGTGATTCCGTTGGTGCTTCCAGGCCATTTCATGTGCACCCTCGATCTTCAGGACACGTACTACCATGTCCCGATTCATCCCCGGTCCCGTCGCTTCCTGAGGTTCTGTGTTCAGGGGCGTCACTTTCAGTTTCTGGTCCTGCCGTTCGGCCTGAGGTCTGCTCCACGTGTTTTTACAAAGGTGGTGGCTCCGGTGGTGGCTGTGTTGCATCTTCGGGGATCCTAGTGTACCCTTACCTCGACGACTGGTTGATCCATGCTCCATCTCGGTCCCTGTTGTTGGAGGCTCAGGGGGTGGTGTGTTCTGTGTTGAGGGATCATGGGTTTCTTCTAAATCTGCCCAAGTGTCAGCTGTCGCACTCCCAGGACTTGACTTTCATCGGAGCCCGGTTTCGGACCGATCTCGGCAAGGTGTTTCTGCCCGTGCCTCGGGTCTTGACGTTGGTGTCTCTGGCTCGGAGGTTCCTGCGGGGGGTTCCTTTCCGGTTCGCCTCTGGTTGCGTCTTCTGGGCCTCATGGCGGAGACGGTGTTTACTGTGGCCTGGGCTCGTTTTCACCTCCGTCCTCTCTGGTTGTACCTTCTGTCTCGCTGGGATCCTGTGTCTCGCGAGCTGGATTGTCTTCTTCCTGTGTCCCCTTCGGTCCGCCCTGCACTTCTTTGGTGGATGGTGTCGGCCCATCTATCGCGGGGTCTGCCTCTGCAACCGTCTTCTCCGGTCGTCCTGACTACGGATGCCAGTTCTTTCGGGTGGGGTGCGACCTTGGGTTCCCTGTCCCTTCAGGGTCGTTGGTCCCTTCCGGAGAGTCGTCGTTCGTCCAATTGGAGGGAACTGTCGGCTGTGTTCCGGGCTGTGATGGGGTTTCGGTTTCGGTTGCTCGGTCACCATGTTGTGGTGAGATCAGACAACACAGTGACGGTTGCTTACCTGATCATCAGGGGGGTGTTCGCTCCTCCTCCCTGAACTCGGTGGTGATCCCCCTGTTCTGTTGGGCGGAGGGGCATCTGTTGTCTCTGTCGGCAGTCCATATTCGGGGCATGGACAACGGGGTGGCGGATGCCCTCAGCCGTTGTTTCCCCGCCTCTCTGGAGTTGTCTCTGACTCCGGTGGCTTTTCGGCTTGTGTGCCGGAGGTTTGGTCTTCCCTTTCTCGACCTCTTTGCTTCCCGGCTCAATACCCAGCTGCCCCGGTTTTGCTCCCGGGGTCCTTAGGTGGGTTGCTGGGGAGTGGATGCCCTGACCATTCCATGGCCGTCCAGGCTCCTCTATGCTTTCCCTCCTCTAGCGCTGATTCCCCGGTTTTTGGCCCGCCTGTGTCGGGAGGATCGAGTGGTGGTAGTGGTGGTTCCATTTTGGCCTCGGAGGTCTTGGTTTCCGACTCTGCGGTTGTTGGCTGTACAGGGTCCCTGGTTTCTTCCTCTGTCTCCTTCCCCCCTGCGGTCTGCTCCGTCGCTGTCTCTTCTGAGGTTGCGTCTGTTGGTGTGGAAGTTGAAAGGCAGGGTTGGCGTCGGAGGGGTTTCCCTGAGCATTTAGCAGTGGCTCTTCAGGGGTCCCGTCGTCCGTCTACCCTCAAATCTTATGACCGTCATTGGGGTAATTTTCGTCGTTGGTGTTTGGCTCTGGATTTGTCCCCTTTGGTGTGTTCTTTGCAGGTGGTGCTGCAATTCCTTTGGGAAGGTTTTGAGAAGGGTTTGGCTGTTTCCACTTTAAGGGCTCAGTGGGCGGCTGTTCGGGCTTTCCGTTCCCCTTGGGGGAATTTGTCTGATGTCGAAGATCTGGTTTCACGTCTTCTTCGAAGTTTTTCTCTGTCTCGACCGGCGGTGGTGCGTCCTTCCTTTCCTTTGTGGGATCTGCCTTTGGTTCTTCGGGCTTTAGTGGCTCCTCCGTTTGAGCCTCTGTCGGAGGTGGACGTTAAGTTTGTGACTCTCAAGGTGGTCTTTCTTGTGGCTATTACTTCTGCCCGTCGCCTGGGGGAATTGGGGGCCTTGATGGCCCGGGAGCCTTTTTTGTACTTTTCCGCGGATGGGGTGGTTCTCCGTTTGGATTCTGCTTTTGTTCCGAAGATTTCCTCCCAGTTTCATCGTTCTCAGGAGTTGGTGTTACCTGCCTTGGGGTCTGATCTGGACTCTCCGGGGGATCCTCCTTGGTCTTTGTTGGATGTGTGCAGGGCGTTGCGTTTCTACTTGGAGCGCACTGCGGAATTTCGGAAGTCTGACTCCCTTTTTGTTTCCTTTGAGGTTTCTTCTCGTGGGGGGAAGGCTTCTTCTGCCTCCATTGGTCGTTGGCTGAAGCAGGTCATTGCTTTGGCTTACTCTCTTTCTGGGTCTCCTCCTCCTGCGGGGGTTCAGGGGAGGTCTACCCGTGGGATGGCTGCTTCCTGGGCTGAGGTTGGTGGTGTTCCCCATTCTGAGATCTGTAGGGCGGCCACTTGGGCGTCCTCTAATACCTTTATTCAGCATTATCGCCTTCAGAATTTGTTGGGGGATGATGTTAATTTTGGTTTGGGTGTACTGCATGCTGTGTGCTCCTGAATTTCTTGTGTTTGCTGTTCAATAAATCCCTGGCCTTTTGCATTTCTGTTGGTTCTGGTGGTTTATTGTTGATGAATGCCGGTGTCTGCTTGGGTATTCTCATTAGTTATGAAGGGACGAGGACTAGAGGGCCCTGGGGGTAATGTCCTATTACTTACCGGTAATCTTCATTACTCCTGGTCCCGTTGTCCTCGTCCCCTTCATGGCTTCCCTCCCTCCCTCCCTGCCTTGCCGGCCTTCATCTGGGCTTGGTATTGTCAGGAGGAATGCTGGGAACTGTACACTTATGTACTCCCAGAGGGAGGGGGAGGGGTAGGTCCAGCATTCCTTCGTTCTTTTTTCTGTATGTGAGATAGGACTATCTCATTAGTTATGAAGGGGACGAGGACAACGGGACCTGGAGTAATGAAGATTACCGGTAAGTAATAGGACAATACTGAATGAGCCAAGCTGAGCAGTGATTAAATTGGGTGAACCATGAATAAGGGAGCAAGCAGTAAATCAGATGGGAGGAAGTGAATGAATCGATCAGCAATGCATGTGGCAAGCAGATCCTTCCCAAGTTTGTGCCAGATGGTGTAATCATACTCCTGCAGCTGCAACACCCACCTCTTGATGCGAGGGGGCATCTTGGCTTTCGGATTTCCGAAGATGGTTAACAATGCCTGAAAAGGGTGAAATGCTTTCCGTACAGAAACACATGTTCACACGCCCATACTATAGCTAAGCTTTCTTTCTCAGGTTGAGAATTGGCACATTCAGTCTGAGATCGGCTCAGGCTAGCACAGGCCACAATGTGCCTCTGAGCATTGGGCTGTCCATTGTGTTGGAAAAGGATCACACTCAAATCAACCGGGCTTGCATTCACCACAATCTCTGTATACAATTTCAGATCAAAGTAAGCCATTTCAGTTGCATTTTCCATTGCGTGTTTTAATTACTTGAAACTTGGAACATCTTGCTTTGTTAGTTCTCTTAGAGGGGCACTCACAGTCACAAAATCACAAATGTGCCTAGAGCAGTAGCTGGCCATGCCTAAGAAGGATCGCAGCATGGTCACATTTTCTGTAGGGCAAGTAGACGGCAATGCTTGTACCTTTTCGGGGTCAGGAGTCATTCCTTTTTCAGAGAAAATATACACAAAGAATTTAAGTCTGTTTTTATGAAACTCACACTTCTCTGCTTTTAGTGTGAGACCTGCATCAGCAAGCACACGGCATATCTGTGTGAGTGCTTTAGCATGTTCCGTCCGTATAGCCCCAAAAACCAGTATATCATCACTGTATTTAAAAGCATGCGTGACAGGCTGAGTCATTAGACGAATGACATCTTGTAAGATTTCTGCAGCTGATGACATACATCAAAACTGAGGCTTTTATATCAGAACAAACAAACATGAGTTAAAAAAGTAGTAATGTACCTAAAATTTTCTTCCAGTTCAAGTTGATGGTAGCCTTTGTTCAAATCACGGCTTGGAGAAAACTTTGGTGCCTTTCGGCTGCGTGATCATGTCCACTATGTGTGGACCTAGAGGTCTTTCTCTTTCGATTGCTTTGTTGGCCTGTCGCATATCAGCACAAATGCGCACTGAACCTCCACTGTCCTCTTTTGGATCCACCAGAATGGGTGAAACCCACGGTTTCAGACCAGTAGAGCGCTCGATGATGTCATGCTTTATCAGTGTTTTTAGTTCTTTCTCAACGGCGTCCTGTAACCTAAAAACTAGCTCCACAAACCTGTGAGATTGTACCCATGACAGCTTCCCAGTAGTGCGTAATCTTGGGGCATTCCCACAATGTATGGTAGAAAGTACCTGGTGTCCCGCAGCGCCGCAGACAGTGGTGTGTCGGTTTTCCAATTTTATACATTGTCATCCTTGTGTAATAGATTCGGTGCAGGATTTTAAGTTGCACTAACTTTAATTTGGAGGGTATTGCTACTTCCCGTGGGGACGCGAGCGCCTCTTGCCAGTCTGTTTCGTCCAGCTCCCCTATTTCTATCTGCCATTTCTCACGAAGAGTGTTTGTGGGGTCTGGTTGGTTATTTACAAGTTTACGATATGTTAGGAAAATGGCTTTTTTAGTCATGTGGTCCGTCAACAGTCTGTCTTCTAGCGGTGAGGTCTCCGGGAGTTCAGTGCCTGATGGAATAGCTTTTGTGAGCGCATGTTTGATCTGCAGGTAACGGAAAATTTCCGTCGATGCCATCTCATATGTTGCTTGGAGCTGGGAGAATGCAATGACCTCACCTTTACTCCACAGGTCCCCCACCCTTGAAATGCCTATGAGGTCCCATTGCTTGAAACCTTTACTGTTACGAAGCCTGCCTAGTCGTCTTGTTTCCCAGAGTGGTGTATGTTGTGTTAAAACCCCTTCCCAGCCAAGTGCACGGAGTGCAGTGAACCATATGTGTACCGTGTGTGCAGTTGGTCCCAACAGTGTACTTCTCCGGGATTTATTATATAGTGCTCCCAGAACGCCTTCTTCACCAAGAATGTGCCTATCCATGCGGAGCGCCGGTTCCTCTTGTGGGGCGTGGAGCCATTGATTTATCACAATAAGCTGTGAGGCCCAGTAGTATGTTTTTATATTTGGTAGGGCGATTCCACCGTCATACCAGCCCTTCACCAATTTCTGCATGGCTATGCGAGCAGGTTTCCCATCCCAGAGGAGGTTACTTACTTCTGCGTCAATCGCTTTGAAGTAGGTGTGGGGAACCGGAAATGGAGTGTTCTGCAGCGCGTAGAGGAATCTAGGGAGTACCATCCTTTTGAACAGGGTAGCCCGTCCCAATAGTGTCAGTGGTAGGGAATGCCAATGTTTAACATCACAGTGGAGTCTTTTCAGGGGCTCTAGGAGGTTTTTCTTGGTAAATTGCGTGGGTTGGGGAGTAATGTACAGTCCTAGATATTTGAACCCTCCGTCTGCGATCTGTATCGCGCAGTCTCGGGGTAGTCGTGGAGGGGGGCCACTAAGCACATATACAATAGACTTGGCCCAGTTGATAGTGTATCCTGAGACTCTACCATATGTCACGCAGATATCTAGAAGCCTGCTAAGTGAACGTCTAGGGGATGCCATATAAAGCAAAACATCGTCTGCATACAAGGAGATGCGATCCTCCCATCCCTCCGTCCACTTAAGCCCTCGTATTATCGGATCCCTCCTTATCCAGGCCGCCAAGGGCTCCAATACCAGGGCAAACAGGAGCGGGGACAACGGACAGCCCTGTCTTGTCCCGCGACCCAAAGGAAAATCGGCAGAAACACGCCCATTTACCACCACATGTGCCAGAGGCTTTGTGTATAAAAGTTGGACCCAGGCGCAAAATTTGGGGCCGAAACCCATATGTCTTAGGACTGCAAAAAGGAAGGGCCATTCGACTAGATCAAAGGCCATACGTGCGTCCAAGGAGAGAATGATAGCCTCTTCCTGGATGGTGGGTATGCGGGCCATTACACTATTTAGCCGTCTCAGATTAAGTGCCGTATTACGGCCCAGCATAAAACCCAATTGGTCCGGGTGTACCAGCGTTGTGAGGTATGGTTGTAGCCTAGTGGCCAGTGCCTTTGCTAGTATTTTAGCTTCTGCATTCAGCAGCGAGATTGGCCGATAAGATGTGCATTCCTGCAGTGGCTTACCAGGTTTTGGAATTGCTACTATTGTCGCTGTGCGTTGATCCCTGGGAAGTTCTCCTGCTTCAAGACTGGCCTCATACATTTTAAGCAAATGTGGTGTGAGTTTGCGCGCTGCTTTTTTGTAGAGTTCAATGGGTATGCCATTGGGTCCTAGAGATTTCCCAGTCTGTATTCCGCCTATGGTTAGTGATAGTTCGTCTGATGTCAAGTCTCCCTCCAGGGCCTGAACTTCATTAGTTGCAAGTGTGGGCATCTGTATATCTTTTAGAAATGTGAGATTATCATCCAATGTTGTCAAGGCTGTAGGGGTATATATTGTCTCGTAATGAAGTGCAAATGCGTTTACTATCTGTTGTGGGTCTGTAATGGCAACCCCGGTGTCTAAATTCAATTGTGCCACCCAGCGACTAGCTTGTTCCCTTTTATCTAACCAGGCTAGAAGCTTGCCTGCCTTATCTCCCAGTTCATAAATAGTGTGCTGTGTTTTGGTGAGTCTGGCCTTCGCCTCTTCCCACATATAGTCCCTGTATTCTTGCTTTGCCAAGTTCAACTTATGAGTCGTGGTGTCATTAGGATCTAAGGAGTGTTCGTCTTCGGCTTGGCCCACTGCTTGCTCAAGGGCCTGCAACTGCTGTATTTTGTCATGCTTATGAGATGTGATTAATTAAATTGCTTGGCCACAAAGTACTGTCTTATACGCTTCCCACAGAGTCGTCAGGGATGTTACTGAGTGCTCATTTTCTGTAAAGTATTGCCTTGTGGTTGTAGTTAAGCCTTTCCAAATCTTGGGGTCCTTAAGAAATCCGGGGTATATGGGAAATATGCGACGCCTCCCCAGGACTTGAGATGTGTATTTTATCGTAACAGGGGAGTGATCGGAGATACCCCTGGGCAAGTGTGATACCTCCAACACCCTCTCCAAACCATTTGCCAATGTGAGGATATAATCTATTCTCGAGAGGCTATTATGTGCGCCCGAGTGGAAGGTGTATTGTTGTTCCTGAGGGAAGCATGAGCGCCAAACATCTATGAGACCAAAGCGTCAAGAAATTCTGCTAAGCGGAGGTGAGTACCGCATTGTTCCCTGGGGGGTTTTTGATCCAATGTAGCGTCTAGCGTGGCGTTAAAATCACCCCCTATTATCAGTTCACCCTGTGGAAGTGTGAGCAGGAAGTTACCTAGGGCCGGAACGGCTAGGTTTTGCAGAGCCGGTGGGATATATACTGAAACTAAATTATATGCTCGCCCTTCCCATTGGCATGATATAGCTGCGAATTGTCCCTGATCGTCCGTCCAGGACCCGTTGATAACAAGTGGGAAGTTTTTGCGAACCAGGATCCCCACTCCCCGCGAACCTGAAGTGAATTCAGAGTGTGCCACCATTTTAAACCCCCATCTGTCTAGGGCTTTACAAGCCGAGCCCATTAAATATGATTCTTGGATGAGGGCTACTGCTGGAGCTTGTCTTTTAAGGTATTGTAGGACCAACCCTCTCTTTATCTTGTCACATAGGCCATTTACATTCCACGATATGATTGAGAGAGGAGGGCCTACCATATTAGAAGTCACGGGCTGTGTGGGTACGAGGTCGGTCAGTATTTCCCCTTGTGCCATTTAGCGTAGAGTCAGTGAAAGAGCATGCAAAGTACTGTGGTTTGAGTATCATATGCAAACTTTGTACATACATAGTCATCATTTGGCGTACCTGTGTGAACAAAATAAACTTAATATTTAACTGTTTCCCATCCCCCACCCCCTTCCCCGCCTCCCTGCATGACGGACATAAAACTACCCGCCACCCCAACTTCGCAGAGTGCTTATTCCCCATAACTTGTACTTGCGTGAGGGGGGAGAGTAGTCCGACGATCACCCCGAGTCATCCCCACATTCAAAAACATAATTGTTCAGCTAGGTTCCGTCACAGCATACAATGCAATGTATAACATTTAAGGCGCCAGGCGGGTCAAAGTTCACAGTAAATCGGGCCAAGAACGGTGGTCCAGTACATTAGTGTCATTGGTGTTATACGTCTACTCGCTCTCCTTGTTGACCTCCATCTGGTTTCAGTCCTGAAGCACGTGGGCCCGAGGTGTCTTCATTTTCCATTCGTCACCTGTGTTAAGTCTTCCATTGAGCCTGTTTCCCTTGATTCTTGCGATGCCGCTTCCAATAGCCGTTGCTGTTGTTTCTTGCCTGTTCTTCGCGGTCCTGGGGCCTGACGCCATCCCTCCAACCAGTCATGGGCTTCCACGGGTGTCCCGAAGAACCAGGTTTTACCTTCAGCTTCTACTCTCAACTTTGCCGGGAACAGCATTGAGTAATTAAGTTCAAGGCTTCTAAGTTCTTTATTTACCTCCAGAAAGCTCCGCCGTTGTTTAGTTACCGCTGCCGTATAATCTGGAAAGAATGACACTACACAATTCTCTAGACGCAATGAAGGAGCCACTCGTGACGTCTGCAATATAACGTCACGATCACGAAAATTGAAAATGCGGGCTAGTATAGGTCTGGGGGGGCCCCAGTCTGGGCCTGCCTTCCGGTACACGGTGGGCTCCTTCCACTGAGAAGAAACTTGACAATCCTCGAGGCTGTAGGTGGTTCTTGATGAGATCTTCAACAAACAATTCCAATGGAGGGCCTCCCATACCCTCTGGCACACCAATAATTCGGACATTGTTGCGTCTCGAGCGGCCTTCCTGATCGTCGAGCTTGGCCGCCATAAGCTTGTTTTCTGCTTCTAGTTGATGCACTTGTCGTTCCAGGGCAGTCGTATCCGTGGAGAGAGCTGTCGTGATAGTTTCGACTTCCGTCACACTCGTGGCCATTTTCTGAAAGTCGGCTCGTAAGAGCGAGTTGTCCGTGGAGATCGACCCCACTGAGGTTTGGACCTTGTTTAGGGCGGACATAATATCTTGCAACGTGACCTCCGCTGGGCCCTCAGACGCAAGGCTCTTCTCTCGTGTAGTAGGTTGTTCTGCCAGTTCCTGCGGATCTTTATTGTAGGCATACTTATCCAGTTTCAGGTGCTGCGTAGTGCGTTGTCCCCGGCCCCCCATTATAGCCAGTCCACAGGGGCACCACGTGGAGTATTGCGGGTATGTGGCAGTAATCGCCGCTGCCTGCCTGTGTGACTGTCAGCCACGTGCGGCCTTTCGGGTTTCCTGCCTCGGATCTCCTGTATCAAGGGTGAGTGGCGACCCTGCGGAGGCCAAACTGAGATGGAGCACACCTGTGCAGTGGGCCGTCTTTATTGCCTCTTGTAGACTTACGGTATCAGCGCAGCTTACAGGCACTTTGATAGATTCACCCAGACATAAACCAACTTTAGTCACTTGGTGTTAAAGCGCTATCCACGCCTCACCTCTAGCTTTGCAGGCTGCCTGCTGTCCAATTGTATTGGTTCTTGCCATTAAGGGGTGAATCTCTGAGGTTGGCAGACTGTATTTATATATGGATTGTCATCGGGATTTCATATCTGGCCAGCGTGATACCACTGACGCTGCTTTTTGGGAGTGAGGCGCGCTCCTGACGTTGAAGTATATCAAATTATGGTGCATAGGGTTACACTGTTGATACTAATGACACTTCCCTGGCTGCACCAAATTGAGCGCTCACACGTGCGACGCTGTCTCTGTCCTAAGACCTTTATTTACCGGCACTGATCTGTTCGTGAGGGTGTTAGCCGGTATGGCATGAATGCGGCGCAGCGTCGCACGGCCGGCCCCTCTCACGGCGTTCCGATCTTCAACGTGCAGCTCGATCCCAGCGCCACTCATCCCAGCGCCCAAGCGGCTAACCTGGATCAGTACTTGCCACCACACTCAGCTCGCGGATGCCTCACCTCCGCCCAGCGGGTTCCGGTGCCATGTTTGCTTTGCCGCTCGGCCCCAGCTTCACGCGAGACCCCGGCTCGCTGTACGTCGTAGGCCGCGTCTCATAGGCACGACGTAAGTTCTTTAATTTTCACTGTCCGGAGCTCACAGCTAGATCATGGGGTGCCCTGTTGCTTCCGACTCCTGGATCGATGTTTTTAGTTGCCGTTTGTCGATGGATTATGCTGCGGATTAATGGGGATGTCGTGTCAATCTCGGAGCCTCTCTAGGCAGCGGCCATTTCGTTTGGCTGCTAGCCACGCCCCCAGCTAAAAGCAATTTAACGGAGTCGCTGTGCAACAGAGCAAATATCTTCATTTGTATGAAGCTACACCTTCATTGTCTTAAGTTTTCCAAGTCCATGAAAGAATGTCGGGAATTGACTCACTATTTCAGAATAGGCATTCAAGTTGTTGTTAATAGAGATCAGTCCCATGTCAGCAGCAGTATCGAAACTTAGTAAGCATGCACTCGACGAGGTACCTGGGAGGACATGAATTGGCACTTGCACTGTCTTTACTTGTGCTGCATGGCCGCAATAAAGGACCCTTTAATTTGCAAGGGCATAGAAGCTGTCCAGATGTGCACCTTTGTTCTCGACAGTGTGAGATGTGGCTTTGGAGACAGTTCATTGTACTTTTCTGCCGGCATGATGTTTATTTACGCCTCACTGACTGTAATAAAAATTGTAGGGGAGCCATTCACCTTGAGCATGATTTTGGGACAATGTCCAAATGACCGTTCTTGCTTATGTGGCAATTCTTTTTAGATTTGTGCTCTCCTTTGCAAGGGACCAATCCTACATGTGTAAGTCGGTTTGTGACTGACATCACCATCGCACATCCATCTTCCTCACTGTCACTCGATGATGACGTTAATGAGCCTTTAGAAGATGAATTTGATAACTATCGTTGTTTCCACTTGCCTTAATCGATATTGCAGTTTTGCCTTGTGGGGGTGGCTAGAGTGCTTCTCGCAATTTCTGGCATCCATCTTCTCGTCTCTCCGTGACGCACTGGGCCCGATTCACAGAACTAATCTGAGACAAAATCCTAAACGTACTACTTTTGTTATTCACAGAAGGCATTTAGTAGTAGTAAAGTTAGGATTTTGTCTTAAGTTTGACTTAAGACAAACTTAAGACAGACTTAAGACAGACTTAAGACAGACTTAAGACAGACTTAAGACAAACTTAAGACAGACTTAAGACAGACTTAAGACAAACTTAAGACAAAATCCTAACTTTACTACTACTAAATGCCTTCTGTGAATACTAAAAGTAGTAAGTTTAGGATTTTGTCTCAGATTAGTTCTGTGAATCGGGCCCACTGAGTTTATCTTTCGATTGGTAAATCATTATGAAATGGTTTTTCTTCCCACAGCTTTGCATATTTGTTCGATGGTGGTACATTTACCTTCATGTGGAACGGAATATCCACAGTGGAAACACAATTTCTTTTCTTCAGAGAGATCACTCTGTGGGCCTCTGACTTGTGTTTCTGCCTGCTTTTCATGTTCAACACTGATTCATTTTGGGTTGCTCCAGCTTTCATGTTTGCAGCCTGTCAATCGGCACGTTCCTCAGCTCTTGCAGCCATGAGCACTTTCTCCAGGCTGAGCGTTTCTTGCAGCATGTGTCGTCAGAATGGATCGGAGGAGCAACCATCGATAACTCTAAGATGCAAGGCTTCTTCATCATTGAATTCACAGAACTTGCAGTGCTTTATAAGCGTGTCAAGTCTCTCAACAAACTCATGCATCGTCTCACAAGGTTGCTGTCTTGTTTGGTTGAAAGTGTACCTTTCATAGCTGACATTCAGCATTGGATTGAACTTGGCCTCCAACGTCTTCTTGATTTGACGGTATGATACTTCAACAGCTTGTGATATATTTATCAGTTCTTTTAATCCATCGCCTACAAGGTCCTTTAAGCATTTGATGATCTTTTTGTCATCTACTTCTTCTATAGCATCTGTGAAGTCATTGAACGTTTCAATCCAGGTAGTCCATCTGGTGCCAATATTCTGCTTTTTTGTGATATCGAGAGGCGGTGGTCTCAGGAGCACAGCAGCATCATATTTTGTGCTGTTTCCTACTGATGCTGAGAGTATATGCTGTTCAGGGAGTGTTTGATCTTCAGCATCTCAGGGCCCAGTGGCACCTCTGCAAGCACCAGCCTCCTTACTGGTGCTCGGGTTGTCGTGCCCGAGCTGAGGTCACCGTGAATAATGGTTTTGCTTCTTGCAAGTGCTCTTCACCCCTCTCGACTTTATGCATTATACCGAGCTGTGGCTGCCTTTAATGTTTCTCTGTACAGTGTATGGGTACTACAATGCATTTGAAAACTTAAGGAAAACAAAGAACCACCATATTGGGTTGAGTGGTCTTAGTGATTTAATTCACTTTCAATTTACTTACTTCTTTGAAAACAACTGTCATGAACATTTCAAACATGTCATACAGGAGAGAACAACGGTTCAAAACATTTATAAGACATACATAATCACAAACATGAATACAAAAATGAGAAACATTTAAATGCATAAACATAGCAATTAATAGGCAGACCTATCCTTCATTTATAGTTAAAGAAAATGGCGGTGAACAGATTTAAACACGAGTCAAAATGGGAATCCTGCCATTACACGCTCGTTGGAAACAAAAGGAACAACAGGCTAGTTGCCATGTTTGCTGACTGCATGTAGTCTAAGCTGGTTAATATCTTGTCCAACTAGCTGGGTCAACGCGTTTCGAAACCCTTGAAATATTTGCGGGTTCTCCTCAGGACCAGGACTAGGTCACACACATTAGTAATAAATGCTGGAACACACTTGGATGTCCAGTGGTCAGGCTAGTCGTTTTGCTTGTGATTCTTGATTCCCGGGGGCTGAAGAAGTTGACGAAACCCTTGTGTTCTAATTTCTTAGTGCAACATTGTTGCCAACCTTTAGGAGAAGCTCAAATGTTACTTCCTTCTTTACCGGCAGCAGCTTCTAACTGGCACACAGCTCCTGTAAAGAAGGAAGTAACATTTGAGCTTCTCCTAAAGGTTGGCAACAATGTTGCACTAAGAAATTAGAACACGAGGGTGTCGTCAACTTCTTCAGCCCCCGAGAATCAAGAATCACAAGCAAAACGACTAGCCTGACCACTGGACATTCAAGTGTGTTCCAGCATTTATTACTAATGTGTGTGACCTAGTCCTGGTCCTGAGGAGAACCCGCAAATATTTCAGGGTTTCAAACGCGTTGACCAGCTACTTGGACAAGATATTAACCAGCTTAGACTACATGCAGTCAGCAAACATGGCAACTAGCCTGTTGTTCCTTTGTTTCCAACTAGCGTGTAATGGCAGGATTCCCATTTTGACTCATGTTTAAATCTGTTCACCGCCATTTTCTTTAACTATAAATGAAGGATAGGTCTGCCTATTAATTGCTATGTTTATGTGTTAGACCTGGCACCATTGGCGTGGGTCTCCCCTCCATTTCTCGCTTTTTGTCTCCTCTGTGTTTGCTGGTGTTAGATGCTCTGGGCGCTGTGCCACGGCAATTCGGTGCCACAGCGCGAATGCTCCCTATGGTAAATTGACTGTATGAATTGATGTTCCCATAATTGGCTCATTTGGTTTGCCTGTTAGTCTCTAGTATAGTGCACCGTGCGTGCCCAGGGCTGGTAGACCGAATGCTGATGGTGGGCCTGCAGCGCTGATTGCGCCACCCACAGAAGCAGCTTGTAAAGTGGAAAGTCGAATTTAGTATGCCAGAGCTCAGAATATTAAAGTACATCTTTTAGTGAGGGTTATTTCTATATTCTGTGTCTGAAAATACCACTTTGGGAAAGTGGGTATTTTCTTGCCTAAGTCTTCCAGTGTGCTCTGCTGTTATGTGTATTGGCCGTCTGGTTTTGGAGGGACAGGGTAGGCTGAACCCGACCTGGGTCGAGTAGAGAGATCTGCAGCTGGAGTATGGGGAGGGGTGACCCTTTGATCTGAACAGGGCTGCGCCTGGCAAGGTGAATGATGGCTCCCCCTCCCACGGTGCATCTGATGGCAGACCCCCTCTCCTAAAGGGAAGGATGCCGCCTCGTAAACAACGTGCCCCCAGGACCTCACCGAACTGTTCTGACTGGGTTCAGTGACTTGTGACTTTCGAGAGAACAAAGGCGAAGGGGGTATAAAGATGTGCGCGAAAACCCCCGCGAGTGTGTTACTTCTGGATGCCAAGACGAACCTCTGTCCGTGTAACGAGAGGGAAAGGACTTTGAAACTTTCATCCATCTTGCTGAAGCAACTACCCAAGGGCCTGATTTGAGCTCGCCTCCTGCTGAAGTCTCAGGGACATTAGACTTCACCCATCAGCCGTTTGGATTCCTATTTGAGGGGGATTCTACCCGCAGGTGAGGCCTCTGTTGAGAATTCCAGAGCCTCTGGTTCTACTGCGGGGAACGCGGGCTGAAAGTCGCTATCGCTATTGTGGGCCACTGCAGCTGAGGAGCTGTGCCGCTGAGTGCCCGCATTTTTCCATCCTACGGAAATCATCGCTATCGCTATTGTGGGCCGCTGCAGCTGAGGAGCTGTGCCGCTGAGAGCCCGCATTTGCCATCCTACGAAAATCATCGCTATCGCTATTGTGGGCCGCTGCAGCTGAGGAGCTGTGCCGCTGAGTGCCCGCATTTGCCATCCTACGGAAATCATCGCTATCGCTATTGTGGGCCGCTGCAGCTGAGGAGCTGTGCCGCTGAGTACCCGCATTTGCCATCCTACGGAAATCATCGCTATCGCTATTGTGGGCCGCTGCAGCTGAGGAGCTGTGCCGCTGAGTGCCCGCATTTGCCATTCTACGAAAATCATCGCTATCGCTATTGTGGGCCGCTGCAGCTGAGGAGCTGTGCCACTGAGTGCACGCATTTGCCATCCTACGGAAATCATCGCTATCGCTATTGTGGGCCGCTGCAGCTGAGGAGCTGTGCCGCTGAGTGCCCGCATTTGCCGTCCTACGAGAATCATCGCTATCGCTATTGAGGGCCGCTGCAGCTGAGGAGCTGTGCCGCTGAGTGCCCGCACTAGTCACCACTTCCAGGATCTTGTTACCACCTGCGTGTGCCGCTGGGTGCCCGCCTTTAAGCCCCGTCCCAGGATTATCCTGAGTGCACGCCACGGACCGCTACAGCCGGGAGCTGTGGCCGTTGCGAGTCCGCCTGTCATCACCGCGGCTTCCTTGTGAGGCTGCGTGCCGTGCCCTTACATCTCAGGTACATTGTGCATCACCGGGTCGCGTGGACCCCGGCCCCGAACTAAGTCCGTTCCACCCCCGTTTCGAGTGCCTTTATTGCTTTTGAAGTGAATCTGTAATTGTGTGCATTGTGGCTCCTTGAGTGCTTTTAGCCTCGTGTCCAGTCTATATAAAGATAACTATTTTTCTATAACTACTTGTGGTGTCCGTTTGTAGCGTCTCTCCTGTGTTATTGTGTATGGTCATAAATGCTTCGCATACTGCCTCTGAGATATGCCTGTCTGCTCGTGCTACGTTACCACAGGGTTGAGCAGGGGTTATTAAAGGGTGTAGCCCCCTTACTCTGACTTAGGAAGAAAGATCCCTATTTGGACCTCGGCGCCAGCCGCGGCCAAGTAGAGATCCCCATTTCTAACATTGGTGGTCAGCGGTGAGGATCAGGACTTGCATTTGTGATCCACATACAATAACCAGTGTACGCTACTAGTGAGTGTAGGTCTAGGCGCAACCACGTACGGTTTGATTTTGTTCTATTGTCGATTGTAATTGCCAGTTATGTCTACAACGGGTAGGCCAATGTCCAATGCTTCGGAGGATCTCATCTTTGAGGAAGAGAGGTTACAAACCTACACTGCCAAACAGCTAAAGTCTTTTTGCAAGCGATTCACAGTCCCTGTTGCGGGTCTCTCTAGGAAGGAGGAGTATCAGAAGGCCCTTAAGGCCTGGTTAGAAGCAAGAGAGTCTGCTAGGAATGAGGGAGAGAATGCTGGAGGGCAGCAGGATGATGAAGCGGATTTAGTGGAAGGTAAAGCACTTTCCAATCCAGGTACTAGTGTGTCCTCAAAGGGTCTGTCTCCAGAAGAGATGGAGGACAGGGAGAGAGATAGGAGGCATAGTTTGGAGATGGCTAAATTAGAAGGTCAGAAGACCTAGAGAGTAAAAAATTGGATATTGAGAATAACAGGTTGGCATTTGAACTTGAGAAAATGAAACTGGAGCATGAGAGAGTATTGAGGGAGCTGGAGATCAAGGCTAAGAGCTTAGAGATCTCCCCCTCTGGTGGCAACATACCGTTAGTACCTACCGAGAGTAGAGTGTATATACCCAAGGATGTCATCAAGGATTTCCATAAGAGTGAGGATATTGGGCAATGGTTTGCCGCATATGAGATAGCCATGGTGTCCCACCGGGTCCCTGTGAAGGATTGGGGAGCGGGGTTGTGGGGACGCTTTGTGAGTGATGGGAGGGATACCCTGTTGGATCTACCTGAAGATAGCAGGATGGTGTATGCCCATATGAAAGAGGCCTTGATGACGCGATATGGTTTGACCCCAGAAATGTACAGGCAGAGATTTATAACCTGTAAGAAGTTAGAGGGTACCACTTGGGTCGAATATGTGTCTTTTTTTTGCAGAGCAATGGATCGCTGGGTAAAGGGTAGCAAAGTGGAAACTTTTGAGCAACTGTATGATTTGTTTGCATGGGAGCATTTATCTAGTAACTGTTTTCCAGAGCTACGCCAGCACCTTGTTGATAGCAAGCTAACTAACCCTAGGAAGCTTGCTGAGGAGGCGGACCGCTGGGTGAGCACCCGGGTTCGCAAGGGTCCAATGGGAGACTTCGTCAAAGGTGGGCAGGGTCCCCAGCAGAGAAGTGGGGGGGACAGGGGTAAACCGAGGGAGTTCCAGAGAGGGCCCCAAAGTAATTCCCAAGGGAACCAAGGAGTGGTGTCCCAGTCTCCCCCTGAGAAGAAGCCAGTGCCCCCGACAGGTAGGCCTGTTCATAGGGGGCCCCTTACTTGTTTTAAATGTGGTCAAGTGGGCCACCGGTATTATGATCCCCAGTGTCCCCAGAGGGACCTCAATGCCCCACCCCGTGCACCACCCCGCCAGCTTGCTAGTGTAGCCCTGGGAGGGGAGGAGATGGGTGCCCAAGGTGGGTGGGATCCCGTGGAATTGACCCTTGGCTTGCTAGGAGACTTTGAGAAGGTCCCTAACCCCACGCTGCCTGATAACACTAAGAAGTACAGGCAGTGGGTGACCATCAATGGCCATAGGGTGGAGGCTCTGTGGGACACCGGAGCTAGTGTGACTGCTGTCAGCTCCCGGTTGGTGTCCAAAGAGCAGGTTGTCCCCCATGCATTCTGCCCAGTAGTGTCAGCAGACAACTCTGAGAGCCAGTGTGAGGTGGCTCAGGTTCCCTTTGAGTGGGGGGGGGGTTCTCAGGAACTCTTCAAGTAGCTGTGAGGCCAGCCATGCCGGTAGACTGTCTGTTGGGCAATGATTTAGAAAACTCCCCGTGGGCTACGGTGGAGAGGAAATCTCACTTGGAAATGTTGGGTCTACCTGAGTGGGCGTGTGCGACCACTCGGTCCATGGCAGCCAGTAAGGACGTTCAGAAGGACCTGGAGCCTGAAAGTATGGCCCAGGCCCCTGCCTTACAGAGAAGGGGTAGGGGGCGCGGGAAACCGGCCCCCATAGTTCCCACGGTCCAGGAAGGAGCAGACCTTGAGGGGGATGCCCTGGAGCCTACAGGGGAACAGGTAGCCAAACTGGGGGACCTGCCTGAGCTGACCCATTGGCAGCAGGAAGGAGGGCCCACCAGGGAGGAATTTTGTGAACAGCAGAAAACGTGCCCTTCTCTCGAGGGGCTACGGCGACAGGCTGCAGCCCTGGCAGCAGGTGATCAGTCAGGTTCACATCTGATCTATTGGGAGAATGACCTCCTTTACAGCGAGCCTAAGGTTGCTGAGCCTGGGTCAGCCCGTGTGCTGGTGGTACCCCAGTGCTTCAGAGCCTTCCTACTGGGGTTGGCTCATGATGTGCCATTGGCAGGACATCTGGGGCAGACCAAGACCTTCGAGAGGCTGTTCACCCACTTTTTTGGCCCCAGATGTGCAGGAGCTCAGATGCTCACTGCAGGACATGTGAGACTTGCCAGGCAAGTGGGAAGAGTGGGGGAAGATCAAAGCCCCACTCCAGCCCTTTCCAGTTGTCAGTACCCCGTTCGAGCGAGTGGGCATTGACATTGTGGGGCCTCTGGACCCCAAGACAGCCATGGGCAACAGGTTCATCCTGGTCTTGGTGGACCATGCCACCCGGTACCCTGAAGCCATCCCACTCCGGACAGTGACGGCCCCCGTGGTGGGACGTGCACTGATGGGGATTTTCTCCCATGTGGGGTTCCCCAGAGAGGTGGTGTCTGATAGGGGTACTAACTTCATTTCCAAATATATGAAGTCTCTGTGGGAGGAGTGTGGGGTAACTTATAAGTTTACCACCCTTACCACCCCCAAGGGAATGGGCTGGTTGAGAGATTCAACCGGACCCTCAAAGGCATGATTATGGGCCTAGAAGAGACCATGAGGCGTATAGTGGGACGTCCTCTTGCCATGCCTGTTGTTTGCTTACCGTGAGGTGCCACAGAAGTCCCTAGGGTTCAGCCCCTTTGAACTACTCTATGGTCACCCGGTAAGAGGGCCTCTGAGTCTGGTCAAGGAAGGCTGGGAGCAATCTCCCAGGAAACCTCCCCAGGATGTGTTTAGTTACATGCTGGCCTTCAGGAACCAGACTCGGCGTTTCAGAAAGCTTGCTGAGGCAAATCTGGAAGCCAGCCAGGAAGAGATGAAACGTTGGCACGATCAGAATGCCACTCTGATTGAGTTTCAGCCTGGTCAAAAGGTTTGGGTCATGGCCCCAGTGGAGCCTTCTGCGCTCCAAGATAAGTGGACCGGACCATTTGAGGTGGTGGAGCGCAAGAGTCCTGTTACCTACTTGGTGGACTTGCGGTCTCCCCGGAACCCCTTGCGGGTCCTGCATGTCAACCGCCTGAAGCCCCACTTTGAGAGGTCCGAAGTGGGCATGCTCCTGGTCACAGATGCTGGGATGGAGGAGGAGAGTGAGCCTCTTCCTGACCTCCTGTGTGCAAAGGAGCAAGACGGGTCAGTGGAGGGTGTGGTCCTCTCCGCCACACTGACCCCTGAGCAACAGAGTGATTGTCGCAAACTGTTGGGACAATTCAGTGATCTGTTCTCCCTGGTGCCTAGTGTCACTGATTGGTGTGTCCACAAAGTGGACACTGGGGACAGTCCTCCTGTTAAGCACAAGGCTTACCGAGTGACTGACCGGGTTAGGGCATCCATTAAGGAAGAGGTTTCCAAAATGTTTGCTTTAGGGGTGATTGAGTCCTCTAGCAGCCCCTGGTCCAGCCCAGTGGTCTTGGTACCAAAAGCTGCAGCGCCTGGTGCCACCCCAGAACTTCGGTTCTGCGTGGACTACCGAGGTCTCAATTCAGTCACAAAGACTGACGCGCACCCCATCCCCAGAGCTGATGAGCTCATAGATCGGCTAGGGGCTGCACGGTACCTCAGCACGTTTGATTTGATGTCTGGGTATTGGCAGATCACCTTAACTGATGGGGCAAAGGAGAGGTCCGCATTCTCCACACCAGATGGGCACTACCAGTTCAGGGTGATGCCCTTTGGGATGAAGAATGCCCCTGCCACCTTTCAGAGGTTGGTCAACAGGGTGTTGGATGGGCTGGAAGATTTCAGTGCCGCCTACCTGGATGACATTGCAGTGTTTAGTTCCTCATGGGAGGACCACCTGCGCCACATCTGGGAAGTGTTGATGGCACTGCGAAGGGCAGGCCTCACAATCAAGGCAAGTAAGTGCCAGATTGGGCAGGGTTCTGTGGTGTACTTGGGACACCAGGTGGGGAGCGGCCAGGTGGCGCCCCTACAGCCCAAGATTGAAACCATCCTGGCTTGGGAGCCCCCAAGACCCAGACACAGGTGAGAGCCTTTTTAGGACTCACGGGTTATTACAGGAGGTTTGTCAAGGGGTATGGCAACATTGTTGCACCCTTGACTGAGCTGACTTCTAAGAAGCAGCCCAAGATGGTGAACTGGACTGACACCTGTCAGAACGCTTTTGACGCCCTGAAGACTGCCATGTGCACAGCACCTGTACTTCAGACGCCCAACTTTTCAAAAGAATTTGTTGTCCAGGCAGATGCTTCTGAGCATGGTGTGGGGGCCGTTCTGTCACAGATCAATGAGGAGGGCCTAGACCAACCTGTAGCCTTCATTAGTAGGAGGTTACTTCCACGGGAACAGAGGTGGAGTGCAATTGAGCGTGAGGCATTTGCTGTGGTCTGGGCACTGAAGAAGCTGAGACCATACCTGTTTGGGACTCACTTCCGGGTTCAGACAGACCACAGGCCCCTCAGATGGTTGATGCAGATGAGGAGAGAGAATCCAAAGTTCTTGAGGTGGTCCATTTCCCTACAGGGTATGGACTTTACGGTGGAACACCGCCCTGGTACAGAGCACGCCAATGCTGATGGTCTGTCCAGATTTTTCCGCCTTAGTGATGAGAACTCCCAAGTGGGTGGGTAGTTCTCACCACATTTCAGCTAGAGGGGACACGTGTTAGACCTGGCACCATTGGCGTGGGTCTCCCCTCCATTTCTCGCTTTGTGTCTCCTCTGTGCTTGCTGGTGTTAGATGCTCTGGGCGCTGTGCCACGGCCATTCCGTGCCACAGCGCGAATGCTCCCTATGGTAAATTGACTGTATGAATTGATGTTCCCATAATTGGCTCATTTGGTTTACCTGTTAGTCTCTAGTATAGTGCACCGTGCGTGCCCAGGGCTGGTAGACCGAATGCTGCTGGTGGCCTGCAGCGCTGATTGCGCCACCCACAGAAGCAGCTTGTAAAGTGGAAAGTCGAATTTAGTATGCCTGAGCTCAGAATATTAAAGTACATCTTTTAGTGAGGGTTATTTCCATATTCTGTGTCTGAAAATACCACTTTGGGAAAGTGGGTATTTTCTTGCCTAAGTCTTCCAGTGTGCTCTGCTGTTATGTGTATTGGCCGTCTGGTTTTGGAGGGACAGGGTAGGCTGAACCCGACCTGGGTCGAGTAGAGAGATCTGCAGCTGGAGTATGGGGAGGGGTGACCCTTTGATCTGAGCAGGGCTGCGCCTGGCAAGGTGAATGATGGCTCCCCCTCCCACGGTGCGTCTGATGGCGGACCCCCTCTCCTAAAGGGAAGGATGCCGCCTCGTAAACAACGTGCCCCCAGGACCTCACCGAACTGGTTCTGACTGGGTTCAGTGACTTGTGACTTTTGAGAGAACAAAGGCGAAGGGGGTATAAAGATGTGCGCGAAAACCCCCACGAGTGTGTTACTTCTGGATGCCAAGACGAACCTCTGTCCGTGTAACGAGAGGGAAAGGACTTTGAAACTTTCATCCATCTTGCTGAAGCAACTACCCAAGGGCCTGATTTGAGCTCGCCTCCTGCTGAAGTCTCAGGGACATTAGACTTCACCCATCAGCCGTCTGGATTCCTATTTGAGGGGGATTCTACCCGCAGGTGAGGCCTCTGTTGAGAATTGCAGAGCCTCTGGTTCTACTGCGGGGAACGCGGGCTGAAAGTCGCTATCGCTATTGTGGGCCACTGCAGCTGAGGAGCTGTGCCGCTGAGTGCCCGCATTTGCCTTCCTACGGAAATCATCGCTATCGCTATTGTGGGCCGCTGCAGCTGAGGAGCTGTGCTGCTGAGTGCCCACATTTGCCATCCTACGAAAATCATCGCTATCGCTATTGTGGGCCGCTGCAGCTGAGGAGCTGTGCCGCTGAGTGCCCGTATTTGCCATCCTACGGAAATCATCGCTATCGCTATTGTGGGCCGCTGCAGCTGAGGAGCTGTGCCGCTGAGTGCCCGCATTTGCCATACTACGGAAATCATCGATATCGCTATTGTGGGCCGCTGCAGCTGAGGAGCTGTGCCGCTGAGTGCCCGCATTTGCCATCCTACGAAAATCATCGCTATCGCTATTGTGGGCCGCTGCAGCTGAGGAGCTGTGCTGCTGAGTGCCCCCATTTGCCGTCCTACGAGAATCATCGCTATCGCTATTGTGGGCCGCTGCAGCTGAGGAGCTGTGCCACTGAGTGCCCGCACTAGTCACCACTTCCAGGATCTTGTTACCACCTGCGTGTGCAGCTGGGTGCCCGCCTTTAAGCCCCGTCCCAGGATTATCGTGAGTGCACGCCGTGGACCGCTACGCTACGGGAGCTGTGGCCGCTGCGAGTCTGCCTGTCATCACCGCAGCTTCCTTATGAGGCTGCGTGCCGTGCCCCTTTACATCTCAGGTACATTGTGCATCACCGGGTCGCGTGGACCCCGGCCCCGAACTAAGTCCGTACCACCCCCGTTTCGAGTGCCTTTATTGCTTTTGAATTGAATCTGTAATTGTGTGCATTGTGACTCCTTGAGTGCTTTTAGCCTCGTGTCCAGTCTATATAAAGATAACTATTTTTCTATAACTACTTGTGGTGTCCGTTTGTAGCGTCTCTCCTGTGTTATTGTGTATGGTCATAAATGCTTCACACACTGCCTCTGAGATAGGCCTGTCTGCTCGTGCTATGTTACCACAGGGTTGAGCAGGGGTTATCAAAGGGTGTAGCCCCCTTACTCTGACTTAGGAAGAAGGATCCCTATTTGGACCTCGGCGCCAGCCGCGGCCAACTAGAGATCCCCATTTCTAACATTATGCATTTAAATGTTTCTCATTTTTGTATTCATGTTTGTGATTATGTATGTCTTATAAATGTTTTGAACCTTTGTTCTCTCCTGTATGACATGTTTGAAATGTTCATGACAGTTGTTTTCAAAGAAGTAAGTCAATTGAAAGTGAATTAAATCACTAAGACCACTCAACCCAATACGGTGGTTCTTTGTTTTCCTGGAGTTTTCAAATGAATTGTAGTACCCATACACTGTATAGTTTGTTATATATTATTGAGGCCTAGTGTGGGGCAATGTAATGTTTCTCTGGGCATGGTCGTCTTTGCCTTTATCGCTTTCTTCCACCTGGCTGTCACTGTCTTTGGTGCTTCTTCGTACCTGGTTGAAATATGACAAGATGCCTCTATAACCATAAATTCAAAACAACTTCTTCAAAAAGTAGGGAGAAACTCTTGCCTACTTTGCTGTTCAACTAATGAACTGGATTACTCATAACCATTCTATTTTGTGGGTCAACAAGCAAATCAAAATGGAATCAATCTGAAAAATAATCAATATTCAATTCAAGCATTTCACTGAAAATGGATTTTTACTTAATCATTATTTCATTTTTTCTTTCTTTTTTTGTATATATAAATGTCTCAATTGAAGTACATACATTTATGCTTTACAAATTCATGCATAAAAGAAGTGCAATACCTATATACAGTGCATAAATCAAATCACTTATACATAAACAGTGTGTATAAAAAACAATCAACGGGTCCTACTACGTTATACTCGTATATCGGGATATTTTCTACTTGTCCTCGATACAGAATTAATACATGGTCCAGAAAAAAGGGATAAAGGTCAGAGACCGCCTCTATGTATCTTATCAAAGTTTGCACCACTGTTTGTTAGCTAAACTGATCAATTCTTAAAGTTCTTGTCAATTTAAATATGGCGATACTCTTGGCCTTGTGGGGTAAGGAAGTGAATAGTGAGTGTGCCGAAGCGTTTCGACCTTCGTGTGGGGACCAGGAGGATTCAAGGAAGGTCTTCCTCAGGGCTGGGATATTTTCACTTGTAGGACACTACGGGTGAAAACATTTTGAAAAAAGAATTAAACTTGTGTTCTAAATGAAATATAACATGTAACTCTATTTTTTACAACAGCCATATGCTGTATTCATACCTGCTGTCATTTGGAATCTATTTTCAATTGGGCTCTTTAGTAGCTCTCAATTTGGATGCCGATGTCACTGCGATGTGTACTTTCCTGCTGTAGGCATAAAGAAGGAATGAAGTCATCTGTCTGCCCTAACCTCGTTAAAATGGGAAATTGGTGTACTTTTATTAGCAGCCATATGCTTTAATCATACCTGCTGTCAATGCGGATCTCTTTTCACTTGGACTCTAGGGTAGCTCTCAATCTGGATACCGATGTTTCTGCTAAATGTGCTTTCTTACTGTGGGCATGAAGAAATGGATAGAATGATTTGTCTGTCATGAACCCGATGGATTGAGCAAGTAGTGTGCTTTACATGCCCTCAGTCATGCATGTTACAATGTTTGGTGAAATAAAATTTCGGCCAGGGGACTCCCATGGGTGTGCTGGGCTGACGCTCTCACTATTCACACCATTCCTCTGTGGCTTCTTAAAATCTTCTTGTGCGGAATGCTGTTACATTATTCACCGTGCTTTAAAATTTGTGCGTGCTAGTCGTTAAAAAGAAAAGAAAATAAATGCTCTGAATTCATGCTCTTTCATCCATGCAGCTTCGTCGGTCCAACGTGTTTGCTCTAGTACTCTATGTCCCCAATGCAAGCCCTCCTCGTGAGTTAAAATGGTAAATAGGATGTTTTTTTACCTTTGTCTAGCATCTCTTATCGGTCTATGACTTCCGAAGTGTGCGCTCCACCATTTTCATTCCGGTTTTCGGCGTGCTGGGCTTCTGCGCTCTGATTTCGATCTCCGGCTTCCGTATTGGTCACGTGTTAGGTGGGGGCCAATTGAATTCTTGTTGAGGTTATATTCATGTTCTTGACGTCGCACCGCCCTTCCGCTTCTTAATGTCTCACTTGGGGCAGATTCTATGCCTGACTTCCGGGATTCTGGTTGTCAGGAATGTCACTTAGAAAGCGGGATTCTTTCTTTTTCGATCTGAACTTTATTGAACTCGCTGGATGGAACAATGTGTTATAAGAACATTACTTTAAATGTTGAGTCATTCCGCTTTAGCTCAGTTTAACGCATCCTTCTTCCTGGTATGATGTTTTAAGTAAACATGATTACACACAATGCATAATTTCGGAAATCTCATTGAGTCCATTGTCCGTAGTACCCAATTTCAAGATGTACTTTGCTTCAAAATTGGCCAAAACAGTGTCTATCATTCGACCCTTTATATGTTTCAACACTGTCCACTTCATCTCATGTGGTGCATGGTTTTTGTCTATGCAATGTTTTACCATTGGTGCAGTCATTACCTTGCACTTAATGCGTGACTTGTGTTGTGTTAATCGAGTTTTTATTGGCTGAGTGGTTTTGCCTACATATGCTAGTTGGCAAGGGCAAATTACACAGTATACCACATTCGTGGTGTTACAATTCGTAAATTCGTCATGTCTGATACTTTTATTGCCATAGTTAAATACACTGCCTTCAATTGTGTTGCTGCATGAATTGCAGCTGCCACACCGATGGTGGCCTATGACTGGAGGTAGTGATAACATCGACTGCAAAGTTGATTGTGGCTTTTTCTTTTTTGTATTAGCTCGCACCAGATGATCCTTGCTGCTTTTGTTTTTTTTAAGAGCGAAAATCGGTGGCTCCTTGAAAATTTCCAACCTTTTCACACTTTGCCAGTTTCTTTTCACGATTTTTTGATTTCATTTGTGTAGCCAGAAAAAGTTGTCACGCATACTAGAGGCATTTCTTTTGCTTTTTCTCTCGATGTTAACAAGGACTCTCTTGGTGTATACCACGCTCGCTTCATGGCTCTTTTCGTCAACTTTCTGGGATAATTGCGTTCTACCAGCTTTTCCAAGAGGATTTTTGCATTACAAAAGTAATCTTTCTTCTTTGAACAATTTCTTCTTATTCTTAAGAATTGACTGAATGGAAGGTTATCTTTCAGATTTCTTTGATGAAAGCTCGAGAAGTATAGCAGCGTGTTTCTGTCGGTTTCTTTGGTGTATAGGGAAGTATAGATTTTTCCTTCGTCGTGTTTCACCATTAAGTCAAGAAAGTTGATTTCCACATTGCTTGAGTTGAGAGTGAACTGGATGTTGGGATTCCTTCGATTTAACCATACACCAAACTGTTCTAATTGTTGGAACGTTCCCCTCCAAAGCATGACAACGTCATCAATATATCGTCGCCATATTTTTATATGGCCTTCAAACGGATTATTATTGTAGATCCAGCGTTCTTCATAGAGTGCCATGAACATCACAGCCATTTCTGGGTACCTGGTTGTCACAGTCTTTAGCGTATCTGCTTTGTATCGGTGCTGTGGGGCAGTATTTCTTCTTTTGGCCTTACCAGTCGATTGTTGGCAGCCTTACTGATTGTGCTCCTCCGTAGGGCCTTCACCTTCTTCGAAGGCCTCTCAAAAGCTGGAGTTGCGCTTTGACTCCACATACGCCAACTGTAGACTGCTCTTAAGGCGCTTGTGGCATGCACAACAGGGCCGGACTGGGAACCGAAACCGGTCCTGGCAAACTGCTCGGCCGGCCCCCTGGGGGTACGGCCAAGCTGTGTGCTAGGGCCGGTTTCGGACGATTTTGTTACAGGGGGGCGATATTGCCGGCTCCCAGTAACAAAACCGGCCCCCCAGGGGCCCAAAACCGGCCCCCACCCTCGCGGCCCACTGGGGAAACGCCCGGTGCCCGCTACTGCCAGTCCGGCCCTGATGCACAAGCAGTTTTCTGGACCCTGGCAAACTCTGAGGGAGAGCAGTCTTGAATCTTTTGGGGCACGTATGCTCTGTGTCCTCGCCAGTTGTAGCGTCCTCCCCAGCCTGGGAGCATGTAACAGACCACACCACACATGGAGCTTTGGTTTGCACATCTTTTTCCTGAGCAATGAATGAGGAAGTTAAGTAGTAAATGAGGCAGAGTCAACTCTGAACAAGGTAGGTTGAGCAGTGAATGAGCCTGGCTGAGCCATGAATGAGGCAGCGTGTAGTCAATGAGGTAATGAGACATGAATGTCACATTAAAAAAGCAAAAGCATTCCACACAACATTGTGTCCTCTTATTGCAGTAAGTAAAACCAGGGCATTTCAAAGATGACAGACGACTAGGTGAGGGACCAATTGTCTTGCCGATTTTGTTATTGAAAAGGAAAACTTATTGCTCAGTTTTGAAGCCACGATTTGCATTATGCAGGATCCCAAATGAAATTAGACACCATAACTCCGAGGTTCTTGCAATCAGATTTCAATACACAAAAGAGAGTGAATTACAATGAAATGGTTCTTTAATTTCCTTTTGCATTAGTAGCCAAAGACTAATTAAAGCTTGATAGAGATTCAATATGAGCTTTACTAATATCTGTTGTTCAAAAACGGACCGACAGCCGTGAGCTGATAGTGAATGGAATCAAGGAAATGGCATGGCCGAGCCACCGCGGTCAGATAGTAAAGTCTTTGAATAATGTGTGTGTCATTTGTTGTGTGTTAGATCGCCTTGTAGCACGTGCTTAGTAAATACATTCTGCATAACACTCATTATACATTTCATTGATTTAGTGCTGTCAAAGTTGTTATATAGAGTAATGTATGATTGATTGGAAACCTTTTGCAGTTTAATTACATGCTATTTCTAACATTATGTACACCTATGCGTTCTCAAAAATCATTAATGTTTACAATCTAAAGGTTTCTTGCTACATATTATTTCCATAAAACTGAAACATGAAATACTCATTTCTTTTTTTCCCTTTGGATCGATTTTTAACCAGGCTCGCATTAAGCATGCAGATACCGCAGCACAGGCAATTGCAACGGACCAGATATATCAAGGAATATTTAAATCGGAATTTTGGTCCTCCTGGTCAAAAAGCAAATTGCTAAATTTGCATAACGTGTTTAAAGACGATGAAATTTGACAACATCAGAACTTGCTTTAGTGGTCATTTGTTCCTTCTTACAAGGCAGCAGCTTCAAGAGGAGTGGGTGAAAACAACCCCCATCAGCTGCTATCCAGTGTCTAATAATTGCAGCAGTGCCATCCCAAAATGCAGCGCGCAGCCCGTAGCCTGTTAGAAAGCACTTCATTGCGCCATTGAGCAAGCAGACTCTGCAGATTAAGGTACATGGACAAAGCACAATCCGAACCAATAACAGTGTGTAGATGAACCTTGTGTGCGCGGTTTGGGGAATTTTGGAACCCTGATATGGCAGCAAATCCTCAAACGTCCGGCTGAAGGGACTTGATGGTTTGCCGACAGCAAGGTCTCAGCCCTGATTTTATTCTTATATGGTTAAAATTTAAATTAGTATTGAAAGATGTATAAAGCATAGAAAATGAAAATGAAGGGCAATAATTTTCTTACACGGAGCCCACAGTACATAGGAGCCACATACCCTGGAAACAATCACCCATGTGATTGACGGCCCGATAACAAATGCATAGGCTTTTTAATATTGTCCTCTTGGCTATGGTTAACCAGTACATATGATCAGGTGGTTGCAGAGGGCCTGCAAACAGAACAAGGAGATACACCGTTCTGGCCCAAAACAATACTCTGCCTCGAGCAGGAAGCTGAAAGTATCTTTGGAGATTTTAAGTGATCGCTAGCGATCTCTAGAAGGACCATTGTTGAAAAGTGTTAAGAATATTCACTTTATTCAAGGGCCCTCAAATTTCTGTCAAAATTAGAGTGGAAAATTCGCTCAAAGTATGTTGCTGTGTATGTTTGATATTTCTTTCCAAATCTCGGATTCCTCTTGACATGACCTCAGGAGTTTTAATTGCCTTTACAATGGGAAATAATGTACATGGTGCATTTTTCATTTGTAATATTGTGGATATTTGATTTAATAAACAACTTAAACCCTGAAAAAAAGTTAGACATTTAAATTTATAAACAGCTTGAATGCAGAGCACAAAATCTCACTTAGTGTAAAGAAGCAGTCATTCATACAAGTCCAGAAAGATAAATCAGGCTTCTGCTTTTTCAAAGAGAGTTTTCATTTTCACCACCCATAAAAACTTTCACTTTCCTTACTGATTTCCAGTCCATCTCACTCACCGTCCTCAATTCACGCTCCCCTCAATATGAAAGGCTTGTACCACTGGCAAAGCATTTTTTTTTGTGTCGTAATTCTTTATTGAGAAGTTAAAGACAGATAAATACATAAAAGTGTAGCACAACATAATGGACCCACAAGAGTCTATTGTCAATACATATATTAATGTGCTATAAAGGAGAAAAAACTACACATAAGAGGAGAGAGGAAGGAAAAAGGAGGGATCAATTAAAAGACAAGAAGCCAATAGTGGAAGAGAGGGATATTGTACATAGTATGCTTAAAAATCCATAACTCCGGTTGTTCATTACCACAGGATGGGTTAGACATAATGGATCATGGATAGAGCGGATAATATTGGCCCTACAAAAGTATAAAATATGTAAAATGTGATGTACATTGAGGATGGTGAAAGGTCCTAAAGAGTCACAAATAAATAGATAAATAGATAGATAGTTAAGTAATTAAATAAATAGATAAATAAATAAATAAATAAATAAATAAGTGAATAAATAGATGATCAAATAGGTGGATGAATAAATAGAAGAATGAATAAATAGATAATTAAGAAGGAATGAAACCTCCTTACCCAGCAAAAGAAAGAACGAGAGCATAAGAAAAAGAAAAAAAGGAAAAAGATAAGAGGGAAAAGAGGGGGAGAAAGAGAAGAGAGAAAGACAGGGAAAGAGTGAGAGAAAAGGGAAGGGAAAGAAGAAGGAGGAAAGATGAAATAAGGGAGGAGAGAGGGAAAGGGCAAGGTGGTAAAAGAAAACATTCAGGAGTCTCGGAGAAAAGAAGCCCATACTTGTTGGAACATTTCTTCCTGATCTTGTAGTCTATATATTACACGTTCATGGGATGCTATCTGGATCATTGCTACCATCCAATCCTCCTTCGAGGGAGGACTAGGCGATTGCCACAGTCTTAAGATACAAATTTTGGCTGTAGAGAGCGCAGTATGTAAAAGACGACGCTGTGGACGTGTAATATCAGGTAAACTCCCAAGATCATGCAATAAAATAATGGGAGGGTGTAAGGGGAAGTCAGAGGGGAATTGTTTCCTTTAGTGTATCCCCTACTTGAGCCCAAAAACACTGTATAGAAGGACATTCGCAGAGTATATGAAGAAGGTCACAATTACTTCCAGAACTTCTCCAGCACTTAGAGTGTGGTAATAATCCTGCTCATTGTAATTTCGAAGTCGTTCAGTTCCAGTCATGCAAAGTTTTGAAAAGACAAAATTTCAAACGCACTTCCCGAGTACCCTTGTCTAAGGCTTCCAGTATATCCGGCCAAACATCTTTATCTATGATAATGTGTAAGCGTTCCTGCCATTTCTCGCGAAGAGCTTTAAGAAGTGGTTGTGAGTATAAGTGATTAGTTAGAGCGCAATATAATCCCGACATTACTCCCTTATGTCGTTCCCAGATAAGAAGATACTCTAGTACCGGCGATGATTCTAACATCCGGGGAGAAGGACCCAGACATCGCCTCAGACAGTGCAGCGGTTGCAAATGTCACGAAATCTGGTGTAATGGGAGATTAAATTCCTCACGAAGTAGGTCAAAGGATTTCAACTCTCCATTTAGTATGACCTGATCTAGTGTCTGGATTCCTCTTGAACTCTAACTGGACCAGTGAAGTGCATGACCGTTTATTCGGGTGCTCTCATTAGCGCAAAGTAGAGCTTTAGAGTGCAAACGATGGCCAACCCCAAGAAGACGGTGTGCTCGATACCATGTTTGATATGTAGCTTGCATCACAGAGTGCGGAGGAGATATTCGTGGACTACGGGGTCCATATAAAAATTCAAGACCTTCATCACAGTTAAGCAGTGAGTGTTCTGTTGTGACCCATTGTGGAGGGATCAATCATACCTGGAAGTAGGTAAGCTAATTGCGAGAGTTGTAGGGCTAAAGAGTAATGCTCCAGCGATGGCAAACCCAAACCACCGTGGGAGCGGCGAGCCATTAGTTTGGCAGCAGCTAGGCGAGGACGCATAGATCCCCAGACAAAAGCCCGTATACAGGCAGCCACGCGACGTAATGTAGACAAAGGAACTACAATCGGAGCATTCCAAGAACATAAGTAAAGCGAGGTATAGTGACCATTCGTACTCTACCCCACATGGAAAAACCCAAATGAGACCATTTGGCAAAATCAGTTTCCATTTGTACTATAAGGGGTGAGAGATTATCTGAGATCATTCCTTCTAATCCACGACTAACCAAAATTCCCAAATATTTTGAGTGTGACGATTTCCAGCAAAAGGGATATCCATCTATTGATGCTTTTGTGGTGCCAGGAGAGAGTGGGAGAGCTTCACTTTTGTCCCAATTCACCTTTAACTGGAAAGGGCTGAGAACCTATTAATAATCTCAAGTAAGGCTGGTAAAGAATGAGAGAGATCTTTAAGAGTAAGAAGGATATCATCCGCATATAAATACAACTTAGATACACATTCTGCGATAGGTATACCCCAAATCTGCAATGAGTGACGAATAAGTGAGGCAAGGGGTTCCATCGCCAACAAGAATAAAAGGGGAGAAAGGGGACTGCTTTGACGAGTACCCCTTCGAATTGGGAAAGGGTCCGAAAGAAAACCACCACAGTTGACCTGGGCTACAGGGTTGTCATATAATAGGCGGACCTTGGAAATAAACTGATCTCCTAGACCAAAGCATTTCATGGTGGCAAAGAGATAGACCCAGTCAATGCGGTCAAACGCTTTTTCTGCGTCCAGAGAAAGGGCCACAGTATCTTCCGTCATCTCTTTTGCAGCCCATAAAGTATGAGCTAATGTTCGGAGGTGATTTCTGGAGGAACGACCTGGGACAAAGCCAACCTGAGAATGGTGTACAAGGGATGGAATGACTTTGTGGAGTCTGGACGCTAAAATACTTGCCAAGATTTTAACATCTCCATTTATTAGGGAGATAGGACGATAGCTACTATAAGCGAGCGGATCTCTGCCAACTTAGGGATAACCGCGATTAACGCCCTATTAGAGATAGGACCAAGTGAGGATGTCTGAACAGCTTTATGAAAGGCAGAATAAAGAGTATCAATAGTTTCTTCCTCAGACCATTTATAATACTCCGCAGGGAATCCGTCTTCTCCTGGGGATTTGTCATAAGGTAATTTGGCAATGGCTGCAGCAATTTCTTCTTTGCTGATGTCGCCATCAAGTAAGTCTCTAGCTTCATCTGTAAGGCATGGAAGATCAATATCCGCGAGATATGCAGCTAATTGATCTTCAGTTGCTGAAGTCTCAGGAGTGTAAAGTTTTTCATAAAAGGATGCAAAAGTATTTACTATTTCTTGTAGTTTAGGAAGAATCACACCTGATTCTGTCCGGATTGCAGGTATAGCCATGGCAGCCTCACGTGGTTTCAGCTGTGCTGCAAGTAATCGGCCTGCTTTCTCCCCTTGTTCATAATGCCTACCTGTTAGACGCTGAACAGCATACTCAGCTTTGGAAGTATATAAATTGTTAAGCGCCATTCTAGCTAACTCTAGGTTCTTGCGGTTGAGTACAGTGGGACGAGATGAATATAGACGTGTAAGAGAGATAATTTGAGCCTCAAGTTCAGTACGACACAGGGATGCAGACTTATTGACCTCGGCTGCATCTCTCATTAGTTGTCCACGAATAGTTGTTTTTGCAGCCGCCCATATGGTTCTACAGGAGGTAACTGATGATTTATTATTGGATAAATAATCAGAAAGATGAGAACGTAATTGGGTTTTACCCTGGGCGAGCCATATCTCTGAATGTTCATACGCCATGGTTTACGGCCTGGAGAGGTTAAACCTACTTCTAGAGCAAGAAGAATCAGGGAATGGTCAGAAAGGGTGGCTTCCAAAATATGGGATTCACTAGTGATTGCGGCTACTGAATGGGAAATAAGAAAATAATTAATCCTAGATTTGGTGCCGTGAGCAGGAGAAAGGAAGGTGTATTCCTGATCTGAGGGATGACAGAGGCGCCAATGATACACTAATCCGTGGTCCGATTTTATGTCTCCCAGCAAGGCTCTGTCTCCTTCATTACATCTATCTAAGGGACCTGTTCTGTCTAGAACTGCGTCGCGAGCAAGATTCCAGTCACCACCAATGACATAGCTGGATGCTCTAATTTCAATTAGCAAGCGGTTCAGGTTAAGAAGATAGGAGTGTTTAGCTCCCGTTGGAGCATATACTGAGCCAACACAAAGAATCCTATCTCCTATTTTTAGTTTTGCAAAGACATATCTGCCTTCTGGATCAACCCAGGTCTTAACAATTGTGACGGGTAGGGATTTGTGTAAGAGAATAGCCACTCCACATATCCGTGGCTGGCCCTTCTCAGAAGGAGATTGTGTTGTCAAACCGCAGTGAATGTTTCTTCTCACCCAATCTCACTGTAATTTAGATGATTCCAAAGCATCCAAATGAGTCTCTTGCAGAAGAGCAATATTGGTTCTTTTCATTTGCAGATAAGAGAGTACTTTCTTGCGTTTAATAAAATGCGTAAGGCCATTAACATTCCACGAAATAATGCGTAATGGATGAAAGGGAGAAGAAATGTTCGCTGTCATATTTGCGTTGGAAGGCTAAAGAAGTTGGTTTTGAAGGAAAAGCTAATGAAAGAAATGAAAGGTGTTAATTTATGGGAAGAGTGAAGTAAAGAAGGAAATAAAGTATAACTATAAAAGCTTACTGTGGGGGATGTCTGGGTAGAGAGGGGGATAGGAAAAAAAGGAGTGAGGGAAAAGGCTATGTAAGAGAAAGGAGATGGAAAGTAAGTAAGTTCCGGGTAAGGAAAAAGGTCAAGGATGAAATCAATGAGCTTCTGAAAAATTCCAAGGAGGTTAAAGGGTTGTGAAAGGGAAAATAAGGGAGTCGCTTATATGTATACGGAAGGACAAGTGAGGAGGAGAAAAAGCAAGATTCTAGAAAAACTGGAAGAAAGAGAAAAGAAAGAAAGAGAAAAGTGGTAGAAGTGCTACGTGGGAAAAACGTAGCACTAGAGAATGGGACTGCTCTCTGCGGGTCCAAACTTTCGGGCTATGCACGCCGGAGGAGCCCCATCCGGCGACATAGTCAATAGTGAAAGACACATCTGTGCAATAATATTAACATTATTGAGGCGGAGGTTATAAGAATACTCAAGTATTCAAACGATCGAGTATTCGACCCATAGTGTAAAGATCGGAGTTAAAAGTTGAAGGGATAGGGAAAAGAGACGAGCATGTTAGGAGTATATTGTTAAAGGAGAGGAGGGGATCAAGGGAAAAGGAGAGGAAGGAAGAAGAAGGGAGAAAGTCTATATAATATGAGATTATCATATGCATAGTACAATCAATCAAATTTTGCATAACATAGTGGTAGTGGTAACTAAATATTAAATATTATCATAAGTAGATATTATCACAGTAAAATATTATCATATCTGAAAATTAACACCGTGTAGTTAGATATTATCGTAGTTAAATATCAACACAATTAAATATTAAATAATATCATAGTTAATTAATACCATAAATATTGGTTAAACAGAGGAAGAGAGGAGGGAAATGCGTGGGAAGAGAACGAAAGAGGCGGAACATTATTATACATAAAATGCATATCAAATAAGCAGGAGTTCAAGAATATAGTCAATTATCCTAATTCATGTCATATAAGGTTTTACAATGCAAAAAGCACAAGTAAACCTGCTTAGAAGAGATTTTGAAGACGAAGAAAAGTTAACAGAGGTATATATTGGAGAATAGTAGAAAAGAGAGGAGGATAATATAGGAACATTAGAAAGTAGGTAATGTATAAGAGAATGAGCCAGAATTTAGGTACTCATCTAGTCGCCGTCTTCGGTAGGCAAAAAGGCAACAAATGTTCATCAACTCATCAAAATATAAATATAAAACATTCAGCCAAAGTTCGAGACACACCCTCCTCAGATAAAGTGGGGGGGGAACATTAGATGAGAGCGTGATTAGTTATTGTCTCTTTCCTGTGCATAGGCTGCCACTGCCTGAAGAACATATATTAAATTGACTTCTTCATCTTCAATGGGCGTCAAGACAGCAGATTTACGAGTTATCAAAAATGCAGAGAGGTCAATCAATCAACAAAGTTCAGGACACACCTTCCTCTGATGAAGAGGGTTTTAGAGGAGAGCGTGATTTGTCCTTGTCTCTTTCCTGTGTGAGGGCAGCTATTGCCTGAAGGGCTTGTGCTCTATCTCCCAAAGGGCAAACAGGTCGGTCTAAGTCTCGACCCCTGCTCTGGGACCGGCCTGGATTATGTTGGGACCACGGAGGCGTCATTGTACATGAGGCCATCTTGCTACAGACTACTGTAACTAAGGAAAAGCTTATATGGAATAATGGACACACACTAATATAAAAACAGAGGACTATTACTACCTTAAGAAGCTTGGTGCTCATTTCGAAAATTGAGAGGCGTGATTCCCCTATAACTCTGTTCCAGGAATTCTAAGGCTTATCAGCAGGTTGATTGATTGGCCAGTATCTAAAGTACGACCTGAAGGAGAAACATTGGTCCTCCGACATTATTTTTACAAGGTTTTTTAAACCTGTAACTCTTTTGAAGTTGTGGCACTTCATGTATACAGATCGTGTTATTTACATGGGAGAAGTGAATTTCTGTCCTGAGGAAGGTGGTTTTTATAGCATTAATATCCACCGAAACGCGTCGACGCAAGACAAAGAAGGCACACTAGAGATTGTGGAGACATTTGTTAATTGAAAGAACTCAGTATTCAGAATTATATTTTACAGAAAACAAATGATCCGGATCCAATGGTTTTGCCTTCATTTTTGACAAGAGAGTAATTTTTCTTGCAGGGTCTCCCGATTGTGTAATTTAGTATAAAATGTGGTTTTTAACTTTTTAATTATTGTTGTGTTCTTTGATGTATAATTTTATGATCATTTATTGTATGATGAATTGCAATGATATGTAATTTTTAAACTAAATAAAGGTTTGTATTTTCTGAACACTTGGCCTATTGAAGGGATTAGTGTCTTATTCTGGTGATTGAATGTATTTGCTGCTTGTTATTGTTTGATACCAAATATTTGCCGGAAGGGGGATTTTTCTGACTTTATGTTGGGACCCACCTGCGGATATCGTAGAATTTAATGATAGGAGTTGGGATCCAAGTTCTTGTGGGTGCATATTATATTCCATATTCTGAGGAGAAAGATTGTCTGAGAAGTTATGTAGGTCTTCTGGATTAAAGAACTACTTGGAAATCCCATCTTTGGTAATCCACAAACGTGCAGGCTCGAAGAGGTCATATTTGATATCAAGCTGTTGTAGGTGGGGTCTAAGAGAAAGGAAAGCTTTGCGATGGTCATTAGTTTCTTTCGAGAAATCCGCTGTCAATCTAATCTCATGACCTTCAAATGTATATGGGCCATGGGTAAAAGCTGCTGTGATCAATTGGCGGGCCTGTTCATGTCGTAGGAAGCAGACAATGAGTGGGCGTGGGCGCATATTTGTTCCCCCTGTGTTGGGTGGACTAAAACAATGGGCTCTATGCATCTCCAATGGTGGATCAAAAGTAAGACCTGTGAGCTTTGGAAGGGTTTCTCTAAGAAAGCAAAAAAGCGGACATTGTCTCGACAGCTTCTATCTTCCAGATCTACTACCTTACTCCTGAGAAATAGAAGCTCTTGGTCTCGGTCTGGTATAACATCAAGGTGGTTCTCAACCACTACAACCCGAGCAGTTAGACCATCCACCCGATTCTGAAATCCAGCAATGTCTGTACGTCTTGATTTAGTCTCAGTCGTGAGAGTAGAAATCAAGGTCTCCATACCCTCTAATCTTCGGCCCACAGCAGTGATTTCTTGAAGTGTCCGTTCCATGGTGGGGTCCAATGAAGTTGTCATTGTAGGATTAGTTGACTTCTGAGTCGAGAAAGTGACTCCACTAGTATCTGAGGCGGGACGGCCCTGGTTTAAGGCTTCCGAAAAGAGGAGTTGTTTTGCAGGTTTACCAGATGTCTTACCAGAAGGCATCACCGACTCTTCTGTAGCAATCTTTTGACATATAAATTCTTTCGCACAATTGATTTTTATGATATAGTAGATGATGAGCGTTGATACATGTGGTAAAAGAAAGAATATTGATGCAAATATAGTTCTTCAGACCCAATGAATGGATAAACCAGGCAGTAATTTGATTCTATATTGTTTCCCAATGAGTCTAGATTTGTGATGAAGCTATCTTATTTGCTGACAATATCTGTTGTTGAAGAGCAACTCAACTGATCAGAGTCAATGTTATTATTACCTGTGAGTCGCCCTTTGTCTATTTTGTGATGGGCCACTCCTGAGGTGAAACATAGATCATTGGTACACAAATCTGATTGGTGAAAAAGATGTAATTGTCTTCTGTTTTTTATAAATGAATTTACTCTCTTTTGGGATCGTAAGCTTCCTCAAGGAAAACACTACCCACCAGACTAGTAACCCAACCTAGTTCAATTCAAATCAGCAAAGTTCAGTACAACGTGAGATGTGAGGCAGAAAAGAAAGATCCCAGAGCACAGCTGGTGTACAGAACACTCCTTCAGAGGGAAAGGACACCTCACCTCAACATGCGACCCGTTAGATGGAAACCCCACCTCATAATTACTGGAGAGCCTAAAGAAATGGCGTGCAGCTCTTTCACCTCAGTTCAATGCCGCTCTCTCAGCCTGTCTTAGAGTGTCAGTAAAGTGGAACAGCAGTGAGCAGTAACAAAACTACAGAGAACCAGGGCTGTAGAAGACATCTTCAGGTAGTTTCCACAGAAGGTCACTAATGGAAGAAAGAAAGGGCCCTAGACTCTTCCAAGCAATACCAATAAGAGACAGGCCCGCTCTTGGCTAAACAGGTAAGTAGTGTTACAGCAATATTGAAGGAATGTCGCAGGAAGCCCTAGGACCGATAGTCTCACCAGGGCAGTGGGAGCATGAGAACAACCCCCCTGCCCTGAAGCATCAGCCGGAGCAAACAGGCGGAGAGACTCGCTGGGGTTGTGTAGTGATCCAACCACTGAGGAATCTAACCACAGAGCACTCATATCCAGGGGTGCCGGCAGTCACCAGGTATTCAACAACCAGTCCCTTCACTCATTGGGGCATTAAGTATAGGCTACAAGTAGGGGGGATCTGGGCAAGTCAGGAGGGTCCAACAGAGTGACAAATCATCATTTAGTAGCCAGCAATCCATCCACGCACCCAGAAGTGTACTGTAATAGTAGGCCCAGCTGCAACCACAAGTCAACGAAGGCCGGTGGACCAGGAAACCGAGGCTCTGGTCATGGAGGTCATAGGCAGAGTCTCATTGACCGCACCACTTCCTGCTCTCGCCGTCAATAGGCAGCCTCTGGAATCAGTCGCTGTTGTGTGTCAACAGGCTGGATAGACCCCTGACCATATGTTTAGGAGCACAATGCAATAGTAGGTCCTGGTACCGCTGTGAGTCTACACAAAATGACGGACTAGGAAACTTCAGGTCTAAAGGGAGCCAAAAGGAGTACTCCGTTCGCCCGTGAACTTTGTCAATAGCCGTTCTCACCTGAGTGCTGCGGTGTACACCACTCTCTCATCCACAGTTAGGAAGCCAAATGCCAAAAATGGTGGGCACGGTCGAGTCCCGCAAGCAAAACAGATCACCTCATACGCCTCATCCGCCAAGAGGCTGCGTCACCAGGCTACAGTCGTCGGACTCCAGGGACACCGGAGTCAAATGGCAGTCGGGTCATCTACGAGCCGAAGTAGCAAAGTAAGCTCCTCCTTCCTTCAGCACAAAAGCTCACAGGGTCCCGTGTGCGTCATGAGCCGCCATTTCCCATTTACAGGGTCGCACACAACTCTTCACCAGAGAACTTTGCCTGAGAACAACCTTTGTCATCGGGCTTGGTAGCTGGTCGTTCTCGGTCGTTCCGGCAAGCAATACCAGGGCTCAAAACGGCAAAATATTGCCAGAAAGCTCTCACGCCGCTGTCCGGGGCTCTCCACAGCGCGGAGCTCTGGAATCACGCGGGCATCTTTCTTCGTGGCCAGACCACGCCCCACAAGGCAAAGCGTTTTTGATGTGTCAGTGCTTTATTTGAGCTGGTGTTTGCTGGAGTTCAGCACCTGCTCTTATTTCTAAATGTCAGCAGTTATTTATGACACTCCACCACATGATGGTGGTGTCTGTCAAATTTTAAACAGAGCATATCAGCAGAGTTGTTAAAAATGGCCCTTTTTGCAGGGTTATCCCCAAACTTTTTGCTTTTTCCTCCTATTTGTCCCTGACCTGTTTGTGTTGGTTCTAGGACTCTGGGCACTTTACCACTGCTAATCAGTGCTAAAGTGCATATGCTCTCTGTGTAAATTGTGTTATGAATTGGTGTTTCCGTAATTGGATGCTTGATTTACTTGTTAGCCCCTAGTAAAGTGCACTGCGTGTGCCAGGGCCGGTGAATCAAATGCTACCCGGGGGCCTGCAGCACTGGTTGTGCCACCCCCGTGAGTAGCCCTGAAAACAGTAACTCAGACCTGCCATTGCAGAGTCTGCGCACAGTTTGTAACTGCCATGTCGACTTGGCCAGTGCACACACTGGCCGGTCCCTAACCTTCCCTTTTCTTACATGTCAGGCACCCCTCAGGTAGGCCCAAGGTACCCCTGTGGGCAGGGTGCAATGTATGTGAAAGGTAGGACATGCCCCGGTGTGTGTGGCATGTCCTAATAGTGAATTACAGCCAATTTCGTTTTTCACTATTGCAAGGCTACCAGTTCCCCATAGAACAGAATGGGAGGTTTGTTCATAACCTCTTATGAACATAACTGGCCCAGGGAATTCGGTAAGAAAATGAAGTTTCGTATGCCTGAACTCAGAAGCTAAAGATGCCTCTTTTAGTGAAGGTGATTTTTACAGTCTGTGTTTGAAAATACCACTTTTGGAAAGTGGGTATTTTCTTGCTCAGTCATCCCGTGTGCCTCTGCTGGAATGTGGATTGCCTGTCTGGGTTTTGGATGACAGAAGGCTGGGGGAGCAGGAGGGGCGCCAGATGGTCTAGGTAGGTCAGGAAAGGGCTGAAGAGACCTGGGTTACGATGGGGGAAGGGGAGGAGATTTCCTTGCACCTCAAAGGGCCTGCTCTGCCTCTGACAAATGCCGTCTCCACCTCCTGCCAGGAATTCACACCAGAGAAGGCAGAACTGGTCCTGACCGGGCACAGGCCCTCTCTGCCTAAGAGATCAAAGGATTTTTGGACATAAATGCTGGGTCCCAGACCCCTAAACTTTAGAACTCATCTGGAACAAGAAGACTGCCAAGAAGAAGAGCCGGAGAAGCTGCGAAAAGGAACGACTGCTTTGCTGGGTGCTTTGCTGGGCTGACCTGCAGTGGCTGCTTCTGTCTTGAGCAGTGAAAGGCCTGGACTGGACTTTCTGCAACCTAATTTGTGAGTCTCTCCAAGGGCTTGAGGTAGAGCTTGCCCCCTGTTCACGAAGTCTCAGGAACAGCAAAGACTTCAAGTTCTTCGACCCGCAGCACTGGGGACTGTGTGTTTTGTGCTGCCACCCGAAGAACACCAACTCGACGACGTCTACGACACCACTGCCGACTCCGTGTCCTGAAGGCACTGCAGAGGGCACCGCCGCAACGCCGCACCGCAACCCTGGTCTCCCCGACGACGCCTGTTGACGCCACCACTGAGCCGCTGCTTGCACCGTGACCTGTGGGCACCGCACTCCGCACCGCCTTGCTTCACGCCAAAGCTTTGGCACCGCAGAGGGCACCGCCGCAACGCCGCACCGTGACCCTGGTCTCACCGACGATGCCTGTTGATGCCGCCACCGAGCCGCTGCTCGCACCGCGACCTGTGGGCACCGCATTCCGCACCGCCTTGCTTCACGAGGACGCCTTGGCCTGCCTGATGCCGCTACTTCCCTCCGAGATCGACGCTGCTGCTTGCACCGTGGTTCGGGGGCACCGCTCGTAAGTTACACGACGCACCGCCCTCATCCCACACAGCAGCCTTGGCCTACCGACGCCGGCGCCATCGACGCCAGTTCATCAGCCGACGACAGCACTTCAGCAACGACGACGCCGCTGCTTGCACCGTGACCTGCCAGCACCGTGACGAGCACCGCCTTCATCTCGCACCGCGACCCTGGTCTCACCGACGATGCCATCTGACACCGCCACCGAGCCGCTGCTCGCACCGCGACCTGAGGGCACCGCACGCCGCACTGTTGCACTTCGCACCGCAGCACCCGACGCCTGCCGACGCCAGCGCTCCTGACTCCATCAGAGAGGAGATCGACCTGCAACGCGTGTGACTTCGAGGGCCCCGACGACTCCTGCACCGACCTCCGGAACCGACGCCTGCGGACGCCGTGTTTTCGGAAGCTCAACGAGAGGTCATCGACGCCCGGCATTTCTAAAAGGTACTGTTTGCGGGTCTTCCCGACACCGTAGCTGGCCTGCGACCCCGTGGTCAGCCAGAACTGTTTTTGGATTTGTGTGTTCACGACGCCGTGGTAGCCCAGAAGGAGCTATCCACACAAGGAACTCTTTTTAATCAGCGTATTTTGAACTGTGAACTTTTAAGTATAGTATTGTGGCTTTTTATTGTTTTTGGTCTTGTTTTAATTATATAAAATATTGGATATTTTTCTAAACTGGTGTGGTGTCCTTTTGTAGTGCGTACACTGTATTACTGTTGGTTATGTGCAAATGCTTTACACACTGCCTCTAAGATAAGCCTGGCTGCTCGTGCCAAGCTACCAAGGGGGTGAGCAGGGGTTATTTTAGATGTGTAACTCCCTTATCCTGACTAGAGTGGTGGTTTTTGCCTGGCTTTGGCCCACGCCCAAGCCTACCAAAAATCCCATTTCTAACAAGAGTGTTTAGCAATTCAACATATTTCTTAAAAATATTAAAACCAGCAAGTTCATTTCATCATTATAACATAGGGTGGCCTGGAATAGTCCAAAATGTTTCAGTTGCATGAGGGAGATGGTTGCTAGATAGTGCTGAATATGGTATTCAGCCAGTGCAGGCTTGGGCAGCAGGTAGCCCCAATCACATTATCTTCCCAAAAAGTACCTTGGACCCTGGCACTTACTTTATTATAAACAAAGCACTGGGTTCTGTCCATATCACCAACAACTGCATAGACAGACATTATTGAGATATCTTTACAGAGATCCAAGGCCAGACTCCTTTGAGAAGTTTCCTCTCGTGAGACATGCGAGCATGCAGAGAAATACACCAGACATATATATTAGAGGGATGCGAGTAACATCTGGATTGGAGAGTCAATGGAGCACCCTCCAACTACTGTATGGATCATATAAGAATTGGGCAAACATTTTGCTTTGTGATAGTGTTAAATTACAGCGGTGGGGATAGAAAGCTAAGTGACAAACCCTCAGGTTATCAAGTGGGAGGCTGGAGATGAAAATCTGAGGGCTTTGTGCCAGCAGAGACATTAGTGGAAAATTGTGCACATTTCCGACTATATAGGTATGTGCAGATCGGGTCAATTAGTGTTCTCCCATTTTGATAAGAAAGTACATTTATGAGTGGAGTTCCTAAACAAACAGTGCAGTTGTACCCTCATTTCTTCTGAACTTCAACCCCACGTCTATGAATTTGAAGTATGTCAAGTGTCACATGGCTGTTGTGCTGCATACAGTTATCGCATGTACTCTGACACAGGTTCCCTGATGTGTATATACTTGCATATTAAAACAGTAAATTATTCAGCTTCTACTTTATAATGTTTGGTAGAGGCTGGTTTAAGCTTGAATCTACTGTGAATCTTTCCTTTTTTCGTGAATTCCTAGTTCAAAAGGTATAGCTCGAAGTTGTAAGCCCTTTTTCTGCAGGATTTGGGAGGGGAGTGTGGATCGGCATCCATAGGCCGAATGGGATCATGTGTACCAATAAGCAGGGTCTTCAAATCGGCTGTGAGTGACCATTCCTGTGACAAAGCTACAGCAGTATAGTGTACATGTGGAGCCACTGGGCACCAAATCCCTGCTGCATACAGTTGAAATCACATTTCTCTTTGGACAATTATTTTCAACATATTCTTCTAGCATGGAATCCACCAAAGCACATCTTACCTGGGGTCTGTGCAGCAGTGACGGTTCAACATTTTGAACAAGTGCATTTCAGAGGATGGGATTGCACAGTTCCTGATGCACAAATTCAAACATTTTCGAAGAGGTTTTCACCTGTGCGACGGTCTAGTTTCTTAGGGCCGGTCCAAATAAAAGTGATCAGCTAGGTTACGGTGACTTATAAATATGTGGACAACCGAAGAATCAACACAAATTGCAGCCATTTGTAAGTGGCCTCACACCTTCCTTCTGCTTCATTTTCACAACTAAATATCCATATTTCCTTTTTAAATCATCACTGCCTTGATTTAAGTCTGGAATCCTGCATAGAATTTTCTCTTTAGACTTCATCAGAGGGCCTCTAACTCGATTTTGTCTAATTATGGAACACAGCTTTGTTTATACGAGCGTGATTTTTTTAAAAACCATTCAACATTTGCACTGCTGATTGGGGGTGTAGAAAACACAGATATCCTTGAGTGTGTGTGCCTAAGCAAGGGAGACAGCAAAAAGATGATAGTGATACTGAGATGACTTTTAGGAATGGTATTGTGTATGTGTGGCGAGCTCGAGAGAACTGAGAAGATTAGAGAGAGCAGGGTATCAGAGGAAGGACAAAAATGGGTGAGTGAATGAAAAACGTAATAACAGCAAGGAGGATGAATGATAAAAAGCTCAAGAGATTAACTGTTGGGAAGGAGGACAGTGTGAGACACATGAGAACAGGACCAGTTTGGGGGGAAATAAATACTAGGTGGGTAACTAAGCCGCCACAGCAGGATCTGTCATATTACTTGTGCAAACAGAAAATGTGGCACCATTCCTAAGGTGGGTGGTACAGAAATTTTAATTTTAATTAAGATAGCAAAACATCTTGTGCAAGCCCTAGGTGGTGCAGTGGGAGATCGATGTAGTAGAGAGGAGGAAGTAAGAGGGGGTAGGTGAAACATAAAAGGGATGTGAGAATGAGAAGAAATTAGAAAAGTATGACAAATAACATTTAACAGGTGAAGGTAGGATAGAAGATAGTGAACGAGACGCAGGTGTAAATAGAGTGTGTGAGGGAGTTGAGGGTAAGAGAAAAAGCTAAAAAGAAATGAAAGTCAAACAAGAGGAAAATGAGAAGAGACTAAGAAGAGAGAGAAATGTATGTCAAAGAGATAAACATAAGAAAGAGATCGTGGGAAAGAGAAAAACAGGAGGAAGGGTGAGAAGGTAGAGACTAGATAGAACTAGAGTGAGGGAGAGAAAGAGGGAATAGCAACTAGAGAGAAGAGCAATATATAGACAGAATAGAGGAACAAAAAAGGGTGTTTTTTTATTTTGTCATTTTCTCTTTAAATAGCTGTGATGGGTACGTGCCTCTTCCTGCATCCTTTTTCACATCATGAGTAGAGAAAGTTTGTGTTTTGGCTTAGCAAGAGTTTTGTCTTTGAGATCTAAGGTTGACTGACTGCAGTTGGGTCCATTGGAAGTGCCCGAAACATGATTGCAGGATATGACAACAGGAGTTAGAGCAGTGACAGCATGTTTCTGATTGACAGCAGCAGTACTCTCAGGATGCTGATAAGAAATATTACCTAAGTGAGAATTGTGTAAGAACTTGCAGATTCACTCACTTATCCATGTATTCATTTATACCAGTGAGTTTTGCACCCACTTCAGAAATCTGTCTGTAACCTACATATCATTTATGCTTTAACTTTACATTTTCTGTGAGCGATGAAAGCTTGTACTAGTCTGCCCTGCTGAATGTATTATGTGAGGAATGGAATCTTGCAACGTGCTGCCTTCTACGTGAGAGGGAGTCTTGCTTTGCTACTACCATGCTGTGCCTGTGCAGTGAAAAGTAAAGCTTGCACGGTTGCTGCACGATGTGTATGTTTCCTGTGATGGGAAATGCTGGCATTGCTGCTGCGCTAGCTGTGTCTGTCCTCTGAAAGAGGAAAGGTTGCACTGTTTCTGCCCAAGGTGTACCTGTTCTACGAAGAAGGGATTTTTCACTCCTTTTACCCAGTATTATGAAAATACAAAGGATATATTGAAGACACTTGCATAACATGCTCTTTATGTATAATACCAAGACCTATAGTCCCAAAGAAGGCACTTGACCCATAAGAGACAATATTCAAATGGTGAAACATGTTGATGAAAAGAGAAACGAGGTTCATTCCTCTACCCATCTGTTTTTAATCCTGACATAGGGAGACACCAGTAAAAAACATATTGAGCTCCCCCACATGCTATTTTCAAATAAGTCTGTCAGTTTAACAAAGGGAAAATATACATGTTGATATAATGGACATAACCTCACACAAACCAGAGGATCCACAACTGACTGTGCAACCAATAAACAGTAGTCCTCTTGGATGCTTCACAGTGCTAGATTGGGAACCCATTGATGAAGCATACCACAGTAGGTAATTTGGGTGCTCATCATTCTACACGAGTACATGAATGTATGGTAGTTTCATAAGAAGTCTGACAGTTTCTTCCAGGAGTGGTGTACTTTACAAATGTTTATGTCTGCTTATAGAGGGCATACAACATTCCTTTAATTTCTCTCACTCTGTCGTTAGTGTGTTATCTACCTGTGTTTTACCTTTTCTTTATGTGCCAGAAAGCTGTTATGTTGGTCCTGCCACGTGCCTTTGTTAGTTCTTTGAGACTGCTGCCTCTCATGTTGCACTTTTGTTGTGTTGTGAAGCTTGGTATAAAAATTTTCAGGGTACAAAACACTAAACGAATAACATTGTCAATTCTTGTTTTAAAGCATGATGTGAAGGAAAGAATGTACTCTTTTAAAATGTATGAACAGAGTGTATTTTTGGTTTTAAATGCGGAGCAAGCAGTTTTTAAAATGGACTGGATGAGTTTGTAAAATTTAAAAACCTAGCTAACATGTGGCTCCGTGTCATGTATAGCACCTTTAGCCAATTCTGGCATTTTAGCCAACAGCACTGTGCATGCTTAGGTGGTTTTGAGCCTAGAAAAACAGAGCTGAAAGTAAAACGACAAGACCGGCAATGCAATATGCTGTTTTCTATAAAGCCAAGAAAGGTTAATCGCATACTTTATGGTGCCAGTTGGTAGACCTGTGAAACGCAAAGTACATTTTAGTTTTGAATCTAGTAGTATAAGCAAGAGGCAGGATCAGAATCAGAATCAGAAAAAATCTTTATTCAGGCCAAAATTTGGCCATAAAAGACACAAACATACATAAATACCTGATGACATCCACATACAATTCAATAGTAAAATATCTCTTCTTAAAATTCCAGGGGGACCATAAATAACAGATAGTAAAATACAGATATAATAATACCTAAATGTTAATACAATTATGCCTATGCAGGGCACATTTAAAAAATTCTACCACAGCATAACAAACTGCCGGCTCGGACAAAATGCGAAGAAAGTAAAAAGTCGGTCTATATTGGCGTAACCCACAAACTTTGAGTATAGATAATAAATAAGTGCGCCTGAAAGGCTCATAGTAGCAGCAAAAAAAAGTAAAGAGCTCTGGTGTCTGCAGAGAGGAGTTGTCACAGGGGCATACTAATATGCTTTTTGGATCATACTGGCCAGTTGGGAAGCAGTTGGGAAGCAGCAATAGCTTTGAATTGAGCTGACCCAAAACTTGGTTTGTAATGTGCATTCCCAGACATTTTTTACCAAGGAAAGGTATGGCTCAGTACCATCACAAACTTTGATGGCTAAATATTCTCTCATTGTCGGTCTGGCTAAGGCACATAGCTCCCTAGTAACAGAGGCAGATCCACTGGCGTAACGAAACTTGAGGGGGCCCCCCTGCAAGGCACATAGAGGGGCCCCCTCCGGACTCAATCATGAGCTCTCTGGACAGAATGCTGTGCTGAGGGGGCCCCCTGGAGCTTGGGCCCCCCCGCACGGCGGGGGCTGCGGGGACCTGTGTTACACCACTGGGCAGATCCCATAAATAACTTCTTAAGCTTGACCCCCTCGTCCAGCCCCAACCTGTGGGGAGATGAGAACAGATCCAGCCTGCCACAAGCCTGGGTGGTTCTCTTTATATAACCCAACCATGGGATCATCAGCCCATTATCAAAGTTTAAACAATCTAAGATCACTTCTCGATTAAGGGACGTGTGTGGGTTGCTCCTACCACATGAGGAGCAGAGCAACTTTGATGTGGTCTTCTACAAATGATAGGCCCAATTCTTCATGAAGAAAGAATTGTGAGCTATTTGGGCTAAGACCCAACAGTATTCTACAGAAATGGTTATCCTCTTGTTGAAGTGTTGAACATTTCCAATATTCCCATACGGCTGAACCGTAGGTCAAGACTGGCAAACACTTAAGCCTGTAAACCTCCAACTGGGTACAATATAGGTTTGCTCCCCATCCTTGCTGCCAGCCCAAGGAGATCCCCTACTGAATGATTAAAACGCAGGCAGTGATTTGCAAGGCATGGCAGCCAACAATTCCTAGAATCAAAGGTGATAACTAGGTAGGGAAACTCACTAACCCTCATGACTATTTTGCCCTTAATAGAAATTGGCCTCATTTTGCTTCCCTAGGACCATATAGTGGGTCTTAGCGATATTTGTTTCAGATTGAGATTGTCCATAAAAAGGACAATCGCATCAATAAGGCCCCTAAAACCATTTGGTATAAGGGATAGCAAGGCTGCGTCATCAGCGTGAAGCAAAGTTTAGACAACGGTTGTGTTTACCTTAGGAATGTCTGCCCCCATGATAGTAAGAATGAGCCTAATCAAGTAAAATACAAAACAAATAATATGGAGGCCAAGACACAACCCTGGTGTACTCCCCAAGGCAAGCCAAAGGAGTCTGTGTACTCTCCCTCAGTTCCATATCTTACAGAGGCACTGACCCTATCATGCAAGGCATGAAGGAAGTTCACCAAGGGTAAAGGTAAACCAATATTCATTAAAATGTTCCATAGTTTAGACCGATTGACACGGTCAAAGGTGCTACTAAGGTCCATAAAAGCCAGGTAAAATGGGCCCTTTTTAGCAATCACATATTTCCCAATGATAAGATGTAGATTTAAACACTGTTCTACACTCCCCAGAATTTCCCCGAAGCTATATTGGACGGCACATAGGGAGCCATTTTGCTCCACCCAATCCTTAATTCTGTGCAAAATAACACACCCTATGATCTTTAAAACAGAGTACAGGAGCGAAAAAGGCCGGTAACAGCGAGGGTCTGCCAGTTACCTTTCTTAAAAATAGGCACAACGGTAGCAGTCTGCCAAGAAGAGGGAATACCAGAACAATCAGCAGCATTTAAGACATTGGTAATTACGGGGGTGCACAGCTGTATGTCATCCTTTTAAAGGTCCATTGGCACCCCATCTGGACCCAGGGCCTTGTTCAGTGGACTGGTCGATATAGCAGCAGAGATCTCATCCAATCTGAAACTGATTGCCAGTGGGAGCTGTAGAACACCGACTACGTTCTCTGCCACGGGACACCCCCCATATGAATAGATCAATTTGAAATGCTCTAACCATTTATCAGGATTGATATTAGATCCTAATTCCTCTGACAAGGGAGGTGAGGATTTTGAACCATTAACAATTTCTCAGAATCCTTTGAAATCCCTGGCTTTGAACATGTTCACTAAGCGTTCCCAAGTTTCCTCTTTAAGTACTGATTTCCTTTTCTTAGTTGCATGTTTATAAATTGCCCTAGCCTCTACAATGTGCTGTTAATTCCTGGGCTTGGCAGTAAGGGCTTCATGCAAGCTACAGGTTGACTTTCTGCAATCCTTATCAAACCACCTTTGTTTAGGGGCCCTTTTGCACCTTGAGTGGTCCCGGATTATTTTTCTTATTGCCTGGTTCGGGGATCTAAATGCATCTAAAAGGTTAACTGGTGGAGGGTTAAAAGGTAACAAACTATCAAATAAATCAAGATTGGACCCAGCAAAATAACTCAGCAAAGTGGGGATGGGGATGGCTCTCCAGCTTAACCTTAGATAATTATTCTTCTGGGACATACCAACTATAACTGAAAGAACTGATAGTTGGATGCAATCGGGTAGGTTAAAAATAAACTCAAGTGGATTATGGTTACAGAAGGTACTTCCTATGATTGCAAAAGGCTCCATGTTCTTGGAAATGAAAATATAGTCAATAACTGAACCTTTGCCCCATTTATGACGATCACCCAGGATTTACACTATCTTAAGTAACCCAAAGTTAAGTAAAGTATTACGCAGCTTCAAACCACTACAATCAGCTTACGTACATTGTAAAATATCGGCTGTCACAAAAGGATCATAGAATGTGGAATTCAGGCACTGCCTGGCATTAAAATCACCCCCTACAACAGGCACCGCCGGTCCATTTGGGCAGAGGGGCCACGCCCCTCCACCTTTTGCCCCGTATGAACAGTGTCTGTCAGGCTGAACAAAGGTCAGCCTGACAGACACTGTTCACTTTCAGTTCAAGCAGCCAGGAGCCAGACATGCGCATTTAGCGCTGGCTCCTGGCTGCCTGAACTGAACTTTGCTGGGCTGAGAAAGTCACAGCTCTGGTGGGCGTGACGTTCTCAGCTCAGCAAAGGTTGCTGAGGCCCTCCCCTCAGTGGCAAGGTGTAGCGTCACTGATTGCTTCGCACCTGGGCGCTTCAGTTTTAAGCCCTGAAGCGCCCAGGGTCGAGTGTCGATCAGTGACACTTCATCACAGAGTGGGGTGGGGTCAGTAGTATCACTGACCCCATCCCACTCTGTGATGATTTTTGGACTGCTGCCTTCCCTCATTGGCTGACCTAGGCAGCAGTCCCAAGCCTTCTAGAACCGCCGAGGCAGCGCAGAGCTGGCTGAAGGTAAGTGTGTTTTATTTTCTTTTTAAATTGTTTGGTGCGTGCATGTATGAATTTTTGGGAAAGAGTGTTGTGAATGAATGTGTTTGTGTGTGTGTGCACGCGTGTGTGTGAATGCATGGTTGTAAGTGTTATGTGTATGTGTGTGTGTGTGTGTGTGTGTCCCGTCCGCCCCCTCCCTCCAAAACATACCGGCCATCAATCACATAAAAATAGCTTAAAATGCTTAAAAACCATGATTTTAAAACTGAGAGTACCTTAAACAAAACATCAATCTGATATCCCATATCGAAGACTGCATTGTGAAAATTAACAAGGAAAAAACTATATTTGTTGGTTGACAATCCTCAAAATCTGTATCCCCCATGTTTACATACAAATAGGATGACTATGTAGAGCAGTGAGATTCTAATCAGAGTGGTTAGACAACCCTGTGCTCTCTGGCCTAAAGAAGCAACAGCTTAGACAGAAATGCAAGAGGTATTTGCTTGAGTCGAGTCAAGAATGAGTCCATTTTGAAAAAGAAATTGCCATAAAACCACACCAACATTGTATTAAAATAAATCAATAATTGACTAATAAAAACACATCAGATAGTTTAACAATCAATTAAAGCATGATGATGATGAAAGAAATGTATAGAGTTCATCTGATAAACTGAAAGGGTGTCCTTGCAGCATAGACAGATACCAACTAATGCCCATCTTAAAGAAAACCATTGAGCTGTCAGTTTTTCAGCTATTTATGAAAACACAAATATAATGGATTGAACCTAGAGGGCTTCTAGAAGGCTACTCCAGCACTAACTTATCAAAAAGGACAATGCATGTTTTTACCCTCCAAATAGGCAGTATTACAGCCAGCCTTGCAGAAGAGGTACACAGAGGATGGTAATGGGCAAACCACTGAAATCAATGCTGCAGGAAATAAGCATCCATGTGATTGACGGTCCAATAACAAATGCATACTTACAAATTGTCCTCTTGGCCATGAGTAACCAGTACATATGAGTAAATGGCAACAGACAAAGGACGTGCAAACAGAACAATGAAGCATATCTTTTGGCACAAAACAATATTCTGCCTCAAGCAGAAAGCTCAGAGTCTATTTGGAGATTTGAAGTGGTCTCTAGAAGGACCATTGTTGAAAAGTGTTAAGAACATTCATTTTATTCAAGAGCCCCCAAATTTTTTCTGTCAAAATCAGAGTGGAATATTTGCTCAAGGTGTGTTGTCATTTCTGAGTAATATTTCTTAACCAATGTCTGGATTCTTCTTAACATGACCTCAGGTGTTGTACTTGCCCTTACAAATGGGAAGTACTGTACATGGTACCTTTTTCATTAGTAATATTATGATTATTCGATTTAATATACAGTTTAACTTATAATTAAATAAATACATATTATATGTACACACACACACATACATATATCTCAAATGTTGTGTTGTATAGTTGAAGCTAGCACATGAGCCATACCAAAAGCTTCTTCAAATGTTTATTAAGTGCTGGAGAAAAATATGTTTTGACCTTGAGGGATCTTGTTCCCAACAATGATTAACCAAGACACCATGTGTTAATTATGCTATAGATGGACATTGAAAATTAGGTACATCATATAAATGATACAAATATCTAATATGGAGATGTGCATTTCAATTCACAATACACACTTCATTTCAATTGTTCAAAAGTAATTTCAAATGGTTATCATTTTGCAACAAAAAATAAGAGAAACATAATCTACATGTGAAATAATATAGAAATATAAATATAAAACAGACTACATTAACTCCGTTTTCAGGCATCAGTAATTGATCACAAAATTAATTTATACTGGTTTAAATACTTCACAATTTAATGTCAAACTAAATAAACTACTTATGGGGCTGCCTAATTAACATGTCTGGGAATGCAAAAGACCTAAAAGACAGACTGTGAATGTTCCATTGTCAATCCATAATAATAAACTTGTTGTTTGTTATATTAGTAGTAATAATTTCATCAATGATTTTTCAATTCTAAATCAATTACAACTCAATGAGCCAGCAATTCAAATTTTGTTTATATTGCAACTTCCTCTGGAACAGATAATAACAGTCTGTTCTTGTCTGTATTGCCTTTTGGAAAGATTCAAAGATTTCTTCCCCCCTACTGCCCATGTGAGCTTGTAATTAATACTGTAATCTTCATAATTTAAATGTTACTCACACTAAACTATTTTGTCTATTAGTTCCACAGTTGTCTCATAGTCTTATCATCATTAACACATCATATGTTAAAAATGAAATACAAAATACAAAAGAAAATACAACATGAGTTAAAATCAAATATATTTTAAGGCTTTCCAAGTTTCTGGCTTACAAGTGTAGAAGCCACTCATCATACTTATTAAGACCATCAAAGTGAACTCTTTGAAGGTCAACACTAAATCCTGACTCCATTCATTTTAATTATAATGTTCTGGTGCCTCTCCTAGGAAAGAAATCTTTCAATCTTTCCAAAAGGAAATACAAACAAGAACAGACTGTTATTATCCATTCTAGGGGGCTCTCAAAACATTGATTTCCCATGTTAATTCCCATATGAAACTTCTGCTGCAGCTACAGAAAAAACAGCTGTACACAATTACACCAAATTTGGCAAAATGTTAGAACGTTAGTCAGAAAGTGTGATTTTCATGATTTGGTGTATCTGTTCAGCTGGTTTTGAGAAATTTGCATTTAAGGGGGTGATCAGGGTGGTCATGAAGAACACTGTTAATGTCCAGATATGCTCCTCTTTAAAGGGGACTAGTCAATCCTGATTGGTTGACCACAAACTGAACAATATGGTGTGGCAGCCATTACAAAACTCAGGGACATTGGCCCTGCTTCCTGCAAATGAATTAAAAAACATATAAGGGACAGGGTGAACACATCTTGACTCCCAGGGGCATGTATAAGCTGTCCAGAACATGGATAACATGTTGTGGCAACCATTACAGGTCTCAGGACATGGTCCCCATCAAAATGCAGTTTTTGAGAGTCACAATAAGGAGCACATTTAAAGGGTGATAACAGATTTTAGTCACAATGTAATCATTTGTTGGTGGTGCCATACTAATTTTAGGAATAGTGGTGTGCCTGCAAGGTTATTTTACCAAGTGAAAAATACCGAACCGCTGCTTGGATTTGAAGAACCATGTTTGAGAGAAAACTATTTTCTCTCATGATTTTCCCATAAAGGGTATAGAAGGTGCTTCAGAAGTTAAAATGAGAGCACATTTTCTATAAATTCACACTATCTTCTTTAGCCATATGAAAATAAAATTGATATTCTGCGTGACACATATACATTTAACACCTGCAGCAACCTGTCAGTTGATTCCCCAGTGTTCTACTGCACTTTCATCACAGTGGTTTAGACTGCTAGCATTCTTAATTTATGACAAAACTGTGGCACACCGGAAGACATCTTGAGTGAATATATGCTGTAAAACCTAAAGTATTTGCTCTAGAAATGAACAAAATCAGGAGGTTCTTCTTGTCATAGAAATTATGATCAGTGCCCAAAAAAAGCTGAAACTAGGACCATTTTCTATGAGTTCTAAACAAATGCTCCTCATCCATTTAAAAATCATAAAATATTCTTATATACAGATTGAAACATACTCTTAACACCAGCCTATCAGTTAACTCCCCAGTGATCAAAAGCAGCTTTACCACAATGTTCTAATGAGAGACTAGCGTGCTAACATTCTGAGTTTATGACAAAAGTGTGGCACTTCTGAATGCCATCTTGATGGGATCAAATCTGTAAAACTGAATGTATTTCCTACCGAAGATAATGAAGTATATGAAAAAATAAGGTGTATCTCTTTGTCATAGAAAATATGACTAGTGCTCTAGAAAGCTATCTTTCTCATCCATTTCAGTAAAACATTCTGACATGCAGACTCAAATTTCAACACCAGCAGCATTCTCTCAGTTAACTCCCTAGTAATCAATTGCAGCTTAAGAATGTGGGGGGAGGTGTGGGTTTTCAGTAATTCGCGGTATAGAGTTTTTAATGGGGCTAAAAATAGTTAAAGAGAGAGATGTGTTCATAAATTCAGCATCACCTCTCCACATCATATTTATATTATATGTTCACTCCAAAAAACAAAGCTAAAAGTGATGTTATAGTAATGTATGATAAAAAGTTATTAGCTTAGGTTAAAACAAAACCTAGACACTCACTGAAAAAAAACAAAGGCTAAAGTGACAGTTAGGTGTTGAAATAAGGTACAAATGAGCATTTAAAACACAAAAAACCTCAGAATTTTACCAGTTGTAGTTTCTTGAGCTAACAATAATTGGTGCCTTCTCCATCATACTGCTTATGACCTCATACATTACATCACTCATGCCATGTTAAATGATGACATTTCATTATATGGCTAATTTTTATTAAATGTTTGCCTGAGGTTTCAATCTTGTATTTCTTGGACAAGAGGTCTTCACTTAGAATTATTTTCTGTGATTGACAGGACTGACTTCATTTGCAGCAACGTTAGCTTCCTTAAACAAATCAAGAAGCTAAATGGATAGTTAATACATAATTTCTTCTTTATTTCAGCACTAGTAACAAACACTGTCAAAATGACAGTGCTGCTTTCTGAGCATTAATCGGCACCCCTGGCAAGTTAACCCCTGCAGGTCCATCTTTGATACAAACATTTAACAATGAATCTCACTCAGTGTGTAAAAACAAACCTTGCAAATACAGAATCCAGTAACTAAAATATACTGTCCTGTACTACACTTTATTTTCCCATTTTCAGTTGTTAAACCTACTTTCGTGTCACTGTACTGCCAAAAAGCAAATTTCGAAATGCATTTTGAATTTCCTTAGAATACTGCTTTCCATTTAAAATACAAAACAAGTAACATATTTGAGATGCTCCTATATTGTCATCTTTGGGTTACATGGACTTCAAGCTTAGCTTTGGGTTTTATCCTTTTTGTTTTCTCATTGTAATTTGGGTACAAGTTTTTGCTTTTTTAAATTGTGTGTTACATTATAATGCAGAGAATCCTGGTATAAAATGTATTTATTTTCTTCTAAAATGGTTATTTTGTAATGTGCTCAAATCAACATGTATGCCAGGCTCGAGCTATCATAAAAAAATGCAGTTAGATATATATGGTATGTTGTTAGCATCCAGTTGATGAATAGACTTAGCACAAAGTTTGGCACAGATACAAAATAGAAACTGGGTGCACAAAGCTGTGCAAATACCTGCATTTGCGCACCAAGTGCATCATGATAATATTATATTTATTTCTTAAACTTTTTAGAGTGCTGCTCTCCCATGAAGGTGTCTGCGAGCTATACAGTTCAGCTACAGGTTGAGAGCAGGTCATCCCCATTTGAACTTTGACTTTCTACATATTGGTCCTCTTGTTTGTATCTTGTCATTCTGCATGCAAAATCAAACTTTACCCACCTCCTTAAGTGCATGTGCCATTATGATGCATGCATGGCTGGGGCATTCAGATTTTAGTTTTCTCCAAGCAGCTCCATTACATATTGGTGGAACCTTCTCCTGCATCGACATGGAGCAAGTAGAATTTGTACCATCTACTCAGCGAGTTTTGGCACCTGGATTCTAGTTTGTTTGAGTCCTGAGTTATACTTTTACAGTAAATATGAAGTGTAAGGGGGGAACCATCTTCATTCCTGCTTTGTTGCCATTACTACCACATTTCCACTTTTAGCCATGTAGCAAGTTTAATTAGTACTCAATTTATAATCAACACTATTGCGCTAACACAAATGTGTTGACTCCCCTTTTCACAGTATTACTGTCCTTACAGTAAGGCTCACGGAGATGGAACTTTGGCTGGGGCAAATAGGATACCCTAGACCAGTGGTTGTTAACCTTTTGACTTCTGTAGAACCCCTCCCCACTTAATTATTACTTATATCTAGAGACCTCCAATAAATCATTAATGGAATCATTATTGGAATCCGGGAACCCCAGCTTAATTTGAATGATTTAAACCTCAAAACAATACACCAAATATAGAAACAAGCATTCATCAAACAAATATTCAAATGATTAAATATTTTATTTAATTTACAAGCAAATTAAGAAATTTAAATTTGCATTATAATGAGAAAGTTGGGGTTTTTCTAAATTCAACTGAAGCCACCTATCATCCATACTATATTCTGTTTTATGCATTTGCACTGCTCCCGCAAATCAATTTGAGGATGCCATCTTAATTTTTAGTCTCCAACTTCAAATTCCTAAACATTTACAGAATGTTTTAAACTTTTCTATCTTTTATTTTGCTTCTATATTTATTTACATTTTATAAATCTGTGACTATTATTTAATTTTCTAAGCAATCACAGACCCCTTGAATAGGCATTGCAGACCCCCAGGGGTCCCCGGACCACAGATTAAGAGTCGCTGCCTTAGACCATGTGGTGGCCCTCTCATCCTCCTCTCCTGGCTGAGGTGATTAGATTCTATTCCCCTAGAGGGTTTGACAAATCCTCTGATAAAAGTGCACCAGGGGTCTATGGTATGGCATAGCATGTAAGCATCTATGTATTGTATGAATGTAATTTATACAGGGCAACCATAACTAGCAAAGTGAGGGAGTTCTGTACAACAGTGGGACATTACACTTAAAGGGAGAAGGGGAAGTGACAATAGGAGTGTGCAAGGACAAGGATGGGGGAAGGGGAATGAAAAGAGTGACTACAATAGGTGAATGCATGAGAATGTGCTTACATAGAGGGAATGTTGAGAGGCAGCTGCAAAATAACACTATTCATAGCGCTGTTCAGCGTTGAATGCAAGTCTCTTTCAATGTGTGCATTTCAGCAACAACTGATTTAAAGCAAGCAAATTGTAGAATAAAGGTCAGACAAATCCAAAAAATAATTAATATTCATCTTGCAATTGTATGATGACAGCATTACATTGCTAGTACTTACCAGACTGAAATAACCAAACAATTACATATCATTACACGATAAATAATTACAACATAATTATAGTTATTATAATTGCCATTAATACTGCGTCTGGTAAGCTACATTAGATTCACCTTCATAACATGTATCTTGATGCTATTTTAAGTACTTGCAGAAGTTGTGGCTAAGGATAGCAGCACACATGGCGCAGGGCATACTCAGCATTACAATCTCTGGACTGGTTACCAACTGTCTATTAGAGATAAGAATTGCCCAATAAAGGAGGTTACATCTTATATGTAGCAAATATGAAAGAAGGGAGGGTAGCTGTGGGCAAGTGGCTGCTACTGTGATACCTGCACCATAGAAAAACTGCCACATAAACATTGTTATAGTTACTGATCATGGTGTTACTTAAAAGTACAAAATTGAATGGACATTCATGGACATTTCAGATCAAGTGAGCACTGGGAGTGCTAATGTATGACAGGTCTCTGTTACCATCATAGACAGTGGTAAATGTTTGTCAATGAAACTTTAAAATCATGTGCTGATTATTACAGGCAATGTATCAGCATTTGTTGAAATCTTTAAAGTAAACAGCAGAAAAAGCACAATGACATAAACAAAACAAAATAACAAAATAAGAACAAAACAGAGCACAAATAACAAAACAATTAAAAACAGAATGCAACATAACCACAGTGTGATAGAAATCATAGCAATGTAATAATGCAGCAGAAAGACAGCATAACTGTCTGTTGTCTTGTAAATTATAACTTTACAAATGTCAATTAAAAAAAGAAAGACAGAATAGCACCACAACAAAACAACACATCATCACCACGACAAAAAGGCGACATAACAAATATGCACAATCCTTATGGTCACGCATTAACATTAAAATGAATTTGCTGTCACAATATGGCTGTTGAGATATTCATATTACGCACTGTCTTACTTATCACCATGTGTAAATACAACGATGTCCCTCAGGTATCATTTAGATTCATATTTCAGAATTCTTACAAGAACAATCAATTTATTGTAAAATGCCAACAAGGTCAAAAAAGAAAAAAGATTAAAAAAGAGATAAAGGATATGACCAAAACAAACAACTTATATCAAACAATTATTCAAATCAATGTATTTAGATACAGTACATCAATACAGTTAAATAAGTGCTCATTGCGATGGGACATTGTCATATTTACATATCCCATACCCAGGTTTTTCTAGGTTTACGGATTGCTCCTCTGGTTTATGAAATGTACTTATCACCAAGGACATCTGTTAGCACCAGTCAAAAACATTTGTGACTGGCCTTTAGAACTACAGTCAAAGATGATACTTTCCAGGTATTTACTTTAGACATAATTAAAATTGTCAGAGCGATATGCAAGAAGCAAATAGAGCTGCCATCCTTGAAACTCCAGAACCAGACTCAAGCCCTGCCTCATAGACACACTCTTGCTCTCCTTCCCCTCTCCATTCTGCCCCTGTGTGATTCTGCACTTTCTCCCTCACCCGTCCACAACTTACTGGCTGACAGCACCTGGCTGGATACCCTCATGGGTGATTAGCCTTTCTCTATAAATCCTCTTTGATTGATTGACTGGCTCTGCTTCCGTTTCTTTGCTGTGCTTTCAATCTTTGCAGCCTGTTTTTTCAGTCTTCCCACCTGCTCTCTCTAACTCTCCTCTGGCAAGGGTGTGTGAGGGCACTATATCCAAAAGGAGGGATTCCCCCTGTCACTGTTTATAACCCAACCCTCTTTGAGACTGACCACTTTTTACTATTCCTCTCTACCAACCATAGTTTGGTTGCTACTTTCCTGAGACCTTAGGAACAGCTACCCCCTAGTGTATACTACATTGTTCTTTGGGAGCACGGGTACTGGACCTCCTTCTTTTCTAAATAGCTCCCGGTCTCCAATTCTTTTTGTGTGAAGAGTCCCTGATGACTACCTGAGTCTGCTTATCAGCCCAATAACTCTGCACTCCTCTGATTACAATCAAAGCACCCCTAAGGCATCTACTAAGTCATAACATAAAGAAGGAGTGTCATCTTTAGATCAGCTTTTTGTGACAAATTTTGCTTCTGTTAACTGTAAAGGTTTCGGAAGTTTGTGCAATTCTTTCGGCTGTTTACAAAGCTTTACTACTGCAACACCCAGTCTTCCTGCCTTCCTACTCTTCCCTCCTTCTTCCTCACTTTCCCTCTCCTTACCTTCTCTCCTAGACACAAGCTGTGGATCAGAAATTTGAACATAGGCCTCCTCTGGGTGCTATCATTTGGTTGTTGCTGGGCAACCACGAGCTGGGCATACAGGTGAACCTAAAATCCTGACATAGGATCAAATGACCTCACCATCAGCCTATCCTAATCTTCTTCCCAAGGTATCTCAGCCCAGACGTCAAGGCACTGGGTGGAGAGGACAAGGGCAACTTAACTGTTTGTGTCACGTACCTTTCAGGGACCGCTATACTCTCTTGTGATCCAGTCCAACAGAAGGTCTTTGACTGGACGAAGTGTATCACGATTGCCCGGGCGCTGTGGAGGACCGGGAAACAGCGTGATTCCGATGGGTTTTCCGCACCAGGAGCGGATAAACTACAAATCCCAGAAGCCTGTGCGGCGCATCGCGCGCGCACAGGAAATGACGACCATTCCCTTTCCCAACGGCTATGAAAGCCGGAAAACTCAGGGAAGACGCTGCAGATTATTCCTGACGGATTGGCGATTCCCTCCCTGGTTACGGAGTCGGATCCTTTTCAGCGTTTGGGGCGGTAAGGGTGTCGTTGACACCAACTTCACAATTTCTTAGCTGCCTGACATTCCTTACAAGGGGAAAACGCTTTGCTTGATTTTCCGTATTGGAGTTACTTCCCATAGTTTCTCCGGAGCAAGAGTGGTGCTTGAAGGCGCATTGACAAAGGGCACATGACATTGGTGTTTGTTTGTTAATGAGGCTTTGATTACGGGGGCACTACCAAAAACGCTTCCTTTATACCAGGTGGTATATCTCTGCATTTGAAGGCTGTTAACTCTGTTACGAAGTGCATACCTGCATATTGAAGGTTGATAATGCTACAGCGACGTGCATATATCTAAATTGATACTCATAAGTGTGTGATTCAAACACGCCTTACCTTTGGAGTGAAATCCTGAATATTATGTTTCATGAAGTGCTGGTGTTACATGTTGTGTGTTTTTCGTTCGTCTTTTAGCAAGGGGTCAGTGAGAGGTTGACGCTAAGCCTATTCCTTCCTCCCTTGTGAAGCGTACTCAATCACCAGTGTTGGTGGGTACAAGTTGGTCTACCAATCTATGTGTTCCTGGTTCCGTTGTTGGTTGGTGAGAGAGTGTGTATCTAATGCACGTTTTCTGTTTACAGTATAAATTCACAAAGAGGGGTCTAAGCCTATTTCGCTCACAACAAGAAGTTATAGCCTACAGAAGGTTTGATGAGAACTAATCGTCCTTCAGAAAAGTGCTACAAGAACTTGTTAATTTTCTTTACAGGTATATAGAAGGGAGATATTAGGAAATTCGATAATACCTCAGAGGAAGCTGGTTTATAGTTAATGTATTCTAATATACACCTTTCTATTTCACAGTTCTCCCTCCCCGCTGTTCCCATCCTTTCCTTCCCCCGATTGACCACCTTAATCTTCCGTGCTATTATAGCAACTCGGAATTGAGGGTGTCAATAGGTGGACCCATTTGAGCAATGAACTGATCCTGAGAGGTCTCCGAGGGACACGTGACAGAATAATCTGCCTTAAAAAAATAATATACCTCTCCCGGTCGGTTCATTGTGACTATGGCCACCCTAGAGGAGGTGTTAGCCACCTTAGTGGTCCTTCAACAGGATATCACAGCATCTAGGGCAGAGACAGCTGCCTTGCAAGATAAGGTAGATAGTCTTCAAAGAAATCCCTTTGATGTTCCAACAGGACGAAATGTAGGAGGGCCCTGGCATTTTGGGACTTCATCCCTGCAGGCACCACTGACAGTGGAAATACCCGTACTGATACCTTTAGCGGCTCCTGAACGCTTTCAAGAAGACGCCTCTAAAGTTCAGATCTTTCTGACCCAAATTATGTTACATTTCTCTTGTAGGCCTAAAGCCTTCCCTTCTAATCAATCTAGGGTAGCATTTATGATTTCTCATTTAACTGGGGATGCCGCTCAGTGGGCAGTGCCTTTTGTACGCCAAGATGATCCCTTGTTATACGATTGGGATGAATTTAAGAAAGAATTCGAGACAGTATTTGATCGCAGAGCAGCTTCTTTTTCTGCGGATAGAGAACTTTTAGAGCTTAAATAAAGGCAATAAGGATCTTGTAGTATATATCAATGCGTTTCAAAGATTAGTGGCAGAAACACAGTGGCCTGAAGAAAAAAGGGCTGCCGTGTTTTATCAAGGTCTCAAAGACGATATGAAAGACGTACTAGCCCAAATTGACCCTCAGCCCTCCCGGTGTGTGGACCTTATCAATCTAGTATTAAGATTAGATTATCGCATGGGAGAACGTAAGGGTGATAGAAGGAAGGTAGAATGACCTCCTAACAGATTCGACAAGCCCAGAGTGGTGGGAGGATCTACCGGGTCTACGGTGGAACCTATGGAAATAGGTACGGTAGTTGCCCCCCTATCTCAACTGGAGAGGGACACAAGGAGAAAAAACAGTCTATGTATGTACTGTGGCAAGAAAGGCCATTTCGTTAAAGAATGCTTAAGTAAACCGAAATTCACTACAGGTTTTAAGAAACCTCATGTGGCCATAGCAGACATGGTGTCGGAAAACTGACAACCTCAAAGATATCAGAAGGGGATTCTTTGGGTGAATTAACCATCCCTTCTATCAAACAAATGACAGGTTTATCTTCACATCATTTCTTTATTCCTGTACAGTTAAAGACAAGGAAAGGGTGGAGAAAGGTAGAAGCAATGATAGATTCCGGAGCCACAGGGCTGTTTATGGATAACCTGGTAGCCAAGAAACTGTGTATTTTGGTATTAGCTAAAGATAAACCCGAAGAAATACTTACCGTAGATGGAACAGAACTAAGTACCGGTCCCATACAATATCATACGACTAACCTAGAAATGAGTTGCGGGGAAGGGCATACGGAATCCTTGAGATTTAACATTATTCAGGCCCCTCAATATGGTGTTCTGTTAGGACTTCCTTGGTTAGAACAGCATAACCCCACGATTAACTGGAATGACAGAACGTTAGAGTTTCAAAGTGCATGGTGCCATGAGAATGGGTGTTTCAAGATAGAGTCTCCTGTTCAATATTTAAGCACCATTCATAAAATCGCCACAGCGTCGGAAACCGATGTTACATTACCCTCCTGTTACGCAGAATATCAAGACGTTTTTTGTGAAAAGCAGGCAGACTCACTGCCTCCTCATCGGCATTACGATTGCCAGATAGATCTAATACCGGGAGCGGTAATTCCATGTGGGAGATTGTATGCTTTAACGGAACCTGAAAACACACATCTCAGAGAATATATCGATAAATACCTGGAGAATGGTTTCATACGCCCTTCTAAATCACCCGCAGCCTCTCCGCTTTTTTCTATCCCGAAAGCGAATGGTGAGAAAAGAGCCTGCATTGACTTTAGGGCCCTTAATAATGTCACAATCAAAAATAGGTATCCCTTACCTCTTATACCTGTTTTACTGGAACAAGTCAAGAAGGCCCCCATATTCACTCGGCTGGACTTAAAGGGGGCTTACCACTTGGTACGTGTAAGAGAGGGTGACGAGTGGAAAACAGCCTTCCGTACCAGATATGGGTTATATGAATATACAGTAATGCCCTTTGGTCTTTGTAACGCCCCCACGGCGTTCCAGTACTTCGTGAATGAAGTACTGCGAGAGTTTTTAGACAGGTTTGTGATGGCATATATCGATGACATTTTAATCTACTTCTCTTCTGTGAAGGAACATTTACTGCACGTTAGTCAGGTGTTCAAGGCACTTAGACTGAATAAACTGTACTGAAAACTCAGTAAATGTGAGTTTCACGTGAGTAAAGTGGAATTCCTTGGAGTAATGTTGTCACCCTCCGGACAAGAAATGTCTGAAAGGAAAATCCTAGCTGTGAAGGAGTGGCCACGTCCTACCAATGTTAGAGATATACAATGTTTCTTAGGATTTGCGAACTTTTATCGCAGGTTCATAAGTCATTTTTCCAACATCGGGGCTCCGATAACTAAGCTGTTACGCAAGAAGGTATCGTTTCATTGGTCTGAAGAAGCAGAATCTTCCTTCCAAACTCTGAAAGTGGCTTTTATCACAGATCCTATTTTGGCTCATCCTGATCCTGAAAAGCCCTATATAGTGGAAGCTGACGCATCCGATGTAGCAATTGGAGCAATACTATCACAAAGGCATAGCAACAGTGGTCAACTACACCCAGTGGCATATATGTCCAGGAAATTAAATGAAGCAGAGGCAAGATATACCATTGCTGAAAAAGAATTACTAGCGATAAAAGATGCTTTCAGTGATTGGAGACATCTCTTAATGGGAGCCAAACATGTTGTAACGGTGTATACTGATCATCGTAACCTGCAGTTTATGAGGTCTACCAGAATGCTCTCACCCAGACAATTACGGTGGATGCTTTTCTTTTCAGAGTTCAATTTTGTAGTTACCTACAGACCAGGAGCTGAGAATAAGAAAGCTGATGCTCTTTCAAGGCATGAGACGGTCCCAGAACATACCATTGAGATAAAACATTCTATCTTGCATCCCCAACAAGTAGTAGGGTTACTCCAAATGGATTCCTTTTTGAAAAAGGTCGCACAGGGGGTGCAAACACCTTACTGGACAAATTGGTTCAAGAAACATAGTCAATGGACTTTAGTAAAAGGTCTACCCCTAAAAGAGAAACAGTTGTTAATTCCGAACCTGGCCTTAAGAAGAGAAGTGTTTCAATGGTGTCACAATGCTCATAGTGCCGGACATAACGGTATCGAAAAGACACTAGACCGAATCAATCGACAATTCTGGTGGCCTTCAGTGAGAAAAGACGTTACGGACATGATAAGCAAGTGCGAAAAATGTGTACAAGCTAAAGTAGACCATGGTAAATCACAAGGTAAATCACAACCTCTTCCAACTCCGCTAGTCCCCTGGGAAACAATTTCATTGGATTTTATCGTTGGATTACCAAAAGATAAAGGATGTACTGCCATTCGAGTAGTAGTGGACAGTCTCACTAAAATGGGTCATTTTATCGCTTGTGCACAGGAACCCACCTCAGGTCAATTAGCAAAAATGCTAATGCAACATGTGTTCCGCCTACATGGTCTTCCTTCTAACATTGTTTCCGATCGAGGCCCGCAGTTCACAGCTCGATTTTGGAAGGCTTGGTGTACTGCCTTGCATATGAAAGCCTCAACGTCGACTAGTTTTCACCCTCAAACAGACGGACAAACTGAAAGGTTAAACAAGACCCTAAAACAATATCTCAGGTGTTATGTTGAAGAAAGTTCAGATGAGTGGGTGGATTTGTTGTGTCTAGCAGAGGTAGCATACAATAGTGCAAAGCATCAGTCAACCAAGATTGCTCCTTTCTATAGCTGTTACGGATTCCATCCTCGGTTCATACCCTTCATACATCCTGCGAGTACACAAACAATACCTGAAGCACAAATAGAATAACTCACATCCAACAAACCCTGAAACAAACATATAGGAATTTGAAAAAAGCTAAGGTATTATACAAAGCAAAAGCCGATAAACATCGTAAACCTAATCCATCATATAAGGTGGGTGATGTAGTATGGCTATCTACACGAAATATTCGCTTCAGGAAATACAGTATTTTCAATCCTAAATTTATAGGTCCATATCGGATTAAAAAGGTCATCTCCCCCGTTGCTGTAAAATTGGCACTTCCTTCTTCCATGAAAATACATCCCGTTTTTCATGTATCCCTGCTAAAACCCTCATACACACCAATTAAGAAAAATCCTTCTCCTATATGGGTAAACAATGAATCAGACTATGAAGTACACAAGATTTTGGATTCCAAAATGAGAGGCTCAAAACTGTGGTATTTGGTGTCATGGAAAGGATATGGTGTAGAGGAAAATTCATGGTAACCTGCACAAGGAATGCATGCTCAAAAATGTATTAAAACCTTTCACGCTAAGTATCCTAACAAACCTGGTTCGTGTAAGCGGTCTTCGGAAGAGGGATGTGCTGTCACGTACCTTTCAGGGAGCGCTATACACTCTTGTGATCCAGTCCAACAGAAGGCCTTTGACTGGACGAAATGTATCATGATTGCCTGGGCGCTGTGGAGGACCGGGAAACAGCGTGATTCCGATGGGTTTTCCGCACAAGGAGCGGATAAACTACAAATCCCAGAAGCCTGTGCGGCGCGCGCACAGGAAATGATGACCATTCCCTTTCCCAATGGCTATCAAAGCCGGAAAACTCAGGGAAGACGCTGCAGATTATTCCTGACGGATTGGCGATTCCCTCCCTGGTTACGGAGTCGGATCCTTTTCAGCGTTTGGGGCGGTAAGGGTGTCGTTGACACCAACTTCACAATTCCTTAGCTGCCTGACATTCCTTACAAGGGGAAAACGCTTTGCTTGATTTTCCGTATTGGAGTTACTTCCCATAGTTTCTCCGGAGCAAGAGTGGTGCTTGAAGGCGCATTGACAAAGGGCGCATGACATTGGTGTTTGTTTGTTAATGAGGCTTTGATTACGGGGGCACTACCAAAAATGCTTCCTTTATACCAGGTGGTATATCTCTGCATTTGAAGGCTGTTAACTCTGTTACGAAGTGCATACCTGCATATTGAAGGTTGATAATGCTACAGCGACGTGCATATATCTAAATTGATACTCATAAGTGTGTGATTCAAACACGCCTTACCTTTGGATTGAAATCCTGAATATTATGTTTCATGAAGTGCTGGTGTTACATGTTGTGTGTTTTTCGTTCGTCTTTTAGCAAGGGGTCAGTGAGAGGTTGACGCTAAGCCTATTCCTTCCTCCCTTGTGAAGCGTACTCAATCACCAGTGTTGGTGGGTACAAGTTGGTCTACCAATCTATGTGTTCCTGGTTCATTTGTTGGTTGGTGAGAGAGTGTGCACGTTTTCTGTTTACAGTATAAATTCACAAAGAGGGGTCTAAGCCTATTTCGCTCACAACAAGAAGTTATAGCCTACAGAAGGTTTGATGAGAACTAATCGTCCTTCAGAAAAGTGCTGCAAGAACTTGTTAATTTTCTTTACAGGTATATAGAATGGAGATATTAGGAAATTCGATAATACCTCAGAGGAAGCTGGTTTATAGTTAATGTATTCTAATATACACCTTTCTATTTCACAGGTCTCCCTCCCCGCTGTTCCCATCCTTTCCTTCCCCCGATTGACCACCTTAATCTTCCGTGCTATTATAGCAACTCGGAATTGAGGGTGTCAATAGGTGGACCCATTTGAGCAACGAACCGATCCTGAGAGGTCTCCGAGGGACACGTGACAGATTGGCCCTTTTTGACCCTGGTAGGCCAGTAATGCTTCCTGTTTTTCTCCTTACACAAATTAACCAGGAGGCTACTCACAATAATTACCAGGCACAATCTATCAGGAAACACATAGGTTCTAATCCCAACAAACAAGGTCAAACCGATTAACACTTACCCACCAACCATTATCCACTTCTATAAACAATCCTACATATCCTTAAACCCCAGCATCTGCACAAGAGCCCCCTCATGTTTACAAAAATCACAGATATGTGCTAACCCCCAAATCAAAAGGCCTATTCCCGCTATGCCACAACCCCACTCTGTACTAATCCATACTGCCCTCAACCTCACGCACCTTCTCCCTTCCTCCACTACCCTTTGCCAACTCCAATTGTTGCTGATGCTCGCCCTCTCAACCTTCTACTCAACCCTCTTTCATACACTTCCCCTACACAATCCTCATCTTCTCGCCACTCAAATCCCATGACAACTCTCTTTCAACACTCCTCTCCACCAATAAGCCTACCTCTTCCCCCAACAAGTAACCCTTCTAACCCCTGTTTATCCTTTCTCTCACTCCCCCAGAGACTCTCCTTTAACACCCAACCCTACCACCCCTTCAACATCCACACCACCTCATCCTTCACATTCAAATCCAACATCGCAAGTCACCAATATCAGACAATAATATTCCACAAAAACAAACCTAAACACCCCACCACCTTTCTCTGTAAAATATCTCAGACATTACCAAACTCCCATCCATCCCAGAATACCGACATACATCCACTATGCACTTGATGTCCACACAAATAACACAAATTCTCACCCATCTATGCCACACAGTTTCTAAACAACAAAGACACCAATCACTCAGTCAACAAATATAGGACTCACTCACCTGTCTATCATCCACTGCAGAATTTAGAGCCATAAAACAAGACCCTGATGTTCCAGCACCAAATCTCACACATTCACCTTCCACATACGAAAACAAAAGCCACCCCACACAATTTATATCCTTTTCTACCAATAAAATGCTACAATTCCAAGACAACTTCACAGCCCATCCCCTCAATTACAGCCAGTCTCCCCACCATCCACATAGACACACCCTACAAAATGCCCTCTAAGCCTGTTGGACAAGGTTACCAACACCCAAACACAACTCAATTTCTTGTCCAGCTACATTTAACACATTCACCAATAGCACACTGCTGGACCTGGCCCTTTCCACAGGATGATCCCCAAACCTTTTGCCTTAACCCTCCTGTTTTCTGAACCCATTTATGTTGGCTTTAAGACTGCTAACCAGTGCCAAAGTGCTTGGGCTCTCTCCTAAAAACATGGTAAAATTGGCTTATGCCCAATTATCACATTTAATTTACCCGTGCCACCCACTTAATTAGCCCTTTAAACATGTCTCCACCCTGCCATTGCAGCCTGTGTGTGCAGTTTTAAATTGCCATTTCAGCCTGGCAAAATAAATCGTTTGCCAGGTCTAAACATTCCTTTTTATTATATATGTCACCCCTACGGTAGGCCCTGAACTTCCCAGAGGGCAGGGGACAATGTATTTAAAACATAGGACATGTACTTTTAAGATTTACATATCCTGGTAGTGAAAAACTCCTAAAGCCGTTTTTCACTACTACAAAGCCTACCTCTCCCATAGAGTAACATTGGTGTTAACCTATTACATTTAATAAACTGTGACTTCCAATTGGGAACAGGTAGACAAGTCAAGTTTGGTATCTAAAGAATTGTAATTAAAAGTCCTCTTTAATGGCAAAGTCGGATTTTTAATCACAATTCTTAAAATGTCACTTTTAGAAAGTTGGCATTTTCTTGTCCTAACCATTTGATGCTTGCAGGCTGTTCCTAGGTCACAAGAGTAGGTGTAGCTGGCAGTTGGTCTTTGTGTATTGCTCCCAGATGGTGAGACCAAGGGAAGATAAGTGTTGGCAGGATGGGCCCCTCTGAGTTAACTAGGAGAAGGAGCTGTCACCTACCACACTTGCACATTACAAAGGCACTGCCTGAGCTCTCTCACACCGGGACTGTCACTTGGTTATTGTGACCCCAGACAAGCAGGGGCCAGAACAGGGAGAAAGGGGATGCATGACATCTCAGGGGGCTAGAAACCTCTTGAAGCTTCTTCCACTTCTGAGTGGGCACCAGGTATAAGGGGAGAGGAGTTGGCCTAACGGCTAGGGTGGTCGACTGCAAATCTGGGGAACTGGGTTCGAGTCTCGGCAATGACGCTGAACATCCTGTGATTCTGGGCAAATCACTTAATCTCCCCGTGCCTAACAAAAATGAATGTGTCCTCATGTAATGCAACTGGTGCTATGTAAAGCGCTCTGATACCCAATTCGGGTCAAGATCTCGCTATATAAAACTCTGTAAAAAAAAAAAATGTAATTTAAAAAAAAATATTGGTCCTCAGGCCCTAACTCATCAGTACACTTCTGGATCTGTGAACTCTGTCAGAAAGAAGGACTGCTGTGCTGCTGAAAGGACTGCCAATCTGCTGGACTGCTGTCAGCGATCAAAAAAATCTAAAACACTACTACTCAAGCAGAACCTCAATGCAAAACGTCCCAATCAAAAATATGTTTAAAATGCTTACAGAATTTTGTAATTCACATGTACTAAAGGAACCCATCCAATTTCTCGGGAATTTTTTCAGACTGGCAATTCATTACACAACCAACGCAGTCATGCTGGATTCATACTTAACACACAGAAACCAACAGCACTAACCCATTTCCAACAAACCCTTCCAGGGGTAAACTAACACAACCTATGCACTCTTTCAAAGATCTATCAACAACACAATTTCAGGAGCAAGCATGCCAGTCGGCTGCTCCTCTGACCTTTGTCCCCCTCAAATCTTCGAAAACATCCTTTTAGCAACTTCACCGGCCATCTCAGTCAGAGCACTAACCAATAAATCCTTAACTGCAGGAGTTTTCCTTAAGACTTAAAAAAAAAAGATATACATACTCCCATTATTAAAGACAAAAAACCTGAACCCTCAAGACCACAACAATTGCAGATCTATAGCAAACTGACCATTCCTAAGCAACCTTATAGAAATCACTCAGATGTCATCTCACTGAAGAAAATCCCATACTTTCTGACTTCCAAACAGGATTCCATCCAGGAAGAGGCACTGAACTGGCCCTAATCGCCATCTGGGATGACTTTTAAATCTACAGTAGACCGGAATGGGGTTGCTGCTCTACTTCTATTGGACCTTTCAGCTGTTGTCAACACATTCCTACTATTCATACTGCCGCCACACTATTCCTAAGACTCATGGAAGCTGGAATAGAGGGTAACACTCACTTGTATCTCATCTTACCTACATAATAGAACAACTATTATTCTCAATACTCCTCCTTTCTCATCAAAACCCTGTAGTATGAAAGCAGGACTCCCTCAAGGCACTATTGTTAGACCTGGCACCATTGCGTGGGTTTCCCCTGTATTTTTGCCTTTTGCCTCCTGTGTCTTTGTTGTGTGTTGGACTTCGTTTTGCTGGTCTAGAACTTTGCCACTGCTGTCCAGGGCCAAAGTGCAAGTCCTCTCTTTGTAAATCGTTGTTATGGATTAGTGATTCCATGATTGGCATATTTGATTTATTAGTCAGACCCTAGTACAGTGCGCTGTGTGTGCCCAGGGCCTGTGAATCAAATGCTGCTAGTGGGCTGCAGCACTGATTGTGCCACCTACAGAAGCAGCCTGTAAAATGTAACTCTGGCCTGCCATTGCAGAGCCTGTGTGCAGTCTGGGACTGCCATGACGACTTGGCAAGTGCACACACTTGCCAGTCCCTATCCTTCCCTTTTCTTACATGTTAGTCACCCCTAAGGTAGGCCCAAGGTACCCCTGTGGGCAGGGTGCATTGTATGTGAAAGGGAGGACATGCCCTGATGTGTGTGGCATGTCCTGATAGTGAAATACTGCCAATTTCGTTTTTTACTATTGTAAGGTTCCCTGCTCCAATAGGATAGAATGCGGAGTTTGTTTATAACATCTTATCAACATAACTGCCCCTGGAAGCAAGGTAGGAAAATAAAGTTTGATATGCCTAAACTCAGAATGTTAAAATGCATCTTTTACTGAGGGTGATTTTTACATTCTGTGTTTGAAAATACCACTTTTAGAAAGTAGGAATTTTTCTTGCTTAGCCATCCAGTATGCCTCTGCTAGGTTTGTGTATTGCATGTCTGGCTTTGGATGACAGGAGCTGGGGAGGAGTAGTGGCTCAAGAGAGCCTGATGAGTCAGGGCTGGGCTGAATAGACCTGCGCTGCACCTGAATGGGCCTGATCTGAATGGGCCTGATCTGACTTCCACAATGCGGTCTCCACCCCCTGCCAGGAAGCTGCACCAGTGAGGACAGAACTGGTTTGGCTGGGTACAGACACTCTCTGCCTTCAGAGAACAAAGGATTTTTGTGTATAAAAAGAGGGGCCCAGACCCCAGACTTTTAGATCACTTCTGGGAATCAAGAGGAACCTTTGCCAAGAAGAAGAGCCGGAGAAGCTGAGGAGGAATACTTCCCCTGTGCTGTTTGCTGTCTGGGGTTGGCCTGCAGTGGCTACTTGCTACCAAGGAAAGGAGAAAGGACTTTGCTGTGTTCCCTGCTTGAGGAAGATCTACAAGGGCTTGAATTGAGCTTGCCCCCTGTTCACAAGGTCTCAGGAACATCAAAGACCTCACCAAACCTCTGGGCACCGTCTCTGGAACCTCTGGTTTCAGTTGCCTGGAGAAAAGGGTAACCAACTCTGTCATCGAGTCCATCTCAGGATTCTGTGTCCTGAAGGCACCGTAGAGCACACTGCCCCGTTTCGCAATGCAAACCTGGTCTCACCGACTCTGTCAACGAGCCGCTGCTTGCACCGCATCTCGTGGGCATCGCACTCCGCAACGCTTCGCTACATGCTGCACTGACGTCATCGACTCCGTCGCTGCCCGACTCGAACATCGACCGGCTCCGTCGCCACATCGTGACCTGTCAGCGCCACATCGAGTATTGCCTCACCCTGCAATGCAAGCCTTGGTCCCACCAACTCCATCAACAAGCCGCTGCCTGCACCGAGCCATGAGGACACCGCACGCTGCAACGCTTCCATCTCACATCGCAACCGCGACAGTTGCCCCGGACCGGCTCGTACCATCGTGTCGGCCGCAACAACAAAAGGTACTGTCTCCGAGTCTGTTGACGCTTTTGCTAACCCGTATCGACGCGGTTGGCTGGAATTGTTAGACTCTGTCGTCTTCAGTATCGCAGTAGCCCCAGACCGAGCTACCGAGTCGAAGGAACTATGTTTTCACATTTTTCCTGCAAGTTAAATATATATTCCCACAGTAACTATTTTCAAGAGTATTGTATGTTGAATTTTTGTTGTTTTTAGTCTTGTTGGTTTACATAAAGATTACTTATTTTTCTAAACTGGTGTGGTGTCCATTTGTAGTGTTTTCACTGTATTACTGTATGTATTCACAAATGTTTACACACTGCCTCTGAGATAAGCCTGTCTGCTCATGCCAAGCTACCAAGGGGGTGAGCAGGGGTTATTTTAGAAGTGTATCCCTCTTACCCTGACTAGGAAGAAGGGTCCCTACTTGGACAAAGGTACCTACCTCTGCCAACTAGAGGCCCCCATTTCTAACAACTATCATCTCACCCCTCTTTTTCAACATCACCATGAAAGCCATACCAGTCCTGATCAATGTTTTTGAGTTCACCTGCTATAACTATGCAGATGATACACAGATACTTCTTATATTGGAAAGCCACAAGGACACTGGAAACTCCAAAATCTTCAGTTGCCTCCAGACTGTTGGCTACTGGATGACATGGAGCCACCTTAAACTGAATGTCTCAAAAACTGAAATACTCCCTTCTGGCAACTGGAAAATGTATGACCCTCTTTGTGCCTGTTCTGCCAACCTAGGACCACCGCTAAAAACATCCACGGAAGTTAGAAACTTTGGAATTGCCATAGACTCCATGCTGTCCATCAATGCCCAAGTAGATTCACTATGCAGATCAAGCTTTCTCACCATGAAAAGTCTGCAATGCATCATCCCACAATTAAGAATCCCTAACAAGTCCAAGCAACAATCTCTCTTGTCCTATCAAAGCTAGAATACCCTAATTGTCATTGTAATGACTTACTTTTTATCAATGTGAGAAAATGACAGGGAATTTAGGGCCCCATGCATTAAACTAAAAACTGTCCGCAAACGGGCAGATTCTCAGAATCTGCCCCTTTGCGACGGGGTGTCCTTTTGACACCCTTGCACCCTTGAAATTGCATGCGCAATTTGCGAGTACCTAATGGGTAATCGCAAATTGCGCATGCAATTCCCATTCATTCCTATGGGAAGCCATTCCTTAATTGCGACTCGCAATTTGCGTGTCGCAATTAAGGAATTTGTAGGAATCGCTATTTTTTTAGAATATATATATGCTGTTGCATGTGGTAGTGCTGAAATGCGCGGAGTTGGTGATGGCCCCCTATTTGCGAACGCACTTGAAGTACATGACATAGTTTTACAGGTTATGTTCTGTTCTTTGGCCCGGTGTAGTTCCCCACCCAGGCCTGGTATTGGGAGTTGTAGGGAGGGAGAGAGTCCTGAACTGTTGGTTAAAGTAGTGAGAATCAACGGCTCGTATTCACCACAGGCAGAACAGGGGCCTATTCTTACATTGCAATGCATACACCTAATACATATAACATAATAACGTGGAACGTTCGAGGTCTGGGATCCGTCCAAAAGAGACATAGGGTACATGCGCAATTGTTAAGACGCAAAGCGCAGATAGTATATCTGCAGGAATCTCACATTGTAGAACAGGAAGCAGTGAAGCTCCGCAAGAAATGGAGAGGCCAGATCTTCTCCACTAATTACTCAGGCTTCGCAAGGGGAGTTACAGTGTGGATCAGGCATGGGGTGCCCTTCACGCCATTGGAACAAAGAGTGGACAAACAGGGCCGATATATTCTTATACGGGGGACGTTAGATGGTCAGATGGTGGTCCTTGGCAATATTTATGCCCCCAATTTTGACCAAGATAAATTTTTGTCCAACCTTACTTTAGCATTGGTAGGGTGGGAAATGCACCCCTGGATTATGGGCGGCGACTGTAATGCAGTAATGGACGTTACACTGGATCGCTCCCACCCCCACTACATGGTACGGGAGTGATTAAGCAGATGAAGGCCCTATGTGGATGGACAGAGGGTTGGGCCCTTTGCGATGCATGGAGAATGCGCCACCCAACGCATAGGGAATATTCCTACTATTCCCCGGTCCACTCATTACACACAAGAATAGATAGAATTTATTGCTCGAAAACAATAGTAATGCAAGTGACCCATGCCACTTATTTGGCCAAGACTTTCTCAGACCACAACCCAATGGAAATAGCTATTTACAGGGGTAGAGTCCCAACCTCGGTACCCACCTGGAGACTGTGGCCGCAAACGCTAGAAGACGCAGTGTTCCGCACCACCATAGCAGATACAATTACGCAATACTTCACAGAGAACAGCAACACTTCGTCCACCATTTTGATAGAATGGGATGCCTTCAAGGCAGTCATACGGGGCAAGGCAATCAGTGCGATAGTGGGAGCAAGGCAGGAGGTACACAGAAACCTCATTGACACAGAAAATAAACTGAACACATTGGAACAGGAGGCCATACATGACACTGGCAAACAAGCCTCACTACAAGAAATGCGAATCCAACACGCAGAGCTATTGGAGACTCTTCGGGTTATAGATTATCAGCGATACACGCAGATGCATCACACTGACGCGGACAAATCAGGGACACTATTGGCCAAATTGTTATGGGACGACCCGCCCACTATTGTAATTAAAGAAGTTGCTACCCCCACGGGAGCAACAGCCCATATTCAACATGACATTAATGTTGCTTTTAGACAATATTACGTCGCATTATATAATGGGCCGGATAGCATAGAAGGCACACACATGGAGGAATTCCTGACTGACCTGCCATACCCACGACTGACAGCAACAGCCCAAACAGAACTAATAGGCCCCATTACTAAGGCTGAAATCAAAATTGCAATAAAAGGCCTCCCGCGTAATAAAACCCCTGGACTAGATGGGCTCCCGGCGGAATTTTATGATATATACGCGGACTCCCTTGTCCCCCAACTGGAAACGCTATATAATAAAGCACTGGAATTGGGCAGGTTACCCTTTACTACAGCACAGGCACTGGTAGTATCACTCCCGAAACCGGGTAGGGACCCCACAGACATGGCAAGTTTCCGCCCATTGTCTTTACTGGCAACGGAGTATAAAATACTTAGTAAGGTATTAGCAAACAGACTCCTAAATAAACTTATACATACAGACCAAAACGGGTTTCTACCGGCTCGCAGTACATCATTGAACACCAGGCGATTGCATCATATAATGTCGACTGCCCCAACACACCATGAACATGCAGGGTGTATATCTTTGGATTTGAGACAAGCGTTTGACACGATCCACTGGGACTATATGTTCGAGGCGCTGGGGAGGTTTGGTTTACCCGCAGAGTATCTTAAATGGCTCAACATACTCTATAACGCCCCTACCGCCCGTACAGGGGGACATATTTCGGCTGAGTACTCGATACACAGGGGCACAAGGCAGGGATGCCCGCTGTCACCACTCCTATTCATACTGGCGTTAGAACCCTTAGCACTTAAATTACGTACTGAAGCACACCATCTGGGCATAAAGAATGGGGCCACAACGCACTTGTTCTCCGCTTATGCGGACGATATCATTATTTACATACGGGACCTCCGGGCTACCCTGGATCCTATCCCTGATATTTTTCGGAAATTTAAACAGATATCGGGATTGGCTATCAATGCAATGAAGTCACACGCCTTCTTCTTTCAGGAGATGGTGCACCCTATAGAAATTACATTTGGAACATATACCCTCCCAGTAGCGCAACACACATTCAAATACCTGGGGATACAAGTATATCGGACGCATGCAGACATGCTAGAGGGTAACCTAAATAGAGCGATCAGATCTATACGTGCGAGCATTGCCTTCTGGACTACGTTACCACTGTCTGTTACTGGCAGAGCGGCCAAATCCAAAATGGTGATCCTTCCAAGACTGATATATTATTTCACTAACCTACCAATTTTAATACCGCATAACACCTTCAAAATATTGAATACCATTCTTATAGATCTTATTTGGGGGTCTGGCAGACGCAGAATAAGCCTTAAAATGTTACAACTCGGAGCAGACAGAGGAGGCCTGGGAGTTCCTGACCTTAAAGCATATTACTATGCATGCCAATTACAATGGCTTTCATATTGGACAGCCGGCCGCAACTTACATGAAATAGGCTATACTACACATGACATAGATCGGGGTACCCTGCACACTCTGTTAATCCCCCGCTGTAAAACCCCCCACAGCCTACCACCCTTGCTACGCACAGCACTACAGTGTTGGAAAGCGACATTGCACTACACGGCCCAGCATCCTCCATATGCCGGAAACATTCCGTTATTGGGGATCCCATTGACGAATGGAAATATAACAAAGCGCAGTATTGCACCCTGGCTTGAAGTGGGGATTAGTACGGTAACTGATTTATTTAACAACGAGATACTCATGGACCATGACAATTTCGTGAGAGAAACAGGGGCACCGGACCACTTATATCTGCTACACGCTGCACTGCTGCAATATATTAAAAAGCAATGGGCTCCGCAACGACAGGAACCCCCCACACACGAATTAGTTAAAGCCTTATACTACATGGACAGAGGCAGGCACCTTATCAAGTGGCTTTATGTTGGAATACGGGCACATGCGGCGATCGAACTTACTACATTACGCAACACTTGGGCAGGCGACATGGGGCGGGAACTGGAGGAGAAAGAATGGGTGAAAATTATAGAACACCCTAAGAAGGTATCCAGAAATGCGAAATTTAAATGTATTCAGTCCATGCTGCTACATAGAGCCTATCTCACCCCCAAACGATTAGACCGCATGTTTCCACATACACAACATCATTGCCCCAGATGCCAATTGGAAGGAGCTGACTTATTACACATGGTATGGGCGTGCCCCCACCTACGAGGATTCTGGGACTCAATTAGATGGCATACGAGGGCGGTTACACAAAGAGAAGTAGGGAATACTGTAGAGGAGTGTATTCTGGGGATATACAAGGGTTCGTCCAAACACAAAGTACAATACAGATTTACATGCCTGGCCCTAATCTTAGCAAAGCGAGCCATCACTATGCGCTGGAAATCAAAGAAATCCCCCACAGATTACACTTTGCATAGTGAGTTAACTTGCTGGGGCAGCGCTGAAAGTGCCGCAATACGAAGGGAGGAAGCTAAAGGTATGCGGAAAATTCCAATAGCTATGGAATGGGACATTATGTTGGAAGCCCTTAAAAACCTTGACTTGGACTCTAATGTTAACCAAGCACACCGACAGTCGCAATAAGGTCAAAGTATTAACTCGAAAGAAGTGTACATGTATTGAATGCCCGATTTCACATGTAAAGTTAATAACCCTTAACCGCTGATATCGTGTTGCAAGCTGTTGGTTTGAGCTGTGATTATTATGATGTTATAAGTATACGTTACTACAGGACTGGAGGGAGGGGGGAGGGAGACGGAAGGGGTATCTTTTTGGTAACAGGCCGTGATGCACTGAATCTAGTTATTGTTATGCTGACTCATATAGAGAACGAAATGCTGAAGAAGCTGCAGTTTTCATTTGCTAGATTGTCAGTGCGATAGGATACAAGTGTAAAGTTATGGGAAACTAACTCATCCCAATCCTGGAAACGACTATTTGCATGTTGTTCCTGTCTGTGACAAACCATGTATTGAAGCAATGTACCAGTTTCAATTTAAAAAACTTAATAAAATTTGTTTCAAAAAAATCCAAGTAGCTTCGAAAATAAAGCGCACTCTCGAAAATCCTTATGCTTTAAGCAGAAAAGCTCTTTATTCCTCAAACGTTACGCGTTTCGGCAAATTAATGCCTTGATCACACGCTGAGCCATTCGGAAATACGTGCATAAATAAACAAAACCATAGACATAGGACTTGTGGGATCGAAACGCGTCATGCTGATGGAGTTGTTGGATATACGAGCTGAATAAAATCTAAAGCTGCACCAAATTGTGGTCCGTACTCCATTCATGCGCAGAGGTGAAGAGGCTGCGAGAGGAGTTTGCTATATATATATATATATATATATATATATATATATATATATATATATATATATCATATATTTTCTACCAAAAGTCTATAAGGACCTGAGAACACCACCGGGTAGACTGATTGTCAGCTCAATAAATTCGCTGTTGGAAAACTTTTCAAGATATCTGGACTTATTATTCCTACAACCCTATGTCACCGGATTACCCTCTTGTTTGAGAGATTCCTCAGACTTCCTAAGGAAATTGGATGGGATATTGTGGAAACCTGAATATGTGATGGTTACACTGGATGGCATGTGAATGCTTTCTAAGGAACAGATCGATCGAGTACCAGGAACACATGCAGAGGGTGATCAATATGTTAAAATACTGCCTCATAAATAACATGTTCATGTTTAACAACAAATACTATCTTCAACAACAAGGCAAAGCCATGAGCCCCCACCTATGCAAATTTATTCATGGGGCTTTGGGAGAAGGAGGTGGCCTGGTCTGAAGGGAATGACGAATACATGAACAATGTTGCAGTATGGACAAGATTCATCAATGACTTGCCCATCCTTTGAGAGGGAGGAACTTCACATTTGGAAGAGTTCAAAAAGAAGTTGAACACCAATGAGGTGAACATCCAATTGACAAGCATGATCAGCCAAGGTCACTGTGACGTTTTGGATATAGAACTGGAGGTTAAAAACAACTAACTGACAATGAGAATACATAGAAAGGCAACAACTACAAACTCCATCCTCCATGCCAACAGCAGCCACCCTGCGGTATTAAAATGGAGCATTCCATATAGTCGGATGCTGAGGGCAAAAATAATCTGTTCATCATATGATGAATATGAGAAAGAAAGAACCAAAATGATTGAGAGGTTTACGCATCAAGGCTATCCATCCAGTGTACTGAAGGATTCCAAAGAAAGAGTGGATAAGAAAACGAGGGCGCAAGTATTGTTCCAACAGAATACAGACCCTACGACGAAGAAAAACAAAGTGAAAAGACTCTTCCTGGAATTTGACTCTGTTCAGACAAGTATCAAAAGGATCTTACAAAAAAATTGGCAGAAACTGCAAAGGGATGAACAACCCAAGGAAGTTATTGGCACAGGTCCTTGTATAACAAACACAAAATAAGATCTTTAGGGAACATCCTTACACAAAGCTTTTTCGACAAGAGTAAAGGAAGCAACTGGTTGTCAAGCAGGATGAATGGCTTTGTGAAGTGTAAGTCCTGCAAATCCTGTCAGTATGGACTGAACCAAAGAACGTACCGAACGTACGAGTGATGAACTGTCACAATACAGGACAGCATAACATGTGACACTGATCAAGTAGTGTACGCATTGAAATGTGATTGAAACAAACTATACATTGGCAGCACGAGCAATAGATTGAGGATCAGAATATTACAAAACATGAAGGACATAAGAAATGGAGACCAAAGTTAACCAATGGCCTCTCATTTTGAAAAATATCACAATCAGTCACTGAATGACTTCAGATTCTATGGAATTAAACATGTAACGATGAATGGCCGAGGGGGTGACTGGGAGAAGGAACTGAGAAGGAAGGAGTTGAATGCATTCATGTTGTTGGTTTATGCACAAATATGACCACTTGACAGAATAACCTCCACGGTATCTCCATTATGACCCCAAACATGACACCTCGCCATCATAACAGACTTCGACGGTTTCCATGACATGGATATATTGTGCATATGCAGCTTAATGGACTTGGGGATCCCTTCTTACATATCTGGGTGTACTCACCTCTGAAACTGTACATGTAACCTATTGAGGGATGTGAACCATAAACAGTAGAGTTGCATAATACCCTGACACTGATTTCGTTACTTGTACACTATCATGACTAAGCACATGTCACTTTGTCTTGACAATGAAACAGATGATTACCATCACAGCCCATACGGCAACACAAAGCACATGACTCTTTCCCTAAAGGACTATACTTTCCAGAACTGCATTCCATTTCTGTGGCTCTTTATTTTGATGCTACAATTTTTTTTTATCAACTAGAAAGGGTTGGGCCCTTAATCAGTAAGGCTAGGCCTCCTAGAACAATCAAAAAAACTACAAGCGTGCCAATATTGATCCCAATTCATCATCTCACATCATGATCACACAGAACACTTGATATGACCATATATTTTATTTTTGCATTTGTTATTTCAAATCATTTTTTTTCAAAATTACCAAAGATGCATTATTCATCGACTAGAACAACATTTTGTCTCAAACTATTACACAACATATAGACATAAAAACATTAATACATTAAATGGCATACCTTACAACATCACAAACAAAAAGATTTGACAGTTCATTAACATATAAAACTAGTATAAAGCTAGTACAAAAACCTTGGTAGCTCCTGTTCTGTAATTTTTAAGGACAGTAAATCGTATTTGTCACAACAACCATTCCCTTTAGGCTGACTTTTCAAGACCTGACGTATATATTCATTTAACAAGGGCAATACCAGTGTACCAGTTGGGCTCAATATACACCATCTCAGTAATAACTTATATTAGTTCACATTATGAGCCTAAATGGTAGATGCTTGCATTTAACACATGTTTGGGCAAACAACAGTCGACGCGCTTCGAACCCTAGTATGTGCCTTACAGGGTTCTCCTCAGGACTCAGAACACACAATGAGCTGAAAAAATAATAAAAACATTTGTATTACCAGCCATCTTCATACTATGGAACAACATACTTCACCTGCACCATCCACACCATATTGACCTATTTTATCCACAATAAGCCTCTTTTTTTGCACTTTTCGTATAATAATTTTGGTGACGCTGTTTGGAGCTCCTTTTCGATACATCAATAAATTGACAAAAGCAACTGCTGTGGAGTACTGTGGTGCTCGGTGGAGCCATGCCACATGTTAACGGAAGTGTAAACATGTGGGAGCATATATATATATATTATCTACTGGCGGTCGCCAGTAGATAGTTATAGTTAGGACCTATTTTCCATAGGAAATCCGCAACATTCTATTTGAAATAACGTTGGCACCGGTTGACGAATCTTCGCGAAATTTTCCAACTTGTTGGGGCGCTCCGGTCCGCTCCTATCCTGAAAGTCTCGGGGTGATTCGGCAAGCGGGGGCCGAGAAAAAAGGGGTGTCCCAAAACGTGTTTTCCCCATGCAATTTTCCATAAGAACCTTTAGTCGCAGCTACAGCCCGAACTGTTGAACGGAATTACACCAAATTTGCCAAAAAGGTAGCCCTTGGTTCAGGGTCGTGCCTTTTACTTTAATGGTGTAAATCCGTTCAGTAGTTCCTGAGAAATGTGAAAAAGAAAACACATATATATCTGGGCGGAGCCTAACCACACATGTCATCGTGAGATCTGATTGGCTGTCAGCACTTCATCCTGGAATTGCTGGCAGCCATCTTGGGACCAATATAAATGATAGTACCCCATTGAAATGCATTGTAGTAAATCGAAGATTTTGAGGTTTACCAAAAGGAGAACTATAAAGGGTGATAACAGACTTTAGCTACATTAGAATTCATTTGTTGATGGTACCATACTAATTTCAGGAATTGTGGTGTGTTCTAAGGTGATTTTACCCTGTGAAAAACCTTCTGCTGGGATATCATGAATCATGTTTGAGAGAAAACTATTTTCACATGCTTGTCCCATACAGTTTTGGAAGGTGCTCCAGAAGCTAAAATGAGAGCATATTTTCTGTAAATTCACATTATCTTTCTCAGTCATGTGAGAATGAAGTCTGACATTCTCAGTAAAACATGTACATCCAACAAGGGCAGAGACTGTCAGTTGATTCCTTTGTGTTCTACTGCAGCTTCCCAGAGTGTTCTAAAGAACAACTAGAGTGCTAACAGCCTTACTTATGACAAAAGTATGGCACACCTGAAGCCATCTTGGATGGAATAAACTGGTAACACTTAAAACATTTAATTTAAAAAGGAACAAAATGATGGGGTTCATTTTGTCATAGAAATTATGATTAGTGCTGTAGAAAGAAAAATTAGGACATGTTTCAAGTGTGATCTCAAATATCTTCCTGTTATATTTCAACAGGAGCAGCCTGTCAGTTGATGCCTTTGTGTTCTACTGCAGCTTCCCAGAGTGTTCTAAAGAACAACTAGAGCGCTAACAGTCTTACTTATGACAAAATTATGGCACACCTGAAGCCATCTTGATTGGAATAAAATGGTAACACTTAAAACATTTAATTTAAAAAGGAACAAAATGATGGGGTTCATTTTGCCATAGAAATTATGATTAGTGCTGCAGAAAGAAAAATTAGGACAAGTTTTAAGTGAGATCTCAAATATCTTCCTGTTATATTTCAACAGGAGCAGCCTGTCAGTTGATGCCTGTGTCTTCTACTGCAGCTTCCCAGAGTGTTCTAAAGAACAACTAGAGTGCTAACAGCCTTACTTATGACAAAATTATGGCACACCTGAAGCCATCTTGATTGGAATAAACTGGTAACACTTAAAACATTTAATTTAAAAAGGAACAAAATGATGGGGTTCATTTTGTCATAGAAATTATGGTTAGTGCTGTAGAAAGAAAAATTAGGACATGTTTCAAGTGTGATCTCAAATAATTTCCTGTTATATTTCAACAGGAGCAGCCTGTCAGTTGATGCCTTTGTGTTCTACTGCAGCTTCCCAGAGTGTTCTAAAGAACTAGAGCGCTAACAGTCTTACTTATGACAAAATTATGGCACACCTGAAGCCATCTTGATTGGAATAAACTGGTAACTCTAAAAACATTTAATTTAAAAAGGAACAAAATGAGGGGGTTCATTTTGTCATAGAAATTATGGTTAGTGCTGTAGAAAGAAAAATTAGGACATGTTTTAAGTGAGATCTCAAATATCTTCCTGTTATATTTCAACAGGAGCAGCCTGTCAGTTGATGCCTTTGTCGACAACCTCGCCACCCTCGGACTCAGACAGTTCGTGACTACACCCACCCACGCCGCCGGCCACACGCTAGACTCCATCTTTTCCGCAAGCCCACACGTCTCCTTCAACCACACCTCCGAACCCCACTGGACTGACCACCACTGCATCCACTTCACCTACAGGAAGCCCACCACGCACCACCGCACCGAACAAATGCCTCGCCGCTGCTGGAGCAGAGTCACCGAAGACCAGCTAACCACAACCCTCACCCTGAGCCCACCCGCCGAACCCTCCGACCCCGACACCGCTGCCCGCAACCTCAGACAGTGGATCGACGACTGCGCCAACACCTCGCCCCGCTCAAGAATCCGCCCAACAGCCACACCAGCAAGAAAGCCACCTGGTTCACCGAAGACCTCCAGGCCTCCAAACGAACATGCCGAAAACTGGAGAAGATCTGGCTCCACGAACGGACAGCGGACAGCTACGCCGCCCACAAGAGCGCCACCCGCAGTCACCATCACCTCATCAGATCCGCCAAAAGGGCCTCACTCAAAGACCGCCTAGACAACAACGCACACAACAGCAAAGAGCTCTTCAACATCGTGAAGGAACTCTCCAACCCCAGCTCCAACACCAACGACATCCCGCCGTCGCGAGACCTGTGCGACTCACTGGCCACCTTCTTCCACCGCAAAATCGCCGACATCCACGACAGCTTCAACACCACGACCGCCCCGGCAACCATCGAGACCACTGCCCCCACAACCACCAACCGCCTGCTCTCCTGGACCAACATCAACGACGAGGACACCAGCGAGATCATGAACACCATCCACTCCGGCTCACCGCTAGACCCGTGCCCTCACCACGTCTTCAACAAAGCCAGTACAGCCATCGCGCCCCATCTCCGGAAAATAATCAACATCTCCTTCGAGACAGCAACCTTCCCGGAAAGCTGGAAGCACGCCGAGATCACCGCCTTACTCAAGAAACCCAAGGCAGACCCCAAGGACCTCAAGAACTTCCAACCCATCTTCTGCTCCCGTTCCCCGCGAAGGTCACCGAGAAAATCGTCAACAAACAACTGACCCGCTACCTTGAGGAGAACAACATCCTGGACCCTTCCCAGTCCGGCTTCCGCAGCAACCACAGCACCGAAACCGCCCTCATCGCCGCCACCGATGACATCAGGACCCTGCTAGACAACAGAGAAACAGCAGCCCTCATCCTCCTGGACCTATCAGCCGCCTTCGACACGGTCCGCCACCACACACTACGAACACGCCTTCACGACGCCGGGATCCAAGAGAAGGCCCTGGACTGGACCACATCCTTCCTCTCCGGCAGAACACAAAGCGTCCGCCTCGCCCCCTTCCGATCCAAGGCCACCAAGATCATCTGCGGCGTACCCCAAGGCTCCTCCCTCAGCCCAACGCTGTTCAACATCTACATGGCACCCCTCGCCCACGTCGCCCGACAGCACAACCTCAACATCATCTCCTACGCCGACGACACCCAGCTGATCCTCTCCTCACCAAAGACCCTCACACCGCCAAAGCCCACCTCCACGAAGGAATGAAGGCCGTCGCCGAATGGATGAGGACCAGCCGCCTGAAGCTGAACTCGGACAAGACGGAGGTCCTCATCCTTGGTTCCAACCCTTCAGCCTGGGACGACTCCTGGTGGCCAACATCACTGGGAACAGCCCCGCCACCCACCGACCACGCACGCAACCTAGGGGTCATCCCCGACCCCACCCTCTCCATGACTAAGCAGGTCAACGCCGTTTCCTCATCCTGCTTCAACATCCTCCGAATGCTCCGCAGGATCTTCAAGTGGATCCCCACCGAAACAAGAAAACAGTCACCCAGGCCCTCGTCACCAGCAGGCTGGACTACGGAAACGCCCTCTACGCAGGAACGACGGCTAAGCTCCTGAGACGGCTGCAACGCATCCAGAACGCCTGCACGTCTTATCCTCGACATCCCCCGACGCAGCCACATCACACCCCACCTGAGAGACCTGCACTGGCTCCCTGTCAACAAGAGGATAACCTTCAAGCTCCTCACCCACGCACACAAAGCACTCCACAACTCCGGACCAGCCTACCTCAACAGACGACTCAGCTTCTACACCCCCACCCGCCAGCTCCGCTCCACCAGCCTCGCCTCGCCACAGTCCCCCGCATCCGGAAAACGACCGCCGGCGGCAGATCCTTCTCCCACCTCGCCGCCAAGACCTGGAACACCCTCCCCACCAACCTTCGGCAGACCCAAGACCTACTGGCCTTCAGAAGACTCCTCAAGACCTGGCTCTCCGATCAGTAGCAGCACCACCCCCCTCTTCCCCCAGCGCCTTGAGACCCTCGCGGGTATGTAGTGCGCTTTATAAGTGACATGATTGATTGATTGATTTGTGTTCTACTGCAGCTTCCCAGAGTGTTCTAAAGAACAACTAGAGCGCTAACAGTCTTACTTATGACAAAAGTAGGGCACACCAGAAGCCATCTTGATTGGAATAAACTGGTAACACTTAAAACATTTAATTTAAAAAAGAACAAAATGAGGGGGTTCATTTTGCCATAGAAATTATGGTTAGTGCTGTAGAAAGAAAAATTAGTGCTAAAACACTACCCCCAGCACGACACCCTACACTACCCAAACATAACTGCACTACCCTAAACCCTAAAACACTACCACCAGCACGACTCCCTACACTACCCAAACACCACTGCACTACACTAAACCCTAAATATACCCCAGCATGACCACCCACACTACACAAACACCACTGCACTACCCTATACCCTAAAACACGACCCCCTACACTACACAAACACGACTGCACTACCCTAAACCCTAAAACACTACCCACAGCATGACCCCTTCACTACACAAACACCACTGCACTGCCCTAAACCCTAAAACACTACCCCAGCACTACCCCCTACACTACCCAAACACCACTGCACTAACATAAACCCTAAAACACTACCCCCAGCACAACCCCCTACACTACACAAACACCACTGCACTACCCTAAACCCTAAAACACTACCCCCAGCACGTCCCCCTACACCACCCAAACACCACTGCACTACCCTAAACCCTAGAAAAGAAACCCCCACCCCATGCCCAATGCCCCTTACCTCTCACTCCTCATGGTTCCTCTCTCCTCATGGTTCCTGCTTCACGTCATCTCTGAGGGGCGGTGCATCGTTGCCATGAGGAAACAGAACAGCCTCTGCTTCCTTACAACGACATGGATCGTCTACATGTTTTTTAGAACGCATGGTCATTTACCATACATACCTTTACAACAAAATTCGTTGTAAAGGCATGCGTGGTAAATGACCATGCATTCTAAAAAATGCGTAGTAATGACTTTAGATGTACAACGCATGCGTGGTAATGCATGCGTTGTAATGGTATCGCAAAGTAAAAAAGTCGTTGTAACGGCTGTTTACCGATCGAAGCTGGCCCCTGTTCTTCAGTGAGACGTTTATTTCATTAACTAGGAGGAAGGAATGTGGTTTTTTTACCGAAAAGTGCATTCCCGGCTGTTGTATTGTGAAAGTGTCCGCGTGGCCTGGTTTCACTTCCGGTGAGAAGGTGGAAGAGTCTGTTTGGATCTAAAGGAGTTCTGTTGTTGGACGGGGCCGGGCGCGACATGTCATCAGAAAACATAGCTAATGGAAAGCGTCCTCCCTGAAGTGTGGAGCAGTGCCATGAGAGGTCAACGAGTGTGCGTCCCACCGCAGTATGACCGCACCGCGTGACCCATGTGCCGCCTCCAGGGTACGGGAGGCAGAAGCGGCATCGCAGGTCCTCTTGAAGACCGTTGTAGCACTAATTCTACATTTTGGTACTAGGGCATTTTAACTTCGTTGTTCCTGCCAGATACAAAGAGAAGATCCTGTGTTATTCAGTGCCCTCAGTTACCTTTTTTGTGGGTTGTGGTGCTTGTCACTTCGCTGCCCCGCCGGTGCACACGACTGGGCACCCCACCTCGCGTGCCATCTGCAGGGCCTCTGCCCTCGGATCACTGGTTTCGGTTTCTGGAGTGGCAACATAAACAGTTGCTCCCAAAGGACTAGCCTGAACACTTAGGTGAATATCCCCTGCACCAGCATTCCATGGAAATTCTTTCCTAGCTCTCCCACGTCAACGAGCACGGCTCTGCTCGCGACACCGTATGACGTCATCGGAGCCATAAGAGGACCTCGTCGGCGTGCTGACGTCAGTTCCACCCATTTTTTCCATGCCACCGAGGCAAACAGGGTCCGAGACATTTTCACATGTATACATAGTATAATAAATATATATATATTCACTGAAAAAACCATAGGTTTCAGGCATGTTATAGTTAGAAATTAGCATTTAAAAAACCTTAGAAATTCACTGAAAAAACCATAGGTTTCAGGCACGTTATAGTTAGAAATTAGCATTTAAAAAACCTTAGAAATTCACTGAAAAACCATAGGTTTCAGGGCGTTATAGTTAGTTGGACATTTCACTCATACAAAACCATAGAAATTCCCCCGTTATAGTTAGTTCAGCTAACTATAACTCGCGCGCCCGCAATGCACTGCTGATGACGTCACATATTACATCACTCATGACATGGTCAGTGACATCACTCATGACATCACTGATGACATCACTGATGACATCATCCAGTGAATGTGTGTTTTTCTGAAAATTAAATATGTTTTATATATGTATATCTCAAGGTCGATGGAAGAATAAATGGGTATATAAGTGTCTAAATGGATGATTTTTTTGTAACATTGATTGTATAACTGACTAAGTGTATCTTAGTGAATACATGGGTTAGTGAGTAATGTTTAAATATGAAAATATCTGTATCAGTCTCTCACTTTGTGTATAAGTGGCTGCATGGGTTGGTGAGTAGCTACATGAGTGTCTATATGGGTTATTAGTTGGTTTTTTGAGTATCAGTATGAGTGTCTGAGTGTCTGTATGGTTCGGTGGGGGTATTACTTAGTGCATAGATGCATGAATGAGTGACTCACTGTTTGTATGTGTTGAAGACAGCATGTGTGCAGGACTGTTTAGGTGGATGAGTATGTGTATGGGTCTGTTAGTGAGTGAATGACTGTCTCAATAGTGTCTTTATGAGTAACTACATATGTTTTAAACTAGTATATGTGAGTATTGGTGTATATAAGTGAGTATATGTGAGAGTGAGACATTGGAAGAGTTCCTGTACAAATAAGTAGGTGTTTCTATAAGTGATTGTTTAAGAGAGTAAGTATGTGTAAGTTTCTGTAGAAGTAAGTGTGGTAGTGTGTGTATAACTGTATATGCAAGTAAATGGATGTTTGATACTTTGTTTGCATGTGTGACTATGTGTGTGAGTAACTCTATGGATGAGTGGCGGTGTGTAACAGGATGTATAGGTGTATGAGTACATATGATGAGTGAGTATATGTATGAGTGACTGTATAGGGACTGTTGGTGAATGAGTGGATGTGTGTGTAGATCTTGGAATTAATGAATAGGTGTGTTGTAACTGGTATTGGTATGTCCATTGTTTTGAAAATGTTAGTTTGTATTTTTGAGTGTGTGTATCAAAGGTTATATTAGGGTGAGAGGAGGTCTGCCACTCTATCACAAGGATGATGTCATCAGTGATGTCATTTGAGATGTCATCAGTGATGTCATGAGTGATGTCACTGACCATGTCATGAGTGATGTAATATGTGACGTCATCAGCAGTGCATTGCGAGTGCCATAGTTATAGTTAGCTGAACTAACTATAACGGGGAATTTCTATGGTTTTGTAACGAGTGAAAATGTCCAACTAACTATAACGCCCCTGAAACCTATGGTTTTTTTCAGTGAATATATATATATATATATATATATATATATATGCATATATATATATATATATATATACATATATATATATACACATACAAACACACCCATATCTACATATTATTTCCATGTATATAAATACATGTATATATATATATATATTCACTGAAAAAACCATAGGTTTTAGGGAAAGTTATAGTTAGTTGGACATTGCACTCGTACAAAACCCGTGAAATTCCCCCGTTATAGTTAGTTCAGCTAACTATAACTCGTGCCCCCGCAATGCACTGCTGATGACGTCACATATTACATCACTCATGACATGGCCAGTGACATCACTGATGACATCACTGATGACATCATGCAGTGACTGTGTGTTTCTGTAAAGTTTAAATATGTTTAATATATATAGGCAAAGGTGTATTGAAGAATGAGTGGGTGTATAAGTGTCTCAATGGATGATTGAGTAGGTGCGTGACTGGCTCTACCAGTGAGTGATTAAACGTATCTTACTGAATGCATGGGTTACTGACTAAACTGTGTGAATGTCTGTATCCGTCTGTCTGTTGGTGTGTAAGTGGATGCATGCATTTGCGAATAGCTACATGAGTGTTTATATGGGTTATTGATTGGTTCTCTGAGTATCTGTATGGGTGCCTGAGTGTTTGTGTGGGTGGGGTGTGTGTGACTCTGTACATAGATGTGTGAGTGGGTGATTCACTGGGTTCATGATTTCAAGAGTGCATCTGTGATGGACTGCTTGGGTGGGTGAGTGTGTGTATGGGTGTGTTAGTGAGTGAATGTATATCTCAGTGGTACATGTGCGAGTAACTACATATGTAAAAGGCAGTATATATGTGTGTTAGAGTATTTAAATGGCTATAAATGAGAGTGTGTGATTGTGAGAATGGCTGTATGGATGCGTGTGTGCTTGTATCAGTTATTGTATAAGAGCGTAAGAATGTGCTAGTATTTGTATGAGTAAGTGAGCTGGTGTGTATAACTGTATAGGTGAGTAAATGGGGGTGTGATTAATTATTTGCATGACTGACTAGGTGTATGAGTACCTCTATGGATGAGTGGCAGTGTGTGAGTGTTTATATAGGTGTATGAGTGCATATGATAGTCCTGTACTGAGTGACTGTAATTATGAGTGACTGTACGGGTGAGTGAGTAGATGTGTGTGTGTGTAGACCTAAGAATCAGTGAGTGGGTATGTAGTTATTGGTATTGGAGTGTGTATGGTTTTGAGAATGGCAGTCTGTAATTTAGAGTGGGTGTATCAAAAGTTATATTAGGGTGTGAGAAGATGCATTAAATTCTCACATGAATGATGTCATCAGTGATGTCATTTGAGATGTCATCAGTGATGTCACTGACCATGTCATGAGTGATGTAATATGTGACGTCATCAGCAGTGCATTGCGGGGGCGTGAGTTATAGTTAGCTGAACTAACTATAACGGGGGAATTTCACGGGTTTTGTACGAGTGCAATGTCCAACTAACTATAACTTTCCCTAAAACCTATGGTTTTTTCAGTGAATTTCAAAGGTTTTTTAAATGCTAATTTCTAACTATAACGTGTCTGAAACCTAAGGTTTTTTCAGTGAATTTCAAAGGTTTTTTAAATACTAATTTCTAACTATAACTGTCCCTAAAACCTATGGTTTTTTCAGTGAATTTCAAAGGTTTTTTAAATGCTAATTCCTAACTATAACATATCTGAAACCTATGGTTTTTTTCAGTGAATTTCAAAGGTTTTGTAAATGACAATTTTTAAAATGTATTAATTGTTATATTTATTTTTTTTATACTCATTTACTACATTTTTTTAAACTATTTATTTTTAGATATTTTATTTTTTAAATTACATTGTAATTACATTATACATTACATTACAAAATATACTTTCTCAGAATGAATTACTTTAGTTTAAATACTTTGCAAATAGGCAATAGACTTTTAAGTACAGTAGTTACAGTTGTTGCAATGGGCAACACAATTTCAAACACAATGCAACATTGAGCTCAATGTGAATTTCTAGTTAAATGCAATTAGTTACTTTATGGATTACTTTTTTCTAACCACAGGACTGGATCCTAGATTCAGTCCTGGGACATCTCCTGTAAACAGTTGTGTAAAAGCGCTTTGGTTACAGTAGTGATTTTTAAGGAATATTATTGTATTTTAAAAGTTGACACTTAGAAACTTTTTCACATAGAATCACCAATGTTATCCTATGGGAGGAAATTCACTTAGCAGGTAAGTAGTGTTATCGTTACTTTTTCTTACTCAGTGGTGGATCCTGGATCCAGCACTGGTGCATCTCCTGTAAACAGTTGAAAGAATGCGTTTAAGTCATACAGGCGATTTTTAAGGAATATTTGTAGTTTGTGAAAATCGACCCTTTGAAACTTTTCTGCTGAAAACCAGACAATGGATTCCTATGGAAGGAAATACAAGTTACTGGTAAGTACGGTTAGAATTACTTTTCAGGGTCAGTGCTGGGCTAAAAGATGCAGCACTGGGTTCTCTCCTGATAACAGGTGAGTAAATCGGAATTCGTAGTTCGGCTGATTTTAGAGGAATATTATAAAATTCCAAAACTCCACACACAGAAGAATTTCCAAGTAGAAACCAGTCAATGTTAGCCTATGGAAGGAAATTCAAGCTACTGGTAAGTACGGTTAGAATTACTTTTCAGGATCTGTACAGGGCTCAAAGATGCAGCACTGAGGGCTCTCCTGATAACAGGTGAGTAAATTGGAATTCGTAGTTCAGCTGATTTTAGAGGAATATTATAAAGTTCCAAAACTCCACACACAGAAGAATTTCCAAGTGAAACCAGTCAATGTTAGCCTATGGAAGGAAATTCAAGTTACTGGTAAGTACGGTTAAAATTACTTTTCAGGATCAGTACTGGGCTCAAAGATGCAGCAGTGAGGTCACAGCGGTCGCCAGTAGATAGTTATAGTTAGGACCTATTTTCCATAGGAAATCCGCAACATTCTATTTGAAATAACGTTGGCGCCGGTTGACGAATCTTCGCGAAATTTTCCAACTTGTTGGGGCGCTCCGGTCCACTCCTATCCTGAAAGTCTCGGGGTGATTCGTCAAGCGGGGGCCAAGAAAAAAGGGGGGTCCCAAAACGCGTTTTCCCCATGCAATTTTCCATAGGAACCTTTAGTCGCAGCTACAGCCCGAACTGCTGAACGGAATTACACCAAATTTGGCAAATAGGTAGCCCTTGGTTCAGTGTCGTGCCTTTTGCTTAAATGGTGTAAATCCGTTCAGTAGTTCCTGAGAAAATCAAAAGTAAAGTCACATATATATCTATGGCCGAGTAGGGTCCGCGTACCCTCCCGATCACGAGCTGCTTGCTAATTGGTTGTCAAGTGGCTGTCAACACTCCAAATAAGGAAGTGTTAGGCAGCTATTTTATGCTCTCGGCAGAACCGAGGCACAGAAACAAGTGCGCAAAACGCACAAAGGGGGCAGGGTAGAAACACCCTGACCCCCTAGGTCTGCTCAGGGGTCCCACAAGGACCCCCTGGGCAGAAAAAGCATTTTTAAATCGGCGGGATGCGCTTAGGGTGCGCGGATCCCGCCGATAAAAAAATTGAAGCGCGGTCTCCCGCGCTTCGATGCTATTTTGCCCTCGGGTGGCCCAAGTCCCGGGGGCATGCGGGGGGGTGGGTTTATATTTTATGTGGGGGGCCTCTAAGGCCCCCCAAGCCCCGGGGACCACCACCCCCCAGGGCTTTAAATAAAAAATGGTGCGGGAGGGCTTTCCGCCCTCCCGCAGCCCCGGGGACCGCCACCTCCCCGGGGCTTCTTTTTTTTTTTCTTAATTACCTGTGTGGGGGGGCTCCAGCCCCCCCACATGACCCGGGGACCACCACCTCCCCGGGGCACTTAGAAAACAAATGTGGGGGCCGGTTCAGACCCCCGAAGCCCCGGGGACCACCACCTCCCCGGGGCTGTGCAATTGAAGGCAGGGGGGCTGCGTGGCCCCCCTCCTGGAGCCTGTGGTGGCCCTGGGGACCGCCACCCCCCAGGGCCAGCTCCTGCAGTGTCCCGGGGTGCCTACCCCCGGGACACTGTAGTTTGCTATGACAGGACGGGAGCGGCTCCCGGCTCTCGTCCTGTCATAGCAAACTGCTTTGGTTTTTGGAACAGAGAGCAGGAAACCAAAAAACCAAAGCACATTGCTTTTCCACACGGGGAGCTGCATGTTAGCAGCTCCCCATGTGGAAAAGCAATGCCGGCTCCCGCAGGAGGCGGAGAGCCGGCATGGTCTGTGGGGGAGTTGGGGTCCCACCACGGACCCCAAAGGATAGGGCCAGCCCCAGGGGATGGGGTCCCCAGGGCAAGTAGTGGCCCGGGAGGGGGGCCATGCGGCCCCCCTCCACAAATTAGGGGGAATTTTTTTTTTTTTTAAAAAGGCCGGCCCCGGGGGATGGGGACCCCGGGGCCTAAGGAGGCCTGGGGATGGGGGCAATGCAGCCCCCCTCCATGAAAATACATTTTTTTTAAAAGGTGGCAATGACCCGGGGGATGGGGTCCCCGGGCCAAAATTGGCCACGGGAGGGGGGCCCACGCGGTCCCCTTCCCGTTACTTTAAAAAAAAAAGGGGGTCAGGCCCTGGGGGATGGGGTCCCCAGGGCCCAAAATAATTAAAAAGAAGGGGGGCCACACAGCCCCCTTTTTTAAAAAAAATCCCCCAAAAAAATCCGGCATCGCGCCGGAGGCCACGCCCTCCTTGGCAGCACTTCTGCAAACGCGCCCTGGCGCGTTTGCAAAGGGGGAACGACTCCCATTGAATACTGGGGGTCCTGGGGCCAACTAGCCCACCAGGAACCTCCAGTATGTGCTAGGGGCTGCGTTGCAGAGAGGTGTTCTGAGGCCACGCCCTCTTTACACCTCTCTGCAACGCAGCTCTGTGGTGCTTAATGGAGGTAGCTGGTGGGCTAGTTGTACCCCAGGGACCCTCAGGATTCAAGGGGAGTTAATCCCCCGACTTAAAAAGCACCACAGGGCGCGTTTGCACAGTGGTGAAAGGAGGGGCGGGCTTGAGGTGACATGTGTGCAAACAGGCCTCTGGCGCGTTTTAAGATGGGGAATTAAATCCTCTCAATCCTGAGGGTCCCTGGGGGCCAACTAGCCCACCAAGGTACGTCCAGAAAGCGCCACAGAGCTGCGTTGCAGAGAGGTGGGAAAAGGGGCGTGGCCTCAGAACACCTCTCTGCAAGGCAGCCTCTGGCGCATATTGGAGGTTCCTGGTGGGCTAGTTGGGCCCCAGGGACCCTCGGGATTGAGGAGGAATTAATTCTCCAACTTAAAACGCGCCATAGGGCGTGTTTGCAGACATGTCACCTCAGGCCCCACCCCCTTCCTTCACCATTGTGCAAATATTCCTCTAAAATCAGCCGAACTACGAATTCCGATTTACTCACCTGTTATCAGGAGCGACCTCAGTGCTGCATCTTTGAGCCCAGTACTGATCCTGAAAAGTAATTTTAACCGTACTTACCAGTAACTTGAATTTCCTTCCATAGGCTAACATTGACTGGTTTCACTTGGAAATTCTTCTGTGTGTGGAGTTTTGGAACTTTATAATATTCCTCTAAAATCAGCTGAACTACGAATTCCAATTTACTCACCTGTTATCAGGAGAGACCTCAGTGCTGCATCTTTGAGCCCAGTACAGATCCTGAAAAGTAATTCTAACCGTACTTACCAGTAACTTGAATTTCCTTCCATAGGCTAACATTGACTGGTTTCACTTGGAAATTCTTCTAAGTGTGGAGTTTTGGAACTTTATAATATTCCTCTAAAATCAGCCGAACTACGAATTCCGATTTACTCACCTGTTATCAGGAGAGAACCCAGTGCTGCATCTTTTAGCCCAGCACTGACCCTGAAAAGTAATTCTAACCGTACTTACCAGTAACTTGTATTTCCTTCCATAGGAATCCATTGTCTGCTTTTCAGCAGAAACGTTTCAAAGGGTCGATTTTCACGAACTACAATTATTCCTTAAAAATCGCCTGTATGACTTAAACGCATTCTTTCAACTGTTTACAGGAGATGCACCAGTGCTGGATCCAGGATCCACCACTGAGTAAGAAAAAGTAACGATAACACTACTTACCTGCTAAGTGAATTTCCTCCCATAGGACAACATTGATGATTCTATGTGAAAAAGTTTCTAATTGTCAACTTTTAAAATACAATAATATTCCTTAAAAATCACTACTGTAACCAAAACGCTTTTACTCAACTGTTTACAGGAGATGTCCCAGGACTGAATCTAGGATCCAGTCCTGTGGTTAGAAAAGTAATCCATAAAGTAACTAATTGCAATTAACTAGAAATTCACATTGAGCTCAATGTTGCATTGTGTTTGAAATTGTGTTGCCCATTGCAACAACTGTAACTACTGTACTTAAGTCTATTGCCTATTTTCAAAGTATTTAAACTAAAGTAATTCATTCTGAGAAAGTATATTTTGTAATGTAATGTATAATGTAATTACAATGTAATTTAAAAATAAAATATCTAAAAATAAATAGTTTAAAAAAATGTAGTAAATCAGTATCAAAAAAATAAATATAACAATTAATACATTTAAAAATTGTCATTTACAAAACGTTTGAAATTCACTGAAAAAAACCATAGGTTTCAGATATGTTATAGTTAGGAATTAGCATTTAAAAAACCTTTGAAATTCACTGAAAAAACCATAGGTTTTAGGGACAGTTATAGTTAGAATTTAGTATTTAAAAAACCTTTGAAATTCACTGAAAAAACCATAGGTTTCAGACACGTTATAGTTAGAAATTAGCATTTAAAAAACCTTTGAAATTCACTGAAAAAACCATAGGTTTTAGGGAAAGTTATAGTTAGTTGGACATTGCACTCGTACAAAACACGTGAAATTCCGCCGTTATAGTTAGTTCAGCTAACTATAACTCGCGCCCCCGCAATGCACTGCTGATGACGTCACATATTACATCACTCATGACATGGTCAGTGACATCATGATGACATCACTGATGACATCTCAAATGACATCACTGATGACATCATCCATGTGATAATTTCATGCATCTTCTCACACCCTGATATAACTTTTGATACACCCACTTTAAATTACAGACTGCCAATCTCAAAACCATACACACTCCAATACCAATAACTACATACCCACTCACTGATTCTTAGGTCTACACACACACATCTACTCACTCACCCATACAGTCACTCATACTTACAGTCACTCAGTACAGGACTATCATATGCACTCACACACCTATATAAACACTCACACACCGCCACTCATCCATAGAGGTACTCACACACCTAGTCAGTCATGCAAAAAATTAATCACACACCCATTTACTCACCTATACAGTTATACACACACCAGCTCACTTACTCATACAAATACTAGCACATTCTTACGCTCTTATACAATAACTGATACAAGCACACACGCATCCATACAGCCACTCTCACAATCACACACTCTCACTTATAGCCATTTAAATACTCTAACACACATATATACTGCCTTTTACATATGTAGTTACTCGCACATGTACCACTGAGATATACATTCACTCACTAACACACCCATACACACACTCACCCACCCAAGCAGTCCATCACAGATGCACTCTTGAAATCATGCACCCAGTGAATCACCCACTCACACATCTATGTACTGAGTCACACACACCCCACCCACACAAACACTCAGGCACCCATACAGATACTCAGAGAACCAAACAATAACCCATATAGGCACTCATGTAGCTATTCGCAAATCCATGCATCCACTTACACACCAACAGACAGACGGATACAGACATTCACACAGTTTAGTCACTAACCCATGCATTCAGAAAGATATGTTTAATCACTCACTTGTAGAGCCAGTCACGCACGTACTAAATCATCCATTCAGACACTTATACACCCACTCATTCTTCAATACGCCTTTCCCTATATATATTAAACATATTTAAACTTTACAGAAACACACAGTCACTGGATGATGTCATCAGTGATGTCATCAGTGATGTCATCAGTGATGTCACTGACCATGTCATGAGTGATGTAATATGTGACATCATCAGCAGTGCATTACGGGCGCGAGCTATAGTTAGCTGAACTAACTATAACGGGGGAATTGCTATGGTTTTGTACGAGTGAAATGTCCAACTAACTATAACTGTCCCTAAAACCTATAGTTTTTTCAGTGAATTTCAAAGGTTTTTTAAATGCTAATTTCTAACTATAACGTGTCTGAAACCTATGGTTTTTTCAGTAAATTTCAAAGGTTTTTTAAATGCTAATTTCTAACTATAACGTGCCTGAAACCTATGGTTTTTTAAGTGAATTTCAAAGGTTTTTTAAATGCTAGTTTCTAACTATGCCTACAGAGGTAGGACATGTGAAGAAAGAAGAAAAACGCACAGAAAGAAGCAAAAGAAATGCAGAAAGAAGCAACAGAAGTCCACAAAGACGAAGAAAAGTGCAGGAAGAAGCAAAAGATGTGCAGAAAGAACCAACAGAGGAGCAGAAAGAGGCCTTGTTGCAAAATCATCCTGTGCCCACAACTTTTTCAGACGGGTACTGGTGGTAACTGACTCTGACTAACCAGAGTCAGTGCTATGCTAAAAGACACTTAGAATACAGTGAAAACACCTACATACACTAGGGAACACTATGCGTTGGGGTACCCCTGTGATTAGCATGACCTCCTCTGTAAGTCCCTAGTACATAATAGGGCAGGGGATTAAAACTACCTCTTAAAACGCGCTACGGGGTGCGTTAGCACAGTGGTGAAGGGAGGGGGGCCTGAGGTGACATGTGTGAAACGCTCGCGTGGCGCGCTTTAAGTTGCAGGATTAAGTCCCCTTGAATCCCTGAGGGTCTCTAGCTCAACTAGCCTCACCAGGTACCTACAGTTAGCACCACAGAGCTGAGTTGCAGAGAGGCGTTCCGAGGCCACGCACCTTTTTCACCTCTCTGCAACGCAACTCTGTTGTGCTTACTGAAGGTACCTGGTGGGCTAGTTGGCTCCCAGGGTCCCTAAGGATTCAAGGGGAATTAATTCCCCAACTTAAAACGCACCACAGGGCGTGTTTGCGCACATGTCACCTGAGGCCCCGCCCCTCCTTTTCACCACTGTGTAACGCGCGCCGTGGCGTGCTTTAGTTGGGGGATTAGGTCACCTTGAATCCTGAGGGTCCCTGGGGCCCAACCAGCCCACCAGGTCACTTCCAGTGGGCACCACAGGCCTGCGTTGCAGAGAGGTGGTCCGAGGCCACGCCCCTTTTTACACCTCTCTGCAACGCAGCTCTGTGGCGCTTACTGGAGGTACCTGGTGGGCTAGTTGGACCCCAGGGATCCTCAGGATTCAAGGGGACTTAATCCCCCAACTTAAAACACACCACAGGGCGTGTTTGCACACATGTCACCTCAGGCCCCGCCCCCTCCCTGCACCACTGTGCAAACACGCCCCGTGGCACGTTGTAAATTGCGGGATTAATTCCCCTTGAGTCCTGAGGGTCCCTGGGGGCCAACTAGCCCACCAGGTACCTCCAGTAAGCGCCACAGAGCTGCGTTGCAGAGAGGTGTAAAAAGGGGCGTGGCCAGTATTGAAGGGGAATTAATTCCCCAATTTAAAACGCACCACAGGGCGCATTTGCAGAGTGGTGAAGGGAGGGGGCGGGGCCTCAGGCACGATCGCGTCTTTTTTTGTTTTGTTTTTTTAGAAGGGGGCTGTGTGGCCCCCTTCTTTTCATTTTTGGGCCCTGGGGACCCCATCCCCCAGGGCCTGACCCCTTTTTAACACAAAAAAAAAAATTGAACGGGAAGGGGGCGGCGTGGGCCCCCCTCCCGTGGCCAATTCTGGCCCCGGGGACCCCATCCCCTGGGGCATGGCCACCTATTTTTATTATTTGTAAAGGAGGGGGCTGCGTGGCCCCCCTCCTGAGGCCTCTATTGGCCCCGGGGACCCCATCCCCCGGGGCCTGGCCTCTTGTTGGGGACCGTGGGGGGGTCCCCAATCCCCCACTGTCCCGCCGGCTCCCCGCGTCCTGCGGGAGCCGGCATTGCTTTTCCACATGGGGAGCTGCTAACATGCAGCTCCCCATGTGGAAAAGCAATCTGCTTTGCTTCATTGAAGCGAGAACAGGTTTCCCTGCTCTCGCTTCAATGAAGCAAAGCAGTTTGCAATGACAGGGCGGGAGCCGCGAGGCTCCCGCTCTGTCATTGCAAACAGCAGTGTCCCGAGGGTGGGCACCCCGGGACACTGCAGGATCCAGCCCTGGGGGGTGGCAGTCCCCAGGGCCATCACAGGCTCCAGGAGGGGGGCCACGCAGCCCCCCTCCCATCGTGTGCACAGCCCCGGGGAGGTGGTGGTTCCCGGGGCTCGGGGGTCTGTAACGGACCCCCAAATTTACATTTTTAGTGCCCCGGGGAGGTGGCGGTCCCCGGGGCGTGTGGGGGGGCTTGAGCCCCCCCACACAGGTTTATTTTTTTTTTAAAAAGAAGCCCCGGGGGTGGCGGTCACCGGGCTGCCGGGAGCCGTGGAGGCCCTCACACATTTAAAAATTAGCCCCGGGGGTGGCGGTCCCCGGGGCTGTGGGGCCTGCGTGCCCCCGCAACTCATAAATCAAGCCCCGGGAGGTGGCGGTCCCCGGGACAGTGTGGGGGGGATTGGGACCCCCCACACATTTTTTCAGTGCCCCCGGGACTTGGCCCACCTGGGGGCTTTTTGAATACGAAGCGCGGGAGCCCGCGCTTCGTTTTTTTTTTGTTTTTTTTCGGCCAAAATTCGCGCTGGGTGCGCGAATCTCGCCGGTTTTTTTTTTTTTAATGCTTTTTTTGGCCCTGGGGGTCCTTGTGGGACCCCCTAAGCAGGCCTAGTGGGTCAGGGTGTTTCTACCCTGCCCCTTTTGCGTTTTGCGCACTTGCTTTCTCTCATTTCTTGTGCCTCGGTTCTACTGAGGCATAAGATGGCTGCCAACACTTCCTGGTTTGGAGTGTTGACAGCCAATTAGCATACAGCTCGTGATCGGGAGGGTGCACGGATCCTCCGCGGCCATAGATATATATGTGTTTTTACTTTTGATTTTCTCAGCAACTACTGAACGGATTTTCACCATTTAACCAAAAGGGTTCTTTCTGAACCAAGAACTACCTCTTTGCCAAATTTGGTGTAATTCCGTTCAGCAGTTCGGGCTGTAGCCGTGTCTAAAGTTTCCTATGGAAAATTGCATGGGGAAAACACGTTTTGGGACCCCCCTTTTTTCTCGGCCCCCGCTTGCCGAATCACCCCGAAACTTTCAGGATAGGAGCAGACCGGAGCGCCCCACGAGTTTTGAAAATTTCGCGAAGATTCGTCAACCGGCGCCAAAGTTAATGGAAATAGAATGTTGCAAATTTCCTATGGAAAATAGGTCCTAACTATAACTACCTACTGGCGACCGCCAGTAGGTAATATATATATATATATGTATATTTTGCGTTTCTCCAATTTTCCCATGCAGTTTACCCCCACTAAGACAGGAGCACGGATGCCATTTCAGTGCAAATTATTTGTTTATTGTTTTCGTTAGCAGCTATCGGCCATAACGCGTTTCAGCCCCGGAGGGCCTTGATCACATGACGCGCCCACAGCTGTGCTACCACTTTTTATGTTGTTTTTCTTAAAGTGACCAGTGCAAATAACAAACAGTCATAGACATGAATGACAGACTCTGTTCACGTTACCCTCCTCACATCATGTAGTTTTTGAGATTTCAAAAAATATAAAAAACATTGAAACCTTACTTCACAATTAATAATATCGTGAATTATAAACATCCATGTATAAATACATAAAATCAGATAAAATCATTGTTGTAAAATTGTTCTATTGAACTCATGCATGGTTAAGGGAATCCTGTCTTTGAATTGATTAACCCTTTCAATTATTCGATAAACCTTGCATTTAAAGGAACATTTTTTGTTTTAAGAGTGGCCTTTCGAACACTGTGATTTTAATCTTTGTAATTTATACTGTGCAAAAATCGCAAATTGGGTCTGTAAACAATATTCATGTAAACATTCTGACTGCGTAAAAAGTGCTAAGTGCTTAGTGCAAACCTTCTCTAAGTGCCTGTGCCTAGTCTTAATGTCTAAAATTGTGTTAAAAAGTGACTAATGATAGCTAAAAGCTGTGCTATCCTAAAAAAGGGGGAGGGGAGTTGGCTAGTTACTAAGTTTCTAAAATGATTCTTATGTATTGGTATGAGTACCTCTTCTTTAAAACCATTATTGGCACCACTGCTTCCGGTTTATTCTATTCTGCATGAGGTTGATAAACAGGTGTACAGATCTTCTGTGGCATTTAGACCTCCAGGGTGTTTGGAATCCAGGTCAAGGATGTACCTTGTTTCCAGTTTGCGTAACATCCTTTCCCTGTTTCCCCCTCTCTTACTGGGTAGTATGGAGTCAATCAAGTAATACTTTAGATCCTTGGGATCAGAATCGTGATGTTCACTGAAGTGGCGTGCCACAGGATATGTACTGTCTTTGTTTTTGATAGCCCTGATGTGCTGGAGTATCCGTTTGTGGCCCTGCAGTATAGTACTTCATACATAGCGTAGGCCACATGGACACTCCAGCACATATATGACATGATCTGTCTTGCATGTGAGTGACTTGGTGATCAATTTCTCTTGGTCACCAAAGGGAATTCTATATGTCGTTTTGTTTATGCCATGTTGGCATGCCTTGCATAGCTTGCAGCCTAAAAAACCTTTACGTTGTGCAAGCCAAGATGTCCCAGTTTGAGTCTCCAAATTATTTTTGACCAGACTGTCCCTCATGGCATGCGCCCTACTGTATGTGACTGATAGATTTCTCGGCAGTAGGGGGCCTATTGTGGGGTCATTAAGGACAATGGGCCAGTTCCTTTTTACTGTATTGTAGGATTAATCTAAAATCATTCCCACCATCACTGTTGCTTGCTTCACTCATGTCTGTCTCATATTCCTGCGTTTTAGACTTTGTTAGTGTGTCAGATATGTTTACAGCGTTGCTTTTATTGATTGCCCTGTTAATGCATTTGTTGGAATAGCCCCTTTGTAGGAACCTCATTTTGCTTGCCTATTGCGCTATTTTCAAGTCATCACTGTTGCTACATATTATTTTTAGTTGCAACATTTCACCATATGGTATGCTCTGTATAAGGTGACAAGGATGGAAACTGGATGCGTGTAACACTGCGTTTCCAGCAGTTTCCTTTCTATAGGCCTTGGTTTCCAATTTGTTGTTTTTAACATAAACTTGGACATCTAAAAAGCTCACTACTTCAGTACTGATGTTTGCGGTGAAATTCAGGTTAATCTCGTTTATATTGATTTTTTCTATGAACTCTTGTGCACTTGCCAGGGTTCCCTGCCAGATCACAAAAAGATCATCTATGAAACGTAGCCAAAGTTTGACATTCTCATTGTAGTATTTTGCATGCAGTTTTCTTAGTACCAGCTCCTCCCACCAGCCCATGTGTAAACAAGCATAGCTGGGGGAGAAGCTGGCACCCATCGCTACACCCCGTAGTTGTTGATAAAGGGTGTTTTGAAACATAAATATATTGTTATGGAGACAAAATTCCACCATACTTATTAGCATTTTACTATGGGTACTCAAGTGTGATGGTGTAGTGTTCAAATAATGTTGGAGTGCACGTAGACCATCTTGATGGTTAATGCTTGTGTACAAGGCGGTCACATCAAGTGTGATTAGTAGATAGTTCTCCTGCCATGTAAAATCCTGTATTTTGTTTAAAAAATCACTAGTGTCTCTAATATAGGAAGGCAGCTGGCGAACATACTCCTGTAAAAAGAATTCCACATATTGTGATGATGTTTCTAACAGACTGTTGCGTGCCGATATTATTGGCCTTCCTGGTGGCTTCGTCGGATTCTTATGGATTTTCGGTATGAAGTACATTACTGGAACTGTTGGATTTTCATTTTTTTTAAATTTGTATTCCTGCATAGATATCAAACCTGCACTTTTCCATGCCAAGAGCTTGCTATAATATTTGTTGTAGATGGTTTTCAAAGACATGGTATCCGTCTTTTTATAGCAAGCTCTATCCTGTAGTTGGCTAATGGCTTCCTCCACATATGCCTCTTTGCCCCAGATGACCAAGTTTCCTCCCTTATCAGAGTTGCGTATTATAATTTGTGAATTTTTGCGCAGTTTGGTTATCAATTGGTTGTATCGATGTTGCTGCATATTATATTTCTGTTTTTTTCTTTTCAGTTCATGCACCTTGTGATTTAGCTGTTTGATTCCTATTATCACATGTTCATGAAAAATGTCTATGGCATCTCTGGGAGTTATCGGATTGAATGTCGATCTGGGTTTGAACGGTGTTTGTACTTGGCCAGGTGTGGATGACCTTGTCTCTGTTGTTTCCTCTTGGTTCTCTAGATTTGTAACCTGCGTGTTTGTTGTTCCACTTTCTTTGGCTAGTTCCTGTAGATCTCGTAGTGTAGGTAAATCAGATATCGTTAGGTTGAGAAGAGGTGATTGCAAGGCTGATGTATGTCTCTCCTGTGTTGTTTCCGGTATTTTGTTCTGCAACAGATGGAATTTTTTGAGTTTTAATTTACGTACACTCTTGAAGATATCCATACGTGTAGTTGCATAATTAAATGTGCTTTCGGGGCAGTATGATAGTCCCAAAGACAGTAATTGCTCCTCCGCTTTGTGAAGATCTATTTTGGCAAGGTTAATGATTGTTTTGTCGTTAGTTCTGATGTCCCATAATTCCTTTTCCATCTGCGGTTGTTTGGTTTTCTGTTGGAGTTGGTTGCGCTGTCGTTGCGCTTTTCTCCTTTCTCTGCGTCTCCTGGATCTACTTTTGTTTTGTTTGTTTGTGTTCTTGGACGCAGCATCTGCCTGCGCTCCTGTACTAAAAAATCCAGTTCCTCAACTAGCGTTATTTTGGACGGAATTGTCGTCGCCCTTGCATGGTGTGATTCCTGCTCCGCTTCACTCTCCACCGCAGAACTAAGATCGGAATTGGACGTGTTTATATTTCTTTCCCTGCTGCTTGGATTGCCTGATGTTGTGGCCTTTGTACCTCCAAATTTGGAAACCTTCAATGTGTCATACTTTCGGGCGAATGTGAATATCCTCCCACACTCATAGTCCATTTTGTCTCTATGAAACTTAAATGATTTTCTTTCCCGAATTTTTTCCTCTTCCTTGAGTAATCTTTTCATCATGTCTTCTCTCAATTTGTCAACCTCTGAGTTCTGTCCTAATTGACTTAGTTCTTTGCTGATTTCTTCGATTTGTTCTTGTAATTTGATCCTGTCTGTCTCCGCATACTTGACCAGTATGACGACTAACTTCCTTGATATATATATATATATATGGGAAACATCCATTACCACACAGTCTGTATCACCCATAACACTAAAAATGCAGTCACTACAATCCGTATTTAAATAACCAATATTAGTATTAAATATCCTATATTTTGATGTTAAAATATTAATACCTAATAGTAATACACATCCCCACCCAATACCCTTATATCCCTATATATCCTTTGCATTCTGTGCCTAAAGATTTGTATTGCAGTCTTTTACATAAATAATACTATTATTAAATATCCTATATTTTAATGTTTCTGCATTAATACTCAGGTATTAAAATGAATACTTAAGTATTAATACACTTCCCCACCCAATACCCCTATACCCCTTGCATCCCAATCCAAAACGTTTTGTGTTGCAGGCCTTATAAATATTTTTAATAAATAGCTATAAAATAAAATATCCTATAGTTTAATGTTTAAACATTAATACTCTGGTATAAAAATTCATACCTAAGTATTACTACACTTCCCCACCAAATGCCCCTATGTCCCTTGCACCCCATCCCTAAAGATTTGTGTTCCAGGCCTTCTAAATATTTTAATAAAAGATTATAATATTAAATATCCTATATGTTGATGTTTAACCATTAATACTTGGGTATTAAAATTAATACTTGAGTATTAATACATGTCCTCACTCAATACCCCTACATCCCTTCCATCCCTAAAGGTTTGTTTTGCATCTCTTATAAATATTTTTTTAAATAATTATAATAATACATATTCTATCTTTTGAAGTTTAAATATTAATGCTCAGGTATTAAAAGTAATACCTGTGTATTAAAACACTTCCCCACCCAAAACCCCTATATCCCTTACATTCCGTTCCTAAAACTTTTTTTGTAAATTTGTAAATTTTTTAATAATTTGTTATTATTTTATACATAAATATAACATAAATACAAACCAGCATATTAAAACATACACCATACACATACTTACCTATAACATTACCCAAAAATGCGTGGTAAGGATATTCGTGGTAAATGTATATACCAATAATGCATGGTAAAGGCATGTGTGGTATAGGCATTCGTTGTAAAGGTATATGCATGGGACTGACGTGTGGTAATGTGAACTAATCCGTGCACAAAGAGTGCTGGCAACATTTGCATTTTTTTTTTATCTTAGTGAGGTAAGAAAACATGCCTCTTTTATAGAACCCCCCCCCCCCCTCCTTCTTTTTAGAACACTTAAACACTGAAGCACTGTTTTGAAAAAAGACGCAATCCGCAACTGTGGGGCACTTTTTTTTAGGGTACCAGGGTCAATTTTTGAATCGGTCGATGGATTTTTTATTAATACATTTTTTTATATCTAACATCACTAATGACATCTGAAATTATGCTATTGATTACAACACTGAGCATGGCACGGGCATAAGTTAATTCTTCTTTCGTTAACTATAACTGGTGAACTTCAGTGGTTTTTAGGGTTTAAAATGTGATGTTTTCACCTAACGTTAGCGTTACCTTAACAACATTAACAATGCAGTCACCACAACGCATATGCCACCCCCGCCCCCTGGTAAAAGGGAGGTACTAGAGGCCCATCTGCCTCCAGCAAGGCCGCTCAGGACCCCACTGGGCTAGTGGTGGTATCTGAACTGCACAGACACAGCCCATATCGGCCACCATGCTGGCCAAAAAAGCGGCCCACAGCTGGATCTCTGATACCGGCCCATTGCCCGAGTGCCCGCCTTACCAATCTGACCCTGCATCCACCTCTGGCTTTCCCTCCACTCTCTGACTTAGCAAAACCTTATTGACTACAATAGACTTCCAAAAATGGTTTCCTAAACTCTTCTCTCTTTCCATTCAATTAATCTAACAGGTGCACCTGTCCATCACTCCCAATTACACGTCACATCTTCCGTTTACTAATCCACTTCAATTAATCTATCCCTGTTCAAAATTCTAATGAAATGCATGAGTTCTCAAGAGCACAAACTTAAACTTAACATACCTAACCTTATAAAAAAAGGAAGCACATATTCGTAAAGTGCTCGGGCTACGTTCACACTATATAAAACTGCAACAACAACAAAAATGGCTTCTGGGTTGTTAATGCATTCCAATATATTTGAGGCGTATATATAATTATTGTTTGTGCCATTGAAGGGGTTAAAAGAAGAGAATTGTTGAATGATAACTGAGAAAGTGTTACGCGAACCACAGTCATACATTATGCAGTGGTCAAATACTGTGCATGGTAAACATGGCGGCTTGCCTGCGAGCAATTACTCAGACAGAGTAAGCTCGGCAGCCAAGAGAAGACATCAAGGAGCGTATCACGCAACGTGAAATGTTTTGGCGGGCTTCAGACTAGAATCTGCGCGGGCAGCTCACGCCGTGCCCTTTCCGTTAAGTAGCTGAACCAAATAGGTCGAGCAGTGTTTTATTTATTTCGTGCATTGCTCATGTAAAGGCTGCACTTTATCAAAATGACGGCGAGATCCATCATCCGCTACCTGCAGCTGTAATGGGAGCATGCTCAGATCAACAAGTCTTTCTCGGGAGTAAGTGAACTGTAAATTGTCCTTGACCGAGCAGACAAACAAAAACAACCTTCCCTGTTAATCTGCTGGGGATGTACATTTACAGTCTTTCCTCTTAGAAGAAGGATGTCAATGGCAATGGGTTTTTATATGCCGCATCCTTCAAACAATGCTCTTCTGCACAGTCTGCTTCAAGAGCTTTCCGAGGCTCACCAGGAAATAGGCAGCACCTAAGAACTGGCGCTAGTATTCTGCCTTATGCATTTTATGGAAATGAGGCACAGCATGTAGTTTTGGAATTTGTCAATCCGATTACTACATGTTTTGGTTCTTTCCGACCTTTTTTCCCCATTCACAATTCAGCAGCTTTTCCGGTGAAATGGAAACAAAGTAAAACTTGTAAATAATCCAAGTGTGGCTACAGAATCCTGTTTGTACCTGAAACGATGTTACTACGAAAATAAAATTTTATACGTTCAAATGTTTCAAACACATTCTGGGCACACCTGCAACTTCCACGATTGTTACTTGTGGCAGTGCACAGGGTTTATACTAAGGGTACAAAGAGGGACATCGGATGAAATTGTACCAGTAGATGTGTGGCTTTCTTTGTATCAGATTAAATGGCACCTTCTTTGGGATTCCTGACGGTATATGGTGCTGGAGAGTGTGAGACCTGTTCTCAGCTGTAGGGTAACTCCCTTTGTACACTGAAATATCCAAAGCAGCCAGTTCGAGCAGTCGAGGCTCAGTCCTAGTGGAGGTTGTAGTTTTTGAACTCACGTGCAGCCTGAAACAGTAGGCAAACAATAAACTTCAATGTCTAGTGAGAGCTATATCTTTACTTACACGTAGCAAAGGAAAGCAGTTAAAATGAAAAACAGCAAAGCAAACTAAAGGGTGGGCAGTTAAAACGATGGACAACGTAATAAATCAGAAGGTTCTACAACACCTTGAGACAGGCATTCTACTTCAAACTGTTTTGCTGTTCTTAAGTGGTTAGGCGTAACAGTTTTAATGACAAGGACATCTACTGTTGATGTGTCTTATAAGTGCAGGTCGTATGTTCTCACTGCCCTCATGCACCTTCAGCTCGTTGTTCTATCAGTTTGACTTTCTTTACAGTCCAAGGCCAATGGAACTAAAGGCACGACTCTGAATCTTATCTTATATCAAGCTTGCCATATGTCTGCAGTTCATCCTACTTTCTCAATGGATACCCATGCAAACGTGGAAAACTCAGCAGAGTAGAACTCAGACAGAGCTAAATCTGCCAAAAATGTCACATAGGATAACACTATTTTAAACACCTGCAAGTCCATCACCCAAAAGTGAACTGAGAGTCATGCCTACAAAAGCAATGGTTTTAGGGTACTAAGCAAGTGATGCACAGGTCAAGGTTCAGGTGACATGTTGGGGTCACCGGTGTAATGTATCAATGATGTACACGCTAGGACCCTTGCGGTTCTGGGCGGACTCTGAACAGGACTACGTAATATGCTGCGAGGTGTTAAGGTGTGGTTAGCTGAAGTATGACGTTATCCTGCAAAGTGTGTGATTGTGTACTGGAAAATTAAGACGTCTATGAATCAGCTCTATGTATGATGCAGTTCATTTACATGCTCCAGGGCTGGGGAAGACGCTACAACTGGGCTCAGACATTTTCGATGAGAGGCGTCAGGCACTGCTCAAAGGGTTGCCAGCTGCTCCTCCAACTGGTTTGCAAAGTCACAACTGATGAACTACTAGTGATGAGAACCCTGAATATAACATTTTAGGATTCAGATTCTCTGCCAAAAAGTTGAGCTACATAACATGATGTCTACACTATTTGCAAAGTATAAGTACTTTCGTTCCTGTGGACGTTCCATGTACAGAAAATGTTTATTCACATAATTATTGATATTCCTGAGAGATAACTGCCAATGAAGCTGTAAAGACTGAAAGCACATAGTCATTTATTGCTTCAGATGTTGAAAAACATTTAAGTTTAATATTTGTGTTTTATTACCTTTAAAACAGGCCTGGGGGCAGTTCATTACCTATAGTTCCCCGATTGTAAATCCAGCAGGACTGACTCAGACACAGAAACTGAATTTACATATACATGACGTCGTACTACAGGAGTACTAACTCATGTCCCATAGTTCTATGTTAGTTAAAATAAATGGGCCCAATTCATAAAGGTAACTTACACTTTTGAGCAATTTGCACTTTGAGTAAGTTTGCTACTTTTTGCTTATTAACAAAATCCGAGTGTATGTTACTGCTAAAAAACCAGTAGTAATTCCAGCAGCTCACATGCACAACCACTGGTACTGCAACACAATAGAAACTAAGGAGGCATGGAAGTAAACTAAAATCCTATAGGAAAAAACGTCCAAGTTAATTAAATTGTTAAAAACTGTTTAAAATATAAATAATAATAATGAAATGTTAACTAAAAATCTAAAAATAGTACATATTTATGATTTGATTGTAAACAATTTTAATTCCCTTCTTTGAATAAAAAATAATGTAACAATAAATTTTATTAGAATATAGCAAAATTATTTTGATGAATTCTATACATCACTTTTAATAATTACTAACACATATTAAATGTAACAATTCTTTTCTTTAACTGGGAAATTCTTTTTATTTAAACTTTGAAAAAAGTATTTTATTTTAATTTAATACATTTCCATGAATTTAGGATTTATTTCAAAATTAAGCTAATAATGCTGCAACCTCTTTAAAACATTGATCTGCAAGTAAAATACATGTATAAAATTAGTGCAGTTAAAATGTAATATAAAAATGTGTTTAATATTTCCTTTAAAGTAAAACTTTTATTTTTTATTTTCCCTAAACTTTACCCTAGGCAGACTGTGCAGCTGGGGTGGAGATCTCTGAATGGTAAAGTATAGGGAAAATTTCAAAAATTAAATACAAAAATAAATATTGAAAATGTTTTTATAATAAATATTATTCTAAATTAATTTGATATATTTATTTTAAATGTAAAAATGATACAACACTATTAATTTAATTTTTGAATAAATCTTTAATTAATGGAAATATATTAAATTAAATTATTTTTGGGACATTTAAGGAGAGGGCATGGCTGATGAGCCAAGATGGCGGACACATAATTTTGCAGCCCCGCATCAGCCCACGTAAATCCTTCCAAACCTTCATGCCCTGAGCTGTATCGTCGCCAGAGTTGGCAGCCAACTGGCAGCGAACTCCCTGAGGAGTTCTTTGCTGTAGTTTTGTGGCTGGGGGCACATGCGCGCAGCTCCAGAGAGGCGAGCCGCCAGGGACCCATATCTAATAATGGTGGCCGGGTCTTGCTGAGCCACGAGGGACCTGGACTGCAACAGTTCGCCCCCTGCCTCCCCTGATCCATACCTTGGGGCCTGGGGAACTTGCAAGTAAGGAGACTGCTGCTGATCACTCCTGGGGCTATAGCGCTACACACCAGGGCACCCTAGCGCAATCCCACTGCAACCGACCACTGGGATCTGCATCAACGCACAGCAGCCGTACCTCGTTGGACCATGAGAGGCCCGGGCTGCCGGAGGTTGACCGCTACAGGCCCCTACCTCGGGCTTTACTACATGATGGGCTGACCAGGACAGGAGACCGCTGCTTTGGGCCCACACAGCTATCCTGATGCTGGGTGCCTCTGAGGTGGTCCTAACGCCGCGACTGGCACAGGGGAGTTCTCCTGGGGCAGTAGCTCCACATATTCAGGTACACCAGCTGGATTTCCCCGGGGCCTGAAAGCGGAGACCCACATTTCCATATGGTGGCCAGACCTCCCTGGACTGCGAGAGGCCCAAGCCGCATGAGATTGCCAGCTACAGGCCTCTGATTCTAGCCTTGTTGCACAGAGGGGTGAGTGTGACAGGCTCCTGCCACAGAGTGTCCTTATTGGTGCCCTGAAGCCACGACAGGCCTGGTGGGGAGCCCCGGTGCTCTTGGGAGAGAAAGCAGTGGTGGGGGCAGACCAGGAGGACCATTATCTTTGAGACTGTTGCGGTCGGAGAACTGGAGCACTGTTGACCTGAGGATGCTCCCACAGTGTCCCCCAAACCACTCCTTTCTGCTGGGGCAGTGACTTCTGGTGGACTTTACATCCTCCTTCAATGCTCGGGGGCCTGCACCGGCACTTAGGGTCAGAGTGCGCACAGCAAGGTGCCTCGTGAGTGGAGTTCCCCCTGTGAGAGATGCCTTGGTGAGGAAACCTCACACATTATAGCCAGTGGAGTATTTCTTTTTTCACCCTCTGCCCTGAGCGCTCCCCCTCTTTATTTCCCTACGGTTTCTGGTGGTCACTGCGGACAGGGAAGATCTTGTGGTGCTCTCTGTGCCCCTCACTGTGGAAGCCACGCTTATGGGTAAAATGAAGACTCGAGCCCTGAGCCAACATCTGAGGGAGAGGGAATCCACCCAGGGCATGGTTGGGAGCCCTACAGCCACTGTCGCCCCTGCTGCAGTAGCATCTGGATCAGATTTTGGGGGCCATAGCTGACACCAAGGCCATCCTTCAACATGAGATTGGGAGCGTATCGGCCAAGGTGGGGCTCCTGCGTGTCGACCACCAGAAACTCACTGACAACATGAAGACCACTGAGGCGAGGCTGGAGGAGCTGCAACCTGGTCATCAGACGCTGAAACTGCAGGTGGCAGACCTATCAGATAGAGTGCGAGTACTTGAGAGTCATACCGAGGATGCCCATGGGTGCAGCAGGTGCAAAAATATTAGACTTGTGGGACCACCTGAGGGTGCGGAAGCCAGAAACATGGCAAACTACTTGGAAGAGTGGTCAAACTGAAGGAAGCCCAAACACAACTGTCTGCTTCTTCTCACTGGAGAGGGCTCATCGAGTGCCAGCCCAACCACCTGCCCCCTGGCCACCCCCACATGCCTGTTGTGGCCAAGCTTCTTCATTATAGGTACAGAGATGCACTGCTGCAAGCTGTGAGGGCAAGGAGTCCCCTCCGAGTGGGTACCAGCAGGGTCTCCTTGTTTCTGGATTACACAGCTGCAGTATAACCGAAAAGAGCCTCATTCCTGGAGGAAAAGAAGGCATTATGAGCAGAGGGGCTAAAATAGTCGCTGATCTTTCCTGCCAAGCTCAAAATCATACTAGAGGATAGTGCAAATTTTTATACTGACCCAACGGAGGCCTGGGGGTGTCTGGATTCCTACAGGGCTGAAGAGGGCCCATCCATGGAGAAGACGCCGGGCACTACAAACCAGCGCAAAACCAGGAGCCGACCGAACCGAGGCCGTTGCAGAGAACCACTTCATAAACCAACCAGATCCCAGACAGACAAAGACCAGGCGGCAGCAGTTCAGGCAACTGCAAAACTGACAGCGCAGAGGTCCTCCCAATCAGAAAGCTGTCACTCGTCAGAGCTGCGTTCGACAATATCACTTGTTGACAACTTGGCCTCAGGGGGGGGAGACCTTCCTGTGGTCATGCCACAGACAGCTGAAGAACTTCTCTGAAGGTTGAGAGGCTGCGCCTTGCAATTCTTGCCAGTTGGCATTGGGGCAACGAGGCGATTGGCCCTTCTCCTCTTCTTTTCCTCTCGCAGGTGCCAACATAGCCCAATAGCACATGGACTGTGACCTCCTGTGGGAAGTATTGGGACGTTCAGCCATGAAGGTTCCTAGGGGGTTGCCCTCGTGTTTCCCTGGCCAGGTGGCGCAGATGGTCCCGTTCCTGGTATAGACTCCGGAATTTTCCTGGATCTCAGAGGTAACTGTGGGATCTTACTGTGTGACTCTTACTTGGGGCTGATGTGAGACTAAACTGCACGTACAGCTTCCCCCTCTCACCTTAGCGGGCCACTGGACCACGGCTAGGTGGAACTATGATTGACTTACAGCTTAAGTTGCTGTTGTTTGGGTGGTCGGTTGTTGCTGAACTGCTCTTGGGAGTGGGAGTTTGGATCTGTTTTTGTCTGTTCTCTGTCTCAGGAAATGCTGTGCTTGCTACATTGGAGGGTCTGGGTGTTTGGTGGGGGTTTGGGAGTCCACTGGGTGGCCACATACACGACTGACCCAAGACATGACATTACACTCATGTCCTGGAATGTTCGAGGGATAGGATCTGCAGCCAAACGATATGCTATACAATATCTTGTACCGGAGGTGCAGGTGGCCATATTGCAGGAAACACCTTACAGGGGTGGAAGTAGAGCACCTTAAGCACCGCTGATGCAGGCAGGTATATGCAACATCATTCTCAGCCCTCGTGTGGGTGAGGGCGGGGATCCCATTTGAGGCAACTCACACCAAGGTTGACAATGAAGGGCGCTATGTTCTAGTGATGGGGCGTTTGTATAGCAGACAGATCACATTGGGGAGTGTATATGTGCCGAACCAAGACCAGGTTACATTTTTGCATACCCTGTCGGGACCCATCAGCCATCTTTCCAAGAAGGTGTTGCTACTGGGGGGAGACTTTAGCTGTGTCCTGGATTTGGACCTTAATCGTTCCACCTGCCTCTCCTGGTTGCACCTGCCCACAGGATGGCTGCGGGTTTCCAAGACTGGTTGGGAGACTGGGGACTGGTGGACGCCTGGAAGGTACAGCATATCACAATGCAAGACTATTACTACTACTCCCATATACACCAACTACATACCCAAATTTACAGTTATATTTGTTCGGCCACACTGAGCCACATTGTGACCACGACGGAATATCTGGGAAGCATGGTCTCAGCCCACAACCCTCTACTGTTGTGTCTCAATGTGGGGGATGAATGTCCTATGATTCCCACATGATGCCTACACCCGATGGTTCTAGTGGATGCTCCACATACAGACTCTTTGTGGGAGGCAATAGTCCACTACTTTTAGGCCAACCAAGGCACAGCAACCAATTGTGTGGTTGAATGGGAGACATTCAAAGTGGTGGTCCGTGGACACTGTCTGAGCAGTTCTGTGGGCATTAAGAGTGACCTGGATGGGGAAATGCGGCTTCTGGGCCGGAGCTGCACGGGTGTGATAAGGCCCTGGGGGCTAACCCAGAGACTCTTTGGTGGGTACAGGCTGCAAAAAAATGATACTCTGAAGTACTGGAGCACCTGCGTCACCATAACTACAAAGAATATGTATCTAGGGCTTATGAGGAAGAGGGCAGGACTGGTAGACTTCTGGCATGGATGATTAAACCAGAGACCTGAGGCACCCCCATTACCCGGATACAAACGTCAGATGGCAAGACGCTGTTTTCACCCACGGCCATAAATGCGGCATTTTGGGATTATTACATATGGTTCTATCAGTGCCGGAACCTGTACGCACTGATGAAGTACGGGCCTTACTAGATTACCTCCTACTCCAGGTGTTGCCTCCGGGCCAGATGGAGGAACTAGGGAACTCAGTGACGCCACAGGAGATTAAGGTGGCCATTAAAGATATGGCCACATGTAAGACCCCAGGTCTGGATGGCTTACCTGCTGAGTTTTACTCGGCATACGCAGGACTCTTAGCCCCTAAACTGGCGACACTCTATGCTAAATTTTACGAGCCCTACTGGTCTTAACACAAGAAGCAATAGTGGTACCACTCCCCAAATCCAAAAACCCAGAGGCACCCGCTATGGCGTTTCACCCTCTATCCATGCTGAATATGGATTTCAAAATCCTCAGCAAGGTCCTGGCAACTAGACTGCTGCAACATATGGAGCGATACAAAAGGGGATGATGGACGAAACGTTTGAGCCAATCAAACACTCACCCCCAGTCAACTGATCTGGGTTTAATCCATCATCATTCTTTAGCTCACTCCACCACCCCAGTTCAGACATGGCCATATGCAAATCAGTCTGACCCTGTGCCTCATGGGAACAGTCAGCCCGAACTGCCAGCCATGTCTTCCTGGAACAGAAACAAGCATCCTAGGACCGGTTTCTGGCATTTCAGCCGTCATCAGCCAGGCTTGCTTGAATCCAGTGGCAAAGTGAGCAAGGGACCCACGTCTGGGCATACCCCGCCAACTTAGGGCGACCAAGCGATACAAAGGGGATGATGGACGGAACGTTTGAGCCAATCAAACACTCACCCCCAGTCAACTGATCTGGGTTTAATCCATCATCAATCTTTAGCTCACTCCACCACCCAGTTCAGACATGGCCATATGCAAATCAGTCTGAGCCTGTGCCTCATGGGAACAGTCCAGCCCGAAGTGCCAAGCCATGTCTTCCCTGGACCGAAACAAGCATCCTAGGACCGGTTCTGGCATTTCAGCCGTCATCAGCCAGGCTTGCTTGAATCCAGTGGCAAAGTGAGCAAGGGACCCACGCCTGGGCATACCCCCGCCAACTTAGGGCGTACCAAGCGATACAAAGGGGATGATGGACGGAACGCTTGAGCCAATCAAACACTCACCCCAGTCAACTGATCTGGGTTTAATCCATCATCATTCTTTAGCTCACTCCACCACCCCAGTTCAGACATGGCCAAATGCAAATCAGTCTGACCCTGTGCCTCATGGGAACAGTCCAGCCCGAACTGCCAAGCCATGCCTTCCCTGGACCGGAAACAAGCATCCTAGGACCGGTTTCTGGCATTTCAGCCGTCATCAGCCAGGCTTGCTTGAATCCAGTGGCAAAGTGAGCAAGGGACCCACGTCTGGGCATACCCCGCCAACTTAGGGCGACCAAAGCGATACAAAAGGGGATGATGGATCCCTTGCTCACTTTGCCACTGGATTCAAGCAAGCCTGGCTGATGACGGCTGGAATGCCAGAAACCGGTCCTAGGATGCTTGTTTCCGGTCCAGGGAAGACATGGCTTGGCAGTTCGGGCTGGACTGTTCCCATGAGGCACAGGGTCAGACTGATTTGCATATGGCCATGTCTGAACTGGGGTGGTGGAGTGAGCTAAAGAATGATGATGGATTAAACCCAGATCAGTTGACTGGGGGTGAGTGTTTGATTGGCTCAAACGCTTCGTCCATCATCCCCTTTGTATCGCTTGTTCGCCCTAAATTGGCGGGAGTATGCCCAGACGTGGGTCCCTTGCTCACTTTGCCACTGGATTCAAGCAAGCCTGGCTGATGACGGCTGGAATGCCAGAAACCGGTCCTAGGATGCTTGTTTCCGGTCCAGGGAAGACATGGCTTGGCAGTTCGGGCTGGACTGTTCCCATGAGGCACAGGGTCAGACTGATTTGCATATGGCCATGTCTGAACTGGGGTGGTGGAGTGAGCTAAAGAATGATGATGGATTAAACCCAGATCAGTTGACTGGGGGTGAGTGTTTGATTGGCTCAAACGCCTGTCCATCATCCCCTTTTGTATCGCTTGTTCGCCCTAAGTTGGCGGGGGTATGCCCAGACGTGGGTCCCTTGCTCACTTTGCCACTGGATTCAAGCAAGCCTGGCTGATGACGGCTGGAATGCCAGAAACCGGTCCTAGGATGCTTGTTTCCGGTCCAGGGAAGACATGGCTTGGCAGTTCGGGCTGGACTGTTCCCATGAGGCACAGGGTCAGACTGATTTGCATATGGCCATGTCTGAACTGGGGTGGTGGAGTGAGCTAAAGAATGATGATGGATTAAACCCAGATCAGTTGACTGGGGGTGAGTGTTTGATTGGCTCAAACGTTCCGTCCATCATCCCCTTTTGTATCGCTTTGTTCGCCCTAAGTTGGCGGGGGTATGCCCAGACGTGGCTCCCTTTGCTCACTTTGCCACTGGATTCAAGCAAGCCTGGCTGATGACGGCTGGAATGCCAGAAACCGGTCCTAGGATGCTTGTTTCCGGTCCAGGGAAGACATGGCTTGGCAGTTCGGGCTGGACTGTTCCCATGAGGCACAGGGTCAGACTGATTTGCATATGGCCATGTCTGAACTGGGGTGGTGGAGTGAGCTAAAGAATGATGATGGATTAAACCCAGATCAGTTGACTGGGGGTGAGTGTTTGATTGGCTCAAACGTTCCGTCCATCATCCCCTTTTGTATCGCTTTGTTCGCCCTAAGTTGGCGGGGTATGCCCAGACGTGGGTCCCTTGCTCACTTTGCCACTGGATTCAAGCAAGCCTGGCTGATGACGGCTGGAATGCCAGAAACCGGTCCTAGGATGCTTGTTTCCGGTCCAGGGAAGACATGGCTTGGCAGTTCGGGCTGGACTGTTCCCATGAGGCACAGGGTCAGACTGATTTGCATATGGCCATGTCTGAACTGGGGTGGTGGAGTGAGCTAAAGAATGATGATGGATTAAACCCAGATCAGTTGACTGGGGGTGAGTGTTTGATTGGCTCAAACGTTCCGTCCATCATCCCCTTTGTATCGCTTTGTTCGCCCTAAGTTGGCGGGGGTATGCCCAGACGTGGGTCCCTTGCTCACTTTGCCACTGGATTCAAGCAAGCCTGGCTGATGACGGCTGGAATGCCAGAAACCGGTCCTAGGATGCTTGTTTCCGGTCCAGGGAAGACATGGCTTGGCAGTTCGGGCTGGACTGTTCCCATGAGGCACAGGGTCAGACTGATTTGCATATGGCCATGTCTGAACTGGGGTGGTGGAGTGAGCTAAAGAATGATGATGGATTAAACCCAGATCAGTTGACTGGGGGTGAGTGTTTGATTGGCTCAAACGCTCCGTCCATCATCCCCTTTTGTATCGCTTTGTTCGCCCTAAGTTGGCGGGGGTATGCCCAGACGTGGGTCCCTTGCTCACTTTGCCACTGGATTCAAGCAAGCCTGGCTGATGACGGCTGGAATGCCAGAAACCGGTCCTAGGATGCTTGTTTCCGGTCCAGGGAAGACATGGCTTGGCAGTTCGGGCTGGACTGTTCCCATGAGGCACAGGGTCAGACTGATTTGCATATGGCCATGTCTGAACTGGGGTGGTGGAGTGAGCTAAAGAATGATGATGGATTAAACCCAGATCAGTTGACTGGGGGTGAGTGTTTGATTGGCTCAAACGTTCCGTCCATCATCCCCTTTTGTATCGCAACATATGGAGGCGCTGAAAGATGTGGACCAGAATGGTTTTATTCCTGCGTAAAAAACACCTCACCTAATTTGAGGTGCCTATATCACTTACTGTTTGACCCAGAACTAAAATCTACCGACGCTGCTCTAATTATGGTAGTCAACCTCAAAAAGGCATTTGACATAATCCAATGGGATTTTCTGGAGGGGGTCATGACTCGCACGGGCTTTGGGACTGCCTTGATCAAATGGGTGAGACAGTTATATTCATGCCCGACTCTGAGAATTAAAACAGGGGCTACTATTTCCCAACAATATGACATACATTGAGGAACATGCCAGGGCTGTCCACTGTCACCCCTCCTCTTTGCCTTGGCAATACACCCATTAGTGGAGCTGATGCAGGTGGAAGGCTGTGGCAAGGGTATTGTTCTGGGTGACTAAGAACACATTATTTTGCTCTACACGGATGACCTTTTACTTTACCTGTCGGACGGTGCCTCAGATGTTTGCCCAATGATGAGGTAATGTGATAAATTTGTAGGCCTTTCTGGGCTCCAGGTCAACCGTGCCAAGACCTGCCTATTCCCTGTCCAGTTTGGATCCCCGCAGCTGCTGACCACCATAGCATACTTGGTGTGGGCCCCCACCACCTTTAAATACTTGGGGATTCAGGTTTACCATACTCTAGCAGATTTACAGGAGGCCAATCTGGGTGAGGCATTGCGATCTCTTAGATCCAGAGTACCATCCTGGAGGTAACTTAAGTTACCACCGATGGCGTGCATTGCTATTTTGAAAATGGTGATGCTCCTGAGGTTGCTCTACATTTTCACGAATCTCCCAGTCGGTGTACCATGGTCCTTGTTCCGTAAGCTGGACTCCCTCCTTGGAAAACTTATATGGACGGTGGCAGCCATAGAGTGTCTCTGACCACAATGCAGTGCCCACCTTTGGAGGGTGGGATGGGAACCCGTGACTTTGAGCTGTATTTTCTGGCAGCCCAGCCCCAATGGATCTCTCTCTTGCTAGACAGGGCACAACAAGAGGAGCTTGGACCTATAGGCCAAGTCCCTGACCAGGGCACCTTGACGGCTAAACTGTTACACCCAGCGCTGTGACTGCTGCACCCTGGCATGCTTTTGGTGGATGCACTGCACTGCTTGCGCCTCTGTATCCGGTGTACCCAGGGGAGGCCACCGTACACCCCTGCCTTGCCGCTGGTGGGTGTCCAACAAGGTGACTCCATAACCTATTCTACAACAGCTCAGATGGGAGACTGGACTGAGGCTGGGCTTATAACTGTGGGTGATTGTTTCCACATGGGTGTTTTGATGGCACTTGAAGAAATGATGGCCCAAAGGGATCTACCCTCTGGTCAGTGTCTGACCTATGAAGTTTTGTCACAGTCATTCCTTGAGCTGTGGGGTAATGGATATGGAGAACCTCAGATGCATTAAGTTCTACAATTGGGCTGACACTGGGTACGGCCCGGCATCTGATAACTTTGTTCTACAGAGCACTAAATGGGATGGTAAGTGGCCCTCTTAACAATCTCAATGGTAGGGCACAAGATCATGGACCCTGAATGGCGCAGAATACTATTGCATCATCACAAAGTATCTAGGAACACCCACCTAAAATGAATACAATTGAACTACACCCACATGACATACCTGATGCCGCACAGAATATGCACAATATATGGGGGCGAGCCATGGAGATGCCCCTGGTGCGCGCCCCTGGACGCTGACTTCAGCCACATGACATGGGGATGCCCCCAACTGCGGTATTACTGAACCAAAATTCTGGACAAATTATATGGATGTCTGGGTCATTCCATTATGAACATGATGGAGCCCTGTCTTTTAGGTGCATTCCCCAGGCCAAAATCCAAAAACGTTGGCAATAGATTCCTGGATTTGGCAATAGCCCTGGCCAAGTGCAGGACAGCCATGGTCTCAAAGGACACCGTGAGCCAAGACTTGGGATTTTGGGAGAAATATGTGTCCAGCTGACCAGGCCAGAGGAGAGGGCATTGCACCGGCAGGAGGCCAGGGGAGGTGCATCGTCACCCCCAATACTGGACTGTGGGCAGAGTTCATAGAGACATGGGATAATCCAACAGGAGACGCAGCCCGGATGGGGAAAGCTCCGACACAGCTAACACAACAGATATAAAGTATGACTAAAAAGAGGCTAGAAAGGGACACTATCTGCCCTCTTGGGACAATGCCTGGGCCCCTGGCGGAGGCAGATGATGAGACCCCTTGCCTCCCTGTGGGCAGCGCACTATATGCCCAGACCCACTTCCGGCCGGGACTGAGGAAGGGCTTGGCTGGTCCTTACGGGGGCCTGGTGGCCCCTGCTCTGGGCCCTTTGCCCCCACATCCCCCAGCCCCTGTGATCCCCCTCACACAACTTTATCCCTCAGATGTCAACATGCAGTCCCCTTGAGACACAGGTTAGGGAGTTTTTCCCCCATGTTCGAATAGGTGTCTCCTTTTTTTCCGCTATTGTTTAACTTATTTTTCTAAACCATCTATGTCAACATGGTAGTGATAGCTATTGGTCAGTAGGCCATATGTTGACATGTACTATTATTATCCAGCTGCCACTGACTAACACACCTTTCCACATCATCAGGACTCCTGTTCACGTACTCCACAGAGACTCCCTCATGTGACTTATTTTTTCCACTACGGTAGTGCCCATGCACTTGCGCCCTCACTTTGAACATGACACCCAACGTATTAGCGAAGTAGTTACCCAAAGGAAAGTCGGAATTATTACATGCGACACAAAATAGCCTACAAGATATACACATTGATTTGTTTTTATGTTTTGTTGCATATCTTGATGTCAGATGTATGTAACAGTATATGATGAAAAATGCCACAAAAACATAGTTAAAAGAATAGTGATATTTAAATTAAAAAATTAATTCCCACCTAAATATTTTTTTTTATCATACAATAATAATTGTTAAAAAACGATGTATTGAAATAATTAAAATTAATTTAGTTATATTTTGATACACAAAACTTTTACATTATTATCTAAATTCAAAATAGGGCATTAACATATTTTAAAAGTATTTATATGATTTAAAATTAAATTATATTTATTTCAGTTTTAAATAATATAATTTAATTTAACATTATTTCTTATGGGTTTTTATTTTAATCCCCTACCTCCATTATTTTCAATAGGAGGGTGTTGCAGTACCAGTGGTTGGCCATGTGTGGTGCTGGACTTAATACTGTTTTATTTTAGATTTTGTGAATAAGCAAAAGGTAGCAAACTTACCCAGAAGTGTGAATTACTTAAAAGTGCAAGTTATCATTGTGAATCAAGCCCAAACCTTTAAAATGGGTAAAAAAGATGTTACAGTAAGGGAAACATGACATGTGGTTCTAGTATATAATGGAATGGGTCATTTGACATATTAAACTTCAAGACTGTGTGCTTCAGAAAAGTAAAACTTTTGCTGCTATGTATTTTTATCACATGAAAAGCACATAGGTTGTTTTTTAACATTGGTTAAAAATCAGTGCTAAGTATAAATGATGTAATACAAGTGTTTGAAGAACAGGCAAAAAGTGTTAAAAAAGTAGCATTATAGTACACACTGAAAAGTATAAGCTGATGCTTATCTCACCATTGTAGTTGGTATCCCGAGGTGCAAGTTTTAGGGAAGTCAAATGCACTGAAGTTTGAAGTTTATTTTATTTACATAAGTTAATCAAAACCATTGCGTTACAATAAAATACCGATTAAAAGGAGAATCGAGCCATAGCTCATGAAATTTAAAAGTTTTTGATAGAAAAGTATATATTATGTTCCATACAGTGGCAGGGGGCTTGTTGTTGAAATTACGTTGATTCGTTCCATTTTGACTGTCCCCGGTGCATGTTACCCGGCTTTCCCGGTTCTCACTTCCATTCCATTGTCCTTGATCACCTCGTATTCGACGTTAGTCTCAGTTCTCTTGTAAAGTGCTTTTGCTTTGCCACTTTGGCTGGAAATCTCTGATCAGCCCGAATGGAGAAATCCGATTGGCTCACAGTTGCCCTTGTTTTCCTTCCTTTCAATACTCCTCAAGCACCTTTGGTTCTTATCTTGGGGCCTAATTCTCTTATGAGATGCTTGTGCTTTGCGACTATATATCAAATTTAGTTAAACTGTTGCATGAGTAAAACAGTTGAATCTCCCCATGCTTAATTCTTTGCTTCAAGGCAGGATCAGCGTGCTTTTGGGGTGCTGTGTTTGAAGTAATCCAAGATCAGCTTTTGAACTGAGCATGGGCGAGATCGGAGACTAGTACGGGGGTGGAGAGTGTCCCTGATAGATTTTATGAATCTTCCACAGCGCGCCAGGATGTGGGGTTCCGTTTGTGTGAAACATATTGCCGAAGCCTCCAGACAGGTGCTTGCTTTTTCGCTGAGGTATAATTCCCTAAGGAGGATTCTTCTTTCATTTGCTAAAGTCGGGCAGCAGCACAGGAGGTGTAGCCATGATTCATGTTTGTAGTTACACAGTCGGCATGCACCTCTTCTATGTTGATTTGCCAAAGCCCGAATGCTATGGCCCTAGATGCTTGGTTGGAGCTGGTCTTCCCCTGTGAGTAGTGGGCGGGGCTACGACTGTACCCCCATGTATCCATGTTCTCTGCTGAGAATTTACTTGGTTGATATGGGCAAGGTGATTGTTCATTCTCAGGAACCGGGCCCTGTTGGATGGTTCTTGTGAGATCCCAGTTGTTCGTACTCCCCCTTATCAAGTTGTCCTGCATGTATGCTTCATTCCTCATGTATTCAGCCGTGGAGTTCTTTTAGGTTCCTGGGGAGGTTCGGTAAAGATAGTCGGCTCCAATGTGCCTGCGGTAGTGAGCAACTGTTTAGAGCTTTATTGTGCTCCGTTTGGTATGAGAAGTCTTTCCGCGCTTGAGAGGCTAGGAACCATGGTTTGGGCAATACTCAGACCAAAGTTAGAGTGGTGATATTTACTCTGCTCAGCTGTTTGGTTTCCTAGGTTGGATTGATGCACAAGTGATATTTCTCCCGTGTACCTTGGCCTGTCCGTTGTGTGAAAAGAAATCGCCTGCAAATCACATACGTTGCCGTGTTCAAGATTATTTGTATTTGGCGTTCTTTGGGGACACTGTTTGTCTCCTGATTTAGGAAGCTGTTGCTTTGTCTGGTTGCAGGCCCCTGTATCATTTACTGCTAAGTTATTTGCGTTAAAGTTGTTGTCTGATTTTGGGCTCTTGTTGAAAATTGCAAAATATGTGGTTGGCTTTTCTTGTTGTTTGTGAGTGCTAGGTCTGGAGCCTAGGCCTGTTGTCACCTGATGACTTTTTTGTAGGCACTGTTTTTTGGAGGGTTTTTTTAGTTTCTTCTTTGCTCTTTGAGAGAGATGGAATTCTTCTGTGGTGTGAGGGTTAGGGGCTTGCTGACTGGGACTCTTGACTGACTGTGGGTTTTTTGAGAGCTTAAGGTTGCACTAGCATTGTCAATTGCGGCCTGTTTTTCATTGCTGCAAGGGGTTTCCAGGTGGTGTGTTGGTTCCCCTGATGGTGTGGGGGAGCTATTTGTCTCAAGTGCATTGTCTTCTTGGGAGTTCTTAGGTGAGCGGCTCTTCTTGGCATTGTCTAGTAGGGCCAACAAGATTTCTGGTAGTGAAGACAGTTTGTCCATTAATTGGGTGCAAGAGCAGAATTGGCCCGCTTCTGTCTGATCAGGTTCGTTTTCGATCAGGATTAGCCTATTTCCTAAGGCCATTAGACTTGTTGCTATTGACTGAATTAAGTCGATCTGTAGCTCCATTTTTTGAGATTGCTAGAGTAGAGCTTTGACTAGAATATCCTGTTTATAGAAAGGCCTTCTAGAGATGTTAAAAATGCCTCTGTTAGTGGCCCCTGCTCCGGATCAAATGTGCACTGACGGGTTTGCTCCCTTTGTGGAGATCGGGTCTCCGGGGTGTTTGGGGGGCTTGGTTGAGCAGCAGTTTCCTGTGATGTGTGTCCTGTGTGAATTTGCGCTGTTAGTTTGATGTGATTGTTTTACGCAACCAGTTCGTGAGTGCCAGAATCTTGGAGGAGTGTGGAATGGGAATTTGATCTCCTTGATTTGCTCCCCATAAGCTTATGTTGCTCTGGACTCCTTGAAGCTGTCCTAATTAGGGATTGATAGTGTCTTGTTGTTGTTTTTGCCGCACTTTTTGAGAGGTTGGAACTGGGGTATGTGGCTTTTCGGAAGTAACTTTGAATTCTGCCCCGTAAGGGGTTGGACGGGGGCGTGACGGGTACAGGTTGAATTAGTGTCTGTGCATGCATGGCACCCCGAGGCTCTGGTTGAAGGCTAACCCCCCCCCCTTCGGCTCCCCCCGGTCTGTTACCCTTGTGATCTGTTTGCCTCTTTTTGGCCGTGCTTCTGGCTGGGCATCTTTTTTTGACCATACTTGGTCGTACTACTGGAGCGTTATGGTGTGCTGCTGTTTCCCCTTGGCTAATGCCTTTCTCAGGCCCTTTGGTGCGAGTTGAGCTAGGCCATCTGAGTTTTTGTGTCTAGATCTTTTCTCAGTGGCCAGGTGGTCTTTGGCTCTAGCGTGTAATGGTGGGGGGGGGGTTGAGGTGGGTTTGGCAACAAGACAAAGACAGATAGAGTTCTTGGTCATAGTCTCCTCCACCTCCTGCACTGCGTGGCTCTCGCAGGGTTCCTGGGCATGCACTGGTGCTCTGTGGTCACCTACCTCCAGCCTCCTGTGGCTTTGAGGCTCCTAGAGTGGGTCCTGATGTCCTTGGCCACCACTGGCCACCACAGGCCAAGACTATTCCTTGGCCTCCTTAATAGGCACCAAACTTGATGGTCAAGCGAGTGGATGGGCTCCCTCTGCCCCCCTGCTGCTGTGGATCCTGTCAGGGATTGGTTGGCGGCGGCTGGTAAGGGGGTCGAAATAGAGGGCCTGGCGGGGGGCGGGGCTCCTCAGCTCCCCTCCGCAGCAGCCCTGGCCAGAGTGGTTGACACTTTGGGAAATTGGAATAGCGGCCAGCGTGCTTAAAAGAGCCACAGCGAGATCCACAGCAGCAGTTTTTTTTCTTTAAACCTGGCGAGTGGGGCCCTACGGTCAGATGCAGGCTGCACCCAGAACAAACCAGGCCGCCTCCGCGTCTGCCTGAGGGCTCGATCTCCACGGCCGCCGTGTGACGGCAGCCGCACTTGCAGGTGCAGGTGGAGTGTGCCTCCCGGCCGCAGGATCACAGGATTGTGGGTCGGGGTTGGGGCCCTGGTCGGGTAAGCTCAACAGGTTGGCTCCCCCTCGGAGCTCCCGGTCGATGGTTGGGGGGGTGAGCTGCGGGTGAGCAGCTTGTCAGCTAAAGAGGCTGGGGCAGCGACCGCGACTGCGACATGGTGCCAAGAACCGAGGACCGAACTCCGCAACTCCGCAGCTCCTGCGGCCTCTCCTCCTTGCGTCTTTGCATCAGGAGAATGAGCACTGGGTAATTTCGTAGGCTGTGTCCTTCGTGGAAATGCAACTTTGGGGTCAATCGTCTTCGAATCTAATTCATGGTGGGGCTGCCACAAGCAGACAGCGGGAGATCAATTCTAGGCAGAGGAAACATGCAATGCTTTGGCTGAATAGGAGAGCTAAACAGTGCAATACCTACTAAGATATGGTGCTTGCACCTTCTCCTCCAGTTTTGGTGCACTTGAACACACCCTTGTATCACAATGCAAGGTTGTGTGCATGATGCCTAGCATAGGTTTTGTACTGGGAGGGTAGCATGTCTGCAAATGTTAGTAGATAAGGCTTTGCATCAAAACAAATGGGTTTTTGCATGGGAATGCTCATGTTTTACTAATGGGACACCACCTTGAGGCAAAGTAGCACAAAGTGGTGCAAAGCAATGTACTTTAGGGCTACTTTTCCAGCGTAAAGTACGTTTTATGCTGAGAATTAAATCTCACCTCAACACATTGTGCCTGTTTGAGTCACTTTTGGTGACATTGAAACAATGCAAGTGTTGATAAATTTGTCTCTATGTTTCTGACCCTTCAATCCTAGCTCCTTCACATCCCTTCAGCATAAAATCAGATGTGCCTTAATATATGCATACTGAGGACATTGTGCATTTGGTCAACACCCATTGCAGAAGCGCCCACAAAGCAACATCAGGGTATCACAGAAGAGGTAGAGGAATAAGGGGAAGAGTGGGTTATTTCTTTTAACTGATGTCACAGTGTACAATTTGCCCATATGGCAACCACTCCATCCATCTAGCAAGCAAATTTGCTGTGTGTCTTGAGACCCCTATGAGTGTGCCTCACAGCCCACTGCTCGCTTTCCCTGATCTTCGTCCCCTCACAAGAGTGATTCAGCTGTTCTCCAGTCCAAGTTTATCCATCACAAATCATTTTTAGAAGAGAGGCCACATTTCAACTCTGCTGCTTTCAACAGTCTTCTGCCCACATGCTTGCATCTAACCCACTTCTTAAGTGCTGCTGCTTGCAGTAGATCACTGTGTGAGCATTTTGTTGTCTCCTCGTGGATCTCTTTACCTGTTGCTTATTGTGCTGTCCACCAGCCTCTGCTGCAGAACAAGGATAACTGTCCCTTCGCTTCTGCTGCCGCAAGTACACAGGTGCGGCTGACACAATGAAGAGGTGGCAGGGGGTTTGGGAAAGCACAGGAGGGGGCGCACGCGGGGCGGGGTTAATTATAAAAATTGAAAACCCACTGCGGCTACCTCCCGTGTCACGACTCCGACTTCTCTTCTCTGGGACAGACTCCCTGTGCAATCCCCACGCTGCTCTCATGTGAGAGCAGTGCAGGAATTGGTCTGAGTGGGCTGGAAAGACGCTCCACTCAGAACAGGGAGTCTGTGGGCTTTCTCCAGCAAGGCTGTTCAATGCAGCCGGGCTGGAGAAACTTAAGTGCGCATGTGTGTTTTGGTCACCCTGAGACGGCCGGCCAAACCCATATGCACACTTAGAGAGTTCCCCTAGCACTCCTCCTCTCCCCCTCCCATGCCTTGGCCCTGCCTCTCCATGAACGCGCTGGCTCAGAGCCGGCAAGTGAAAAATAAAACTATTTAGGTAATCGTTTATTTTTCCACCTGCTGGCTCAGAGCCAGTGGGGCGACGCTCCTCCGCCATTGCGGAGGAGCCACCCCTGCAAGTACACCAAACCTAATACAGATCCATTCCTTCCACTTCTGTTTGTGTTAATTTTATGCTGTTGTTAGGTATCGTTCTATCCCTAACTGTCCAATGCTGATTGTATGTGCACCTCCAGACATGCAGCTATTCATTTACTGTATATAATCATCTGTTTAGTTTCTAATAAACCTCCTGAATGGAAAGCCAACAGTGTAACGATTAAGAAGAGGACAAATGGAATTGTTTAGTGCACATACCTTGTTTACCAATGGTAGGATGTCTTGCTATTGCAACAAACCCACTGCAATAGTGCCACAAAAAATTTAGAACATGTACTGCAAAATACAATATAGGAGATTTTCCTCTTGTTAGTGGAGATACTGCTGGGTGCTGGTTTCCTATATCTGAGATATTGAAGAAAGGGGAAGATACAACTCCGAAAAAACCATGGTCTGCGACACTAGGTCTTGCTTTTGGGACTTATTGGCATTGCCAATGCCTTTTAAAGATATTGTACTGCATCTGCAAGATGCTGTGCTGGGTGGCCAAAAGTTTTTTAAAAAAAGAAAACAACGGTGGTGACTGCAGAAGCAACATCGTTATGTATATGTGCCTACAAAATGAGCCAGGTGCCATTTGTTTTCTAAATTTACCAATCCAGCATGGATTGGTAAATTTTGAAAAAAATAAAAAGATGCAGTGCAAACGCTTCTTTTAAAGCAAGGAGCTGTCAGCAATTTGCTGCCTGGTACATCCCCTCCAAAAAAAAATGGAAAAGAAAAACAAATGGTGGGCATGGTAGGAACAAAGGAGCTGGTGGGCGGCACAACTGTAAGTGTGTGGGGGAGAGGAAAAGCTGGGGCCAGCTCCTCTCTCACTGGGAGTGGTGCCTGCCTGACTGGGGGAACAACGGTATCAGCTAGTATTTGTCTATAACAGTATAGGCCTCGTTAAAGTTAATCAAGTTTCTGTGCAACTGCCCAGATGGTCATGTTGCCAAAGGACGAGTACACCTTCCCATACCCGAGGTCATTGTTCTGCTCTGGGAACAATTGACACATCTCATAAAAGGGGCTATTCAGCTGTTAAGTGACAGTTGGCAAATAGGCCTCCAGAGGCTTTAGGCAGGGAAAGATAACTTTCTAAAAGTATATTTTCCAAAATATTTCTTACAAATCTGGCTTCACCCATCATTGGGCTTATCGTAAATATTTTCTAAAACCAAAAGAATGAAATTTTTACCTATTTTCTAGCCAGAGATACCATTTTTACATTTAATATTGTATTCCGATGCTTTCCTATTGAATAGCCAAACCTGCTACAGTGAAATAGAATTTGGGGCCTTTTCACTGTAAGGACATATTTAACATTAAAGTTTTACATGTCCTACTTTTAAATACCCTGTGCCTACTTCGTAGGGTTGACATACAAATTTAAAAGGAAGGTTTAAGCCTGTCAAAAGTAGTTAATTTGACAGGTTCAATTTGCAGTTTTTAAATACACATCCAGGCTACGATAGTAGGCCTGCAGTGATATTTGCACTGTCACTGTAGTGGGTGGCACAGTGGGTAATGCAATCCACTAGTGGCATTTAACTTACAAGCCCTGGGTACACTGCATACCACATACTAGGGGCTTATAAGTAAGTTAAGTTTGCCAGTTAGGAACACATCCAATTTTGACATGTTGAAGGGGTCAGAGCACATGCACCAGAGCCTGGCTAGAATTCCAGAGTCAAAAAACAGCAGCATCAGTCCAAAGAAATGTGGGTCATCATGCAAAAAGAGGCATTTTCCTACAGGGGTAAACTATTCTCTTCAACATATATTCAAACAACGAGACTTGGATAATATAATGCACTCTATAGGTTTTAAGGATGTATGCCAAATTAATCCCAAACTGAATATCTTAAGACATTTATGCACCATTTTCCAAAAGCAGTGCAATGGAAGAATTTGGAATAGAACATTTATATTCATGGATCTCTCTTTATAACAATGTAACTCTTGGAATAAACCCATTCTAAACAAGATTTTGGAACTCTTGCTTAGAATGTATATTTGTACTTTTAGTATGAGAAAACTAACTTGTACCTATTGTCAGTGCAGATTTAAGAGATAAGTAACAATTATATAAAGCATCAAATAGATTAATATTTGCCTTGGCAGAATTTTGAGCATCATACTCTAAACTCACTCATGCTGAGCACATTCAATGGAAGGAAAGGCTAGAAGTGGTCATCAACCCTGGCTTCACTTGGTAAAAGGATTTGCATCTCTAAAGGACATGTTATGCAGCTGCATCCAAACGTGAACTATATTTCCCATGATTCCATTGAATACGTGTATTGCTTGGAATAACAGCAGCCATTTTGAAGGCCTTAGATGTAAGTTTCCTTGTGTGTCATGGCATCCTTGATAGGCAATCAAAGTCATTTGTTGCTTCAGCCAATAGCTTGTCTTTAGATCTTAAATACATTAGAGACTGTTGTTTTCCTGGAATTTGTGTTTTGGCGAAATCCTGAAAACAGAGAAATCTTCTAAGGAATCTAGTTATATTTGAAAATTCAACTTTAACAGTAACAGTACTGATTCTAAACTACTTTGAAGAAGTATAGAAATATCTATTTTTTGTTGCATAAAATTGAATCATATTTAAGTGAAGCAACCTAAATGATAAGACTATGAACTCTTCAAAATGCACATAATGTATTTAAGTTAGTGGTGATGATAAGGGAAGAAATACAATGGAATTTAATGTAAGCTTCATCATTCTGATGAATGTTTTTATATTACAATTTGATGGAAATACTATCTTGAATATATCTTAGCACCAGTGAATGTCTACCCACAAGTTAGAAGGTACTTGCCTTATCATTGAGAGTATACTCAAGATGAACAGGTAGTTATGCACTTTTCCATCTCAACGCCTACATCAAAGTAAATGTTCAAATAGTTCAAAGGTTATTTTCACAACACAACTTGAGTTTCAGAATATTTCTTTGTACTGTCAATGTCCTTCAAACAACTCCAGCGGTAAGCAACAGTACTGTACAAAGGAAATCCTAGGTTCTAGCAATTCCTGGTTGCAGCATTATGTTAATGTATGTGGATTTGCTCACAATTACCTCCAAGGGTATACTGGCTCTCAGCAGGTGTGTGTGCCTAGCCCTGCCTCGGCAAGGTTGGGTAATTCATAAGCCAGGTCTTTGGCTTCTTGCAGAATTTAAGAAGGAGGCTCTGATGTAGAGTTGGAAATTGTTCCATGATTTAGGAGCGATATAAGAGGACACCCATCCTCCTTATATGGTTCTTTGTATGCGTGAGATGTGTGCGAGTAGGAGTCCTGCGGAGTGGAGGAGTCTGGATGGTTGGTGAAAAGAGGTGTGACTGTTCAGTTAGGTGGGACCTAATTTCTATAGTGCCTTGAATGTGTGTGTGTGAGGAGTTTGAAATGAGTGTGTTGAGAGTGTTCATGTGTTGGGAACCTGTGGAGCTCCCTGAGGTGTGGTGTGATGTGAATTCTGTGTGGGAGGTTGAGAGTGAGTCTGGGTGGATTTTCATACTTGAGATGACTTCAGTCTTACAGAAACTGCATTTACAATCCGTTCAATCATAGAGGTAAATTTTACACTACCTGAAGGGGGGAGAGGTTGCATCCCTACTCCGACCTCCCCAATCACTGACTGCAGCACCCTAAAAGGAGTAGGAAAGTATATAAAAAGTGGTGGCACGTGCTCAGTGTGAAAAAACTGCCCTCACTCACAAGATTGTGACATGCTTCATCATAGGGCGTGCTACTAACACCCCTGCGCAGACAAACGCCCGGGGTTGAGCAAAAGGGAGGGGAAGACAATACAAACAATGACATTTTGGGATCACTGAAGAAAAGTGTAGCCAGTGAAAATTAAAACTAGCTCGGATGTATACCCGCTCAAAATTTTATTCCTGGGCCATACGGTGTCAGAGTAATACCAAACATTGCACTGAAACAGAATGACGTAGTTCCCAATGCCCCTCTCAGACTTCCCAGTCACACTCTTTCCTGAAATGTGACTGGTGAACCCAAAGGGGAGAAAGGGGTAGGGGACAGAGAAGAGACTGCCACTCCTTTGTCTGGTTCTTCTCCTGCTAGTTCTGTCGTCTATCCTTTTCTGCTTTTCTTCAGCATATATTGCATAGCATTTGAATGTACTGTAAATACAATAACTCTATGATTATAAACTCTATATTATGCTAATATGCATTTCAGATACATTTTTAATCCTTTATGTACCTACCCAGCTTAGGAATGACTATTTCCTCTCTTCTGTAATGGTCGCTTGCATAGATTAATGGAATTAGCAATGCTAGTGTTTTTTCCTAGATAGGAATATGATTGTTGATTTAATTTTCTCTTTTCTTTTTTCTTTTTATATTTTACAGACACCTTCAGATATTCGAGGACATATGGAGTTTCTACTCAATACGCCCGTGAAGGTAAGCGTGAATTAGTTGTACAGTAACTGATATTCTCACCAATATATTTACATGTAAATAAACAAAATAACTCTCAGCCGTCTCACTAAGGAAATAAACTACACCTCTTACTGAAATGCTGAAAGAATCCTCACGTTAGGTTTATTATTTTTGTTCCAACCAGAGTCGAAAGAACTTAATACTGAAACTAACCCAGATACTTGTGCTGACTCTTATTGTACACTAATAGAGCATGCGCTATACCAAAGACACAGTATGGATAAATAATGCAGGCTCCCTCTATCTGGTGAATACGTATCGACAACATCTCAGAAATTTCCTCTACGGACATGCGCAACAAGAAACACTACACAAACGCCTTACCGCTCGAGCGCATGTCAGCAACAAATTTGCCTGGAAACATTTCTTGTAGACCCGGCGCAACTCTAAACGTCGAGTTCAACGACACCCGCTACCCTGACTAAACTTTTCGTGGCGAACTCCAGAGCACATCCTATTTCCTCAACATCATCAGGTGAAGTGCACCGATTGTAGAACTAACGCTCCTAACGTTCTAAACTGCCTTCTTGATTTTCTAAAGACTAGAATGCTGCTCAATGGACGGCTCGCTTGGCAGCCATTTTGAATAACCTCCTATACCTCTTCCAGGGTTTAGTTATTCTTTTACTGCAGGACCTTAGGGAAATGACATTTACAGATCGCTGAATTTTAGCAGGTTTCCTAGGGGTTCTGACAGTACCCCACCGCAAGGGGGGCTCCCCCTGTGTGGGTTTTCCAGGACATTTTTTATGAAAGGCCCTGATTAAACGTGGAGCGTGCACATCAGAAGCCAACTCCCAAGATCTTTCTTCAGGACCATAACCTTTCCAATCTATTAAGTAATAGATTTGACCCTTGCTTTCTTTTGAGTCTAAGATTTGTTTTACCTCAAATTCAGTTCCTGTCTCAGTTTGTATAGGTTGTGGTGGCAAAATTGTTCTTAGATCTTTGGACACCTTTTTAAGCAAAGATACATGAAAGACTGGATGTATGCGCAGTGTCTCAGGTAGTGTCAAATTATAGGGTAAGGTACTTAATTTCTTTTGTATTTAAAAAGGGCCTATAAACCTGGGTTGTAGTTTCCTGTTCCCTTTAAGTCTCAGATTCTTTGAATTTAGCCAGACCTTGTCTCCTACCTTGAAATCTGGTTCCTTCCTTCTTTTTCTGTCTGCATAAAGTTTATAACTCTCCTTAGCTCTCACTAAGTTCCCAGTTGCTGACTGGTGTAAACTAGCCATGTGTTGCACAAAATCCTTCACTGCCGGGACATCTATCTCTTGAAAATTTACTGAAAGGCTGGGATGTCTACCTGTGTTCAAGTAAAAGGGTGAATAGCCTGTGGAAGCATTCTTTGCATTATTATGGGCAAATTCTGCTGCCCACAGATATTCAGGCCAATTTCCTTCTTGATTCAACAAATACAATCTCAGGTACTGCTCTAATTCTTGATTTGCTCTCTCCGTCTGACCATCTGATTTGGGATGATAACTAGTGCTATGTTTTGTTTCGATATTCAATTTTTTAGTAAAAGCCTCCAAAAAATGTGATAGAAATTGAGAGCCTCTGTCAGAAACTAGTGTTTTAGGGGAGAGGTGTGGCGCCGCGGCCAGGGTGACTGACGCTGGACGCTGGGGATCATGGTTCGATCCCTGGCTCCGGCGGCAGAGGTCTGCCCAGCACCATGCGACTCTGGGCAATAGCTCGCTTAATCTTCCCAACGGCCCCCAGCGCCGAGAGACCCCTTCAGGGGTGATTCGTGTGCTATACAAGTACTGGACTTACTTACTTACTTACTTTTTACTTTAGGAATTCCATGTGCCCTCACTATATTCTGACTAAAGACTTGTGCTAGTTTTTTTTTGCTGTTGGTACTCCCTTCAATGGTATGAAATGGGCCATCTTTGTAAAAGCATCTACACAAACTAATATTGTGTCATACCCCTGACTGGATGGTAAATCCACTATTAAATCTAGTGTCACAGTATGCCAAGGATAAGGCGGATTTGGCAATGGTTTCAATAAACCTTGTGGAGACTGCCTCTCTGGTTTTCCCCGAGCGCAAATTTCACAAGTAGCCACATACTGCTGTATATCTTTACTCATATTAGGCCACCAGAATCTTCTTTTCACCAAATCTTCTGTCTTCTGCATTCCTTTTTGTCCTGCTAAAACATGGTCATGACACTCTTGCAGTGCTTTCTCTTATATGGCCGGGGTGGGCAAATACAGAGCTCCATTAGGATATGGCAAATTTTCTCGAATTTCTCGAACCGTTTCTTGATCTGCCCACTCCTGCATCTCATTCTGACTCATCGAATTCTGTACAGTATTTTCCATGGACTCTTGCAACACCGCTCCTATGACTCTTTCTTCCGCTATGATGTTTTGATTTTCCACCACTTCTTGTACTTCTCCGGTACCGAGCCTGGACAGAGCATCCGCCTTTCCATTTTTTGACCCAGGTCGATAAGTAATCACAAAATCATAGTCGGCAAAATACAAGGACCAACGAAGTTGCCTTGGAGTCAAGGTTCTTGCTGACTTTAAAAACTTTATGTTCCGATGATCTGTGTAAACTGTGACAGAATGCTTTGCTCCCATAAGATAGTGCCTCCATTCTTTGAAGGCATCTTTGATGGCCAATAACTCCTTTTCGGTGATGGTGTAATTTACCTCTGCCGGAGTTAGTTTTCGAGATCGAAATGCAACTGGATGCAATTGTCCTGTTCTTTTGTGCCTTTGTGACAAGATTCCTCCTAAGGCCAGATTCGAAGCATCAGTCTCAACAAAGAAGGGCTCCGCCGGATCTGGGTGAAGCAAGATTGGTGCTGTGGTGAAGTCTTTCTTCAAACTAGCAAACGCTTCTTCTGCTTCTGTTGTCCACTCAAAAGGAACTCCCTTCCTTAAAAGCCTTGTTAGAGGAATTAACTTATTGGAAAACTCTCGGATAAATCTCCTGTAAAAGTCTGCGAAACCAATAAAACTTTGCACCTCTTTTACTGTCTGTGGCGATTTCCATTCCAAAACCGCTTCAATCTTGCGTTCATCCATTGTTATTCCTTCCGGTGACAGACAAATCCGAGGAACTCCACAGACGTCACACTAAATGCACACTTTTCCAATTTCACAAAGAGGTTGTTTTCTCTTAATTTCTGCAACACTTCTCTCACTTGACCTTCATGACTTTCTCTTGTGTCTGAGTATATAAAGATGTCATCGATATATACTATCACACACTGGTCAATATACTCCTTCAAGACATCATTGATAAAGAGCTGAAATGCTGCTGGGGCATTGCAGAGGCCATAAGGCATTACCTGGTATTCAAATAACCCATACCTTTTTCTGAATGCAGTCTTCCATTCGTCTCCTTCTTTAATACAAACAAGATGGTATGCCCCTCTCAGATCCAGCTTTGTATAGACCTGTGAACCCTTCACTTGATGAAGTAGAACTGAAATTAAGGGTAATGGATACCGGTTCTTTACTGTAATGCGGTTTATTGCTCTATAATCTATACAAGTCCTCAATTCGCCTTCATTCTTGGGGATGAAGAAGAGTGGCGAAGAGACAGGAGATTGAGAGGGTCTGATGGATCCATCATCAAGGTATTTCTGTAGGTAGTCTTTCAAATGCTGGTCTTCTTTCTCTGTGAGAGCGTAAAGTCGGCTGCACGGTAAGTTGGCACCAGGTTCTAGCTCGATTTTACAATCATATGCCCTGTGTGGAGGAAGCTTCTCTGCTCTTACTTCACTAAAAACATCTTGGAATTCCTCGTACTCTTTGGGTATTTCTGTAGTGTGTATTACACATACCGTTGCTCCTCCTTGACATAAATGGGTTGCAGGTGTTGACTCTTGTTTATCCTCCATGTTCCTGTGACAGTTCTCTTTACAGTATTCTGAATTCAAAGTTATAGTTTGAGCACACCAATCTATTGTGGGATTATGCTCGGTGAGCCAGGGCAACCCCAAAATTAACTGGAACTGCGGGGCATCTATGAGGTTAAATTGTAGGACTTCCCCTTGGCCTTCCACTAATGTTAGCTCCACTGGCTCAATGTGACTCAAAGTCAAAGTCAAAGTCAAAAGCTCTTTATTCGGTTACTGTAAAAGTTAACCATAAAAGCACAGTGCATATGTCAAACAGTTAAAACTCCATTAAAAATTATAGGAACAAAATCCAGCGTTTGCTGGGGCGCGAATGGGAGCGGGAGCGGGGGGGTCCGGCTAAAGCCCCTCAAAGCCAAACAGGCCCGCAAGTCATCAGAGAATAATTGCGTTTTGGACCGCATCGATGACCTGTTAATTGAAAGCAGGGAAATCCTTGCACCATCGGCCCATCCCGCCCTGACTGAATCCCCTACCCTTCCTAACATGATTGATCTCTGTTGTATTTCAGAAAGCGCAAAACGTGAGTTCTTAAAAGACTTTTATTACTCGTCTCCACTGCTCCACATGTCCTAGCAGTCTGCCTCAGCTGAGCCCTGTCAACATTCCAAGGTAAGCTTCAGGCAACTGTCAGGGATGGAACATACCAACATTCTACAGAGGATGGGGGAGGAGGGCCAAACTATTATAATTGAGATTACAACACATCTTCCCTCCAAACATTTGTATTTTTAGGAATTTAGGATGGAGAATTACACTAGGTACAAGGTAGGAAAGGTAAGGCAGGAGAAGATAAAGAAAGAGAACAAAGGAGGAAAAAAAGAAGGAAAGAAAAGAGAGAGAGAGAGAAGGCGAGCAAGAAAGATGAGTACCAAGCATGTGTACAGATGTAACTATGGAAGACAAATGGAAAAAATACATCCTTGAAGTGCTATTCGTGCTGAGACGAGAAGATTCAACACCTGAGGTCACATCATTAACATTATGCTTAACAAGTTTAACTATACTCCAACATTGACCTTTTTCCATTACAACAACATTCTTTTTGACAATAGAAATGCACATGGGTTCAAAATACTTAGATTTCATACCTCCTCTGTTATTAGGTTTTTTGACTCGTACCCAATCACCTGCTTTCCAAACTTGATGCTTCGCACCCTGTTTTACATCATAATAATTCTTATACTTGGTCTGATGCAGGGCAATTTTCCTTTTGCTCACAGTGAAGTCATGTTCTGCTTTGACACCTCCTCCCAACCAACAAGGAAATAGCTTGGTGCTTGGTTTCCTGTGCTTTAAAGCAGAAAAAGGCAAAACTTTTGTGACAGAGTTAGGAGTAGTATGGTATACCCATAACATGTCTTGAATGGCGTCCTCCACCTTCAAGTGGTTGATGCAGGCTAGCTGGATGCATTCTTTGACCATGCGATTGATCCTTTCAACCAGGTCATTGGCCTTGGGACAATAGAGAGGCGACCTGAGGTGTTTGATGTTGAGATGTGAGAGAAATTCAGACATCGCATGTGAAGTCAATTGTACACCATAGTCTGTCACCAGAGTGGCAGGTATACCTTCGGAAGAGAAAACATCTTTGAGAAAAGTAATCAGTGAAACAGTGGTCACCCGGTGGACCATTTTGGTGACAACCCAATGGGAATGATAGTTGATTAAAACAAACGCAAACCGTTTTGTTACGCCAGAATGGTTAATGGGACCAATTATATCTAGAGCTAGTTTTTCCCACGGTTTTTCTGGAACAACTACCAGGGATAATGGGGCCTTGTGAACTATTTTGGACTTATCACTGTTGGAGCAAATGATGCAGTCCTTTACCTTGGATTCCGTTTGGGAATCCATGTTCGGAAACCAATCAAATTCTCTCACCTGAGCTTTGGTGAGACTCCTGCCCAGATGGCCTTCATGGACTAAGTCTAAAATCTTGTGTTGAAGACTCATGGGAGGTATGCTCTTATCATTACGTAGGACCAAGCCATTCCCCTCGTTGATTTCATTACGAACCTCCCAAAAACCTTTTATGTCATCATCAACCTCACTCTTGTTGTTAGGCCAACCAAGTAGAGCATATGACTTGAGTTTAGATAAGCTAGCATCATTAGAACTGGCCAACATCCAATCATCATTGGTTATAGATGAGGAAATGACAATCAGGATGGGAAATTCTGGAGTATCAAATTCCTCTGCTATGTCCAATGGGACTCTTGATAAAAAGTCAGCTGCTTTGTTCTGGTTGCCCGGGACATATTCCAGTTTGTAGCAGAAACTTTCCAACCCTAGAATCCATTTAGCAATCCGTGGAGTGCTGTTGTAGGAACCTTTAGGTGAGAACATGTAAGTCAGGGGTTTGTGATCTGTGCGGATATCAAATTGAATGCCCCACAGCTAGAATTTAAAATGCTTGACATCCCAAAAACATGCCAAAGCCTCTCTTTCAACAACCGAGTAGTTGACCTCTGATTTGCTAAGGACCCTGGAGGTAAACGCTACAATTCTTTCTTTACCCTCAATAAATTGGGAAAGAGTAGCCCCAAGACCTTTGTTGCTGGCATCAGTAGTAAGTATGGTTTTCCTGCTGTGGTCAAAGTTGCATAAATAAGGGGCTGACAAAATGGCACGTTTTAATTCCTCAAAACACTTTTGATGGTTCTCTAACCATTTAAAGTGAACATGGCTCTTCATCAAATCTCTCAGGACAAAAGTGAGCTGAGCAAAATTTTTAACATATTTTGCCATGAACTCCGCTAAGCCTAAAAAAGATCTTAACTTGTCCTTGTTACTTGGAGCATTCGCCTTTTAACTGCCTCTTGTAAACACTATTTGGGCTTAAATTTAAATCCATCCTTGGAAATGGTGTGTACTAGATATTCAACAACATCTACACCTAATTGGCACTTGTCTTTTTTGAGTGTGAGCCCTGCTTCTCTGAGTTTGTTAAGGACAATTCTGAGATATTTATTGTGTTCCTCCTTATTGGCTCCATACACCAGAACATCATCCTGGAAACACAGGGTTTTGGGGGTACCCATTAAAAGGCGCTGCATGATTTTTGAAAGATGGCAGCAGCTGACACCAAACCAAATGGCATTCTGCGGTACATATAAGTGCCCATGGGAGTAGTAAATGCCGTTAACCACCTGGATTCGGGATGTAACTCGACTTGGTGGTACGCATTAGAGAGGTCCAAGGCAGAAAAGCACGCAGCTTCCCCCTTGGTGCGTACCCATATGAACTTATTCAGGTCACATAAGTCCACACATACCCTAATTTCATTATTTTGGTTCTTCTTAGCGATGACAATAGGGGCCAACCACTCTGAGCTCCCTATTGGCTGAATGATACCTAGAGCTTCCAATCTATTATAATCTTTTTCTAAGGGACCCTTCATGAGGTGTGGTAAAGGTCTGGTTTTGTGTACAGATGGTGTGGACCCCGATCAAATTTTATCTTGTGTTGGAAATCTTTTAATAACCCAAGCTTATCACTGAAGATTTCTGGGAATTCCTTGCTAACCCACTCACCATTGAGGGGACGGTTAACCACCAAGACTTGTTCAGGGTTGTTGGGGTCCAGCCAACCCAGTAAATTTGATCCTTGTTTAACCATGTAAACTTTTCCCACCGTGGACCAGTTTTTGAATGCTATGCGGGAAGTGAACATACCCTCAAGGGGAATGGGGTCTTTGTTATAACCGATGGGGGCAATGTCAGGAACTTGTAAAACTATATTATTTACCGTTGCAAACTTGTTAAAGTTAGTAACATTTATGAAGGTAAATGGAGAACAGGAATCATCAAAGACTTTCATAGGATTCCCATCAAGAAGAATGTCACATTCAGGGTAATTGATAGACTCAATAATCCCACTCTCATTCACTTGCAAAACTATATTTTTGACTCTTTGAGAATTTTCATTATATTTTTTGTCATCACCACGTTTCTCATTTTTTTCCATGTCTCTGCATACCCTTGCAAAGTGTCCTTTCTTGTTGCATTTCTTGCAGGTGGCTGTCCTTGCTTGGCAATTAGGTGAGTTGGCCAAATGATTAAAGCTACCACAGCGGTAACACCTAAATTTGTAATTCTCTCCTTCAGCTTTGTTTTTTTGGTTATTTGAATGTTTAATTTTGTACACATCACTATCCACATTGTCATTACACACTTCCAATACTTGTTCAGAGGAAGTAGTGGATCGGATTTCTTTTAAACAGAAAGCAGTATTTCTATTGATCTAGCTATTTCTAATGCTTCATGTAGATCAGGTTGCTTCTGTAGGAGTTTTTCTTGAGTTCTAATATTGTTTGTACAGCGTACAATTTGGTCCCTAATGAGGGAATCTTTTAAATCCCCAAAATTGCACAAGCTACTTAAACCCTTAAGCGCAGCAACATAATTAGTGATACTTTCATCTTTGCCTTGTGTCCAGCAGAAAAACTTATGTCGCTCCAGAACCGTATTGATTTTATCACCGAAATGCTTTTTAAGTTTTGTGAAGGTGACGTTGTAAACATCTTGATCATCTGCATCATCTTCATCATCTCTGTCAGGTTCTGGAAGAGATTCATAAATTTTCCTGCCATGCATACCCAAATTGTGAAGTAAAACATGTTGCTTCCTAATAGGGGAGAATTTCTCCCCACCTATAGCAATTAGATACGATTCGAAGACTTTACTCAACTTCTTCCATGGAACTTTTTGTTCGCCTATTTTATTCAAGAATGGAATAGGTTGAGACATACTTGAACCTGCCATTGGTAAGGACTAAGTGGGAACCACACAAAAAAGATAAGCAGAAGGTGCACAATGAAGGTAAAATCACTACTTGGAGGTACAATATGTATATTAAAACTCTTAATAGGAAGTACTCAGCAACTGCATTATGAGTTAAATTGGAAGCAACATAAGGAAAATAGCACTTAAGCACAGTAGCATGTGAGTCTTAACTGTATGGCATGCATTTGATATGGTACATATCGTGTTATGTTATGCAATTTACGTTAGAGAATTTAATTGTTCCAGTAAGGGGTGTGCATCCAGAGAGGTTAGTGGCGCACAGAAGCTCTGATTCTTTTACAATGTACATGGAAATGACTAGGTTACTATATGAGGAAAAGATCCCTTCTGTATGGTGTGCGTATCACCGTAGGCAAGGAAACGCACTTGCAAGACTCATTTAAGAGTTGAAGTAACGATTCACTGATATGAAGAAAGGTACCTTAGACTGGTGTGTGTATCACCGTATGCAAGGAAATGCGCTTAAAAGTCTCTGAGTGTGTTCCTCCTATAGTTCGTAGACCAGAATACTCTCCGTGTCCTCCAAAGGTGTGCATATCACCGGGAATGGGAGGCGCAAAGCCGAGGGTCACAGGTCCAGCGTTTCAGACGGAGCATGGAGGAGGGTGAGTGAAGCCACACTGGAGTCAGGAAGCTGACGAGTCACGCTGTCGGGGAGACCAATGGGAACGCAGGACGAGCAAGGCGGTCTGACAAACTGACAGACAGCAGCCGTCTCCACAGGCAAGGCGTAACTAGCCCCCAGAAATGGATTCGAGAAGGTACGATGTGTAATGCAGCAGTAACCGTCGTACAGGGAAGGCGTGCAGAGCCACAGGAGGTGAAACCAGGCGGCTGGTCATGCTGAAGGAGCAGCCTTAGAGCATCCATGTTCCTCTTGATGGGTTTAGGTGGGCTGCCACCGCAGGCAAGAATTGAAGATTACAAGGAGAAAGGAGGCTTCGTTAGGCTGGATAGCAAAGTGCCTCACAGACAACTCCGCACAGCACATCAAAAGAGGAGGGATTTCCTCAGTCCTATCGGAAGGCTTACCTCAGGAAGGAGTAAGAAAACAAGGTCAGTACCAGCCAGAATTCCTCAGGGTTCCTTGAAGAAAAGAACGAAGTGCCTCACAGACAGTTCCACACAGCACATCAAAAGAGGAGAGATTTCCTCCGTCCTATCAGAAGGCTTACCTCAGGGAGGAGTAAGCAAACAAGGTCGGTACCAGCACAGAACTCCTTAGGGTTCCTTGAAGAAGATGGAGGAAGACTCAAGTAGAGTAAGTTGTGGAGAACCAGAAGGGGAGGAGACGGACGATGCCCCATTTCGCAAGTCAGTCGTCGCCAGTGTTGTATTTAAGAAAGCGCAAAACGTGAGTTCTTGAAAGACTTTTATTACTTGTCTCCACTGCTCCACAAGTCCTAGCAGTCTGCCTCAGCTGAGCCCTGTCAACATTCCAAGGTAAGCTTCAGGCAACTGTCAGGGATGGAACATACCAACATTCTACAGAGGATGGGGGAGGAGGGACAAACTATTATAATTGAGATTACAACAATCTCCCAACTACCCCAATCCCTAAATTGCAAAAACGTATTCCCCAAATGTTTAGCAAACCTGCTACATGCAGCACACGCAGCACCACAAACATTTCCCGCAGCCATCCTTAATTGTCCCCCATTGTTTCTGAAGCTGAGCCAAGGACCCCCACACTGTCCATCACGGAAACAGCTCAGGGCCCTGCTGATATTGTTGACTCTGACTCTGACCTTGTTTTATCCAACAGATTCCTATAGCTCCAGAACACGAGTTGTGCTCAAAAGGGAGGAGAGGGGACAGGGGACCAAACGGTGATTTGGCAAAGGAGCTAGTGGGGGAGGCAGAGGTAGAGGTAGAGGTTGGAGTAGGGGAAGGAGCAAGAGCCGCAACGGGGGGTGAGGTCTCCATAGATGGGTTATCCCTGATTGACAATGATACTTATAGGATCATAAAAGATCTGAGGATGGACGTTACTCTACTAAAGTCTGCTGTCCTAGCCCTTACAGAACAGGTCAGACTCCTAACAGCCAGAGGAGTTTCACCAGTCCAACCTCCCAAACAGACCCCGCCCAGCTATTAAATTTGTACCAAGATGCCAGTTGCCCAGTCTACCTGTGACAGCATCTTGCTATCAGCCCCCAACCATCGCCAACAGGAAATACCCCCTACCACCTGAAAAACGTATAGTTGCTAGGGGGATGCAACACGCGTGGCCGCAAGCCATTACTGGCCATCAAACACAGCTAGGCTTGTATTTGAGCTACGAAGTCTCCCCTCGACTCCCCGATTCTGGCCCCGACCATCTCCAAAGGATGGTATGGGCAGACCCAATTGCCCGCAAGTGTATTTTCATGACCAATGTGCCTGAAGTTGCTTCCCATGTCAAACATGAAGGTGAAGACTCCCTAATTAACAAAATCATACACTGGATCCGTCACGTGAGGGGTTGCCACTCAGTGATAAGGGATGATATCTTGTGTGCTAAAAGGATAACCCGCTCCAACACCCAGTCAGAATATATAGAACTACATCTAGCAGACGGGAATATGGCATACAACCTGATAGCCCTTGAAGCTAGAACTAGCTCTCCCATTCCCTCGGGCATCCAACTTAAGTATAGACCCCTTCAGCTCCCATCACTAATTACTCCCCAGCACATGGGTTCCCATCTGGGCTCAGATTCCCCCGGCAACCAATGATTGACTCGCACACCATGCTAGTTTTGAACTCACGAAAACACACTTGGCGAGCTCAAGCAGTCATCATACCGTCGCGATCAAAGATAGCATCTGAGTCGAAAACCTCTTAACAACCCCCACCGGCCTCAAGAAGCCCTTCAAGCCCTTGACCCCGACAGCCGGGCCCAAGGAGGGAGCTCCTTTTGTAGCAACAACTCATCCAGAGGCACATAGAGATAATAGTGCAGAGGACATACAACAAATCCCAACCCCTGGCCATATAAACCCCAATGGACTCAAGCTGGTGACATGGAATGTGGCAGGGGTGAGACCGAAAATGGATCTCCTGCACTGGATCCAATTTATCGAACCTTTTGACATCTGCGTCCTCCAGGAAACCTGGAGTACCACCCCGTCCACATACCAGGTTACCTCACCTTCCATCGCCCAGCTAGTACCACCAAACCAGGCCGGCCCTCAGGGGGGATGCTGATTTGGGTAAAAATCGTACTACCATGTATTATCTGCGAGCTCCACTCTAACAGCCCCAACATCTTAGCAGTCCGAATTAGGGGTAAAAATGGTACTGCATTAGACATTTACAATGTGTATGCGCGAGGATGTAGTGCAGAAGGCGATCGTCCACTCTACAAGAGTTGGAAGACCTACTTGACAACAGGGACACCCAGCCTCCACTAATCGTAGCGGGGGACTTCAATGTCACCTTCGAGCCACTAGCAAAGGAGGACATATGTGGGACCAGGGAGGAGGATGAGCTGTGGTATGTTCCCCCTCTTGACTTCCCCCTATCAAAAAATAGTCACAAGTAGCACTACAGCTTAACCCTCTAACTCTTGAGTATGGACTAAGGGCTACCAATGGCTGTACCATGTCAGATAAAATGGGGGCCAATACTTTCAACAGAACCACCAATACAAGCCGGATCGACTACTTTTTGTTAGAACTGAGATTGTGGCCCATGGTGGACGACATGGTTGTGGGGTCCACCACAGATAGTGACCTCAATCCTTTAGAGCTCTCCCTGGCATCGCCCTGGGACATTTATTTGAATCCATCTTACCCCATTGGTACGACTAGGGAGGTATGCCCAACCAATGATAGCAGATGGCTTAATTGGGCCCGGGTATCCCTAGATGCAGAAAAACTCGAAACAATCAAACTTAATATGCTAGACGGCATCACCAAGTTATCTAGATTAGTTGATAAACAGGGAAAGCTGGGTGAGATTACAACTTGTCACAGTCATCTTTCAAGTCTGTTGACCACATTTTTTAGAGAACCACTACACACCAAGGACACCAGTAGAAAGGCCAGGTCACAGTTTGCCTGGTTCAACCAAGAGTGCAGGAGCTTCAGATGTCAATTGGCTGTCTCCATATAGGCAAACAATGTGGCAGATTTGAGAGAAGGAGGGCTTATAAGGCAGCTCAGGTTAGAGCAAAGAGGGAATGGAGGAGAACCGTTGGTCGCTAATTAGGGAGGCCTGCACTAGGAAAGACTCCAAGCGATTTTGGCTTCTGGGGCCAGATGTAAGACCGTTTTTTGCGGTCGCAAAGGGGTTTTAGGCCTGTTTGCGACCGCAAAAAACGTGTGGCCCATGTACCAACCCTATTTTGCGAATCGCAAACAATTTGCGACTCGCAAAATTGGGTTTAGCGACTCGCTATTAGGAAGTGGCGATCCCTTCCTAAAAGTGACCCCAAAAGCTATGTAAGAATGTTTTGGGACCGCAATTGCGGTCGCAAAATACTTGCAAAGCACTCGCAAACAGGAAGGGGTCCCCATGGGACCACTTTCCCTTTGGGAATGCATGCGCAAACATTTTTTAAGGGCAGGCAGTGGTCCCAGGGACCACTGCCTGCCCTTAAAAAATGAAAAGTTACATTTTTATTTTTTAAATGCATCCCGTTTTCCTTTAAGGAAAACGGGATGCATTTTTTTTTAAACTGCTTTATTTAAAAGCAGTCCCAGACATGGAGGTCTGCTGACCCCAGCAGGCCACCATCCCTGGGAGTGCCAGCCATTCCCAATGGGGTTGCAAATTGCGACAGCCTCAATAATATGCATGAGGCATTCAATTTGCGACCCCATTGGGAATCGTAAACAGTGTCTCTGACACTGGATGTTTGTGGAGCGGTGCACCACCAGGCCGTCTCTCCTGATAACAAAAAAGACTGACCAGTTCCTTTATAAGAAGAATTTCTTAATTTCAATGACATCAAAAATGTAGGTTCCAGCCAATGCGTTTCGTTCAATAAAGATTAAACTTCATCAGGGCTGAAAGGTTACAATATAAACAAAGTGAATGAACATGTACACTGAAATTGACACAAAGAAAGAAAATGATTCTAGACATGACTGTTAACAAAGACAGATCGGACATCGCATGAGACATATGAACTAATTAAAAAATGAGAGAACGAGCTCCCAACAAAGAGACAACTGTACAAGACTGACTGTAATCGTAGTTAGAATTTACAAAAACTGAAATTACAAAAACAGAAATTACAAAAACAGAAATTGCAAAAACAACAACAACAACAGATACCCTAGTACTCCTCACTAAGCGTGTTAAATGCCAGTACGACATATGCCAGGTAAGCCCAGGTCGTCACTGTACCATCCATTGTGTACTGTACAGGACTTACCGGAACTGAGAGCCTGAGGGCACTGGCACGTGAAACACAATTAAAACAGTTAAAAATACAGGGTGCTGCTAAAAACCCTTAATGGGATATGTGTGAAGTAATGACAAACAGTGACGAGAAGAAGGCCTGGTGTGAGAGGACTGGTTATATAAGCCAGTTAATAAATCAGAAATGGAAAAAGGACAAGAAAAAAGGGGGGGGCCAAGGGGACCCAAAAACGGGGTGAGTATGTCCACAAGCACGGTAATAAAGGAAAGCAGGATAGGCTCTAGGTCAAAGAGGAACAATAGGAAAGAAAAAATAGAAAATTAGTACTTGAAACAAATATCAGGTATCTAGCAACAGCCAAAGACTGTAATTACCTGTTTTTTAGAATAATGGCGCACCGCAGGATTTGGACGTATAGGTGGAATCGTAGGTGAAGATAGATAACAGATAGTTCTAGGCGATGCGTCCTGTCTCGGCCTCCCTGATAAGGGCCTGGTATATGTACCTGTGCGATAAAAAAAAAACAACAAAAAAACTATAAACATGTGACAGGAAACACTCCGTGGTGTGGCGGCCTAACAGAAAGAGGCAAGTAATGGAGAAGGAATATGGTCAACGGGGGGTATGCAGAAGGCATGCAAGTAGAAGAAAGATCGGACAAACGAGTGTGCGAAACCGTGGGTGCCCAGAATAATAATGGGACAGAAGACAGGCTAGCTGAAAGTGTGGGGACGCCACTGACTATATACATTGATGTTTGCGACTCGCAAATTGCAACTCGCAATTTAATGCAATTTGCGAATCGCAAACATCAATGGTCGTACATCTGGCCCCTAGTTACTAGGGGGGATGCCAACAGGCCCCTGCCACCGACCAACAACATTCCCATTGCAGCCTGGCATGACCACTTCTCCACACTATACCCCGAGCCTCACAACCCAGGCATCGTAGCCTGCATCTTTGATCATGCACACTCACCTACTATTGATTTCTTCATTGGAGCTGAAATAAGGTCAAGCATTAACTCCATCGTAAAGGCCAAGGCCGTTGGACCTGATGGCATCCCTGGTGATGTTTTTCTTAGTGACATTGAGAATTTGACAATCTATATCCTGACACTCGCTAATGGCATTGCAGTGGGTGCCCCAATTCCACCTTCCTGGAAGGGACCTGAAGTTATCCCAGTCTATAAGAAGGGTGACCAATCGTCACCTTCCAACTACAGGCCCATCAGTCTGATAGACTGTGCTCAAAAGGTGTTTGCTCGCGCACTCCTTATGAAAATACAGACCTGGATCAGTGACTTTAGCATCTTGTTCCCCTTCCAAGCTGGGTTCAGGCACAAAACCAGCACTATCGACCAGGTCTTTCGTTTCCTCTTACTGACATGGAAGACGGTGGTCATTGGCCAGGGAAGCCTCTACATTGCTTTCATTGACCTAAGGTCTGCCTTTGACCTGGTCCCAAGACTTAAGCTCTGGTGCGTTCTAAAAGAGATGGGCCTCCCTCCTGATGTTTTATCGTTAGTTATTCGCCTCCATGAGGTTCACTATGCAAGGGTTCGCTGGGGCAGTCAAGGACAGCTAACAGACCCAATCAAAGTCAACAAAGGGGTCCGACAGGGCTGTGTACTGGCCCCTACACTCTTCTCGCTTTTTGTAAATGGAGTCGTCCAGTACCTCTCTGATATTCCTGCTGATGCCCCCACTCTGGGGGGTACTAAAGTAGTAGCACTGCTGTTTGCCGATGACACGCTGCTAGTGTCAAAAACCCCTAGAGGGCTTCAGTTGCTCCTGGATCATTTTAAGGCCTTCTGTACCATGCAAGGTCTGGACATCAATACCTCGAAAACCAAACTTTTAATGTTGAACCCCTACAAAGCATACCATGGCAAGCTCACACTGGGTGGAGTACCCCTGGAGAGAGTGAACACCTTTGAGTACCTGGGGATCACCCTCTCTGATGACCAGTCATGGAAGTCTTATAATGTGAAGCAGACTCTCCAGCACAGGCAGATTACCGGGGCCTTGATCAAAGAGCACAGGACCTCCTCCAGCAGACCTGTAGCAGCCTCACTCCACATCTATGACTGCAAGGCAGTGGGCTCAGCACTATATGGTGCTGAACTGTGTGGGTTCTAAAACCTGGATGGCCTCCTGACTATGGAGAACAAATTCCACAGAGCACTCCCCTTCACCCACTCAGGCTGGACATGGGCAGAACCTCCATCATCGAGAAGGCAAAGCTACGCCCCCTCTTGTTCTGGGTGCGCCTTAGGACTAATCCTTAGTTGCTCCCATATGCTGCTGCCGTATCCGAAGTAATTGCCCTCGATCGCTTTTAGAAAATTGGATGGTTCTACAAATTGAAATTCCTGCTCACTACAATAGGGCTAGAGGGATTGTGGGACACTACATATCCAGCACTGCTCGCGAGAAAGGACCTAATTAAGAAACAATACTGGCACTGGGTGGCCCAGTCTTCATTAACTTATCTGTGCTGGGGCCGTCTCACATCGGACTTCTTGGAGTTCAAATTGGCAAGTGAATATGAGCAATATCTGGAGGCCATAATGATCCTGCAGGATAGGAAGCTCTATATGCAATTCAGATATGGCTCCATCCCGTTGAACTCTTTCATAGCCTCTTGGCGAAAGTCTGCCACTTCATCTCAGTTCTGCCCTGGATGTCCCTCAGCTGTTGAGTCAATAGGCCACGTTCTCTTTTTTTGTCCAATGTACCGGTCTCCGAGGTCTACATGGTTAACCCCCCTTTGCAAGCATCTTGGCACCCGTTGTCATCGAGAAGTACTGCGCATTCTAAAATCTGACACTAGTTTGCTGATAGTCTGTGCAGTTGCTAAGTTTCTCGGCAAAATGTGGGCTATCAGAAGATCCCTGCTGAAAATGTAAATTGACTGTACCTTTTATCCAGTTATTACTCTTTTATGTTTTTTTAAAGTCTCTTTTCCAAATGCCATACAGTTCATGTGCAATAGAGATTTACATTTAGTCTCGACTACTGTGGCACTTTCACTATTGAGACAACATGGCGAACCATGCTGTTGAGTTTATGTTCTATATAGGTCCTTGTTGCCTCAGTTTTAGGTGCTCCAAAAGATTATTATTTTAGCTTTTTAATTACTGTCTAGTTCCAACACTCTGGAGTCTACCTCTTAACAGAATTCTAACGTATTACTGTATGCACCTTAATTCTTACTGTACTGTATGCATTTGCACTTTTATGGTCTGAGGACCGAAAAAAAGTTTATGAATGAATGACTTGGATTAACCTTGGCCTGGGGACCTAAAGAAATATTGTAATGGTGATCAAAGAGTCTTTTAGAAAACAGCAAGTGCACACAGAAGGTGTCTGACTCTCCTACACATCTGAAAAATTCAACAAGGCACATAGGCTGGTATTAAGCATCCAGAGGCACTAATCACACTCAACATTTTTTAAAGTGCCACTCTACCTCTGTGACTGAACGGGCCACAGTGGAAGAGGAGTACTTGAAAGTTCTGTCTAGAGGTGAAAAGCTGTGGCTAACTCTGGGGACAATATACAAGAATGTGTACCTGACTGATCAGATAACAAAGGCATTTGAGGATAAATTGTACAATATTGAGACTCACCTTGGCGATGCATTGAAGAGGCTTAGTTCATCAGAAGGATGCATTGGGAAAAAGCAACTAGTGGTACAAAGGTTGAACAGGGATGAGAGATCAGATGGCCACATTGTATTAATTCCCAATTCCTAGAGAACCACTAGATACACTGGGAAATTTGAATCACTCCAGCACCATTTGGATCCACAAGTGGTGTTGCAGGGATTCTGCTGGGAAGCAGAACTGTCCCTTGGGATAACAGGATGTCAGAATGTAAGGACTGAGTCTCTCTACCATGTCAGTACCTGTAGGACCAAATCCAACTAGCTTATAGTGCCTCACCTGAACTCCTAACCTTTCCGAGGGATCAATACCTCTTGGGTTATGCTCTCCCAGCACGCAGCTCTGTCATAGCTCAGCCTGCCAGTGCCTCCGCCTCTCAGCGCAGCTCACCTAGGTTCAAGTCCCCGAGACGCCTCTGTCCTCCTCCCGGCTCCGCTTTCACCGCTCTTTCCCTCTCTCTGCACTGTTTTATCTGCCTTTTATTTTCTCTGGTTCTCTGCTTCTCCCCTTGTTTTCATTGACTTTAATTTCTCTGTTTTCTGCCCTCGTTTTTTCATTGACTTATATTTCTCTGCTTCTCTGCCTCTGCCCTTATCTTTCATTGACTCTTCCGTTTCTCTGTGTCTCTGCTTCTGCCCTTATTTTTTTCGTGATTCCCCTTCCCTTTCCCGGTGATTCCCGCTTCTTCTCTCTTCTAGCTGCTGCTGCCCCTGCGGCCCCTCCCGCTTCTGCCTCCCAGCTGTCCCTCCCTCCCTCTACTCCTACTTAATGGTGGCCGCTGCGTGCTGAGATCAAGCAATACCCCTTGGGTTCTGCTCTCCCAGCACACAGCTCCGTCGTAGCTCAGCCTGCCAGTGCCTCCGCCTCCCAGTGCAGCTGACCTAGGTTCAGGTCCCCGAGACTCCTCTGCCCTCCCCCCGCCTCCGCTTTCACCGTTCTTTCCATCTCTGTGCACCGTTTTATCTGCCTTTTATTTTCTCTGGTTCTCTGCTTCTGCCCTTGTTTTCATTGACTTTCATTTCTCTGTTTTCTGCCCTCGTTTTTTCATTGACTTTTATTTCTCTGCTTCTCTGCCTCTGCCCTTATCTTTCATTGACTCTTCCATTTCTCTGTGTCTCCTGGACAACCTAGCCAACATCAGACTGAGACAGCTCGTCACCACCCCCACCCAGAAGGCAGGTCACACCCTCGACCCCATCTTCGCTGGAGGACACAACATCCGCTTCAGCCATACCAGTCAACCCCTCTGGATGGACCACCACTGTGTCCACTTCTCCTTCTTGAAACCCACCGCACACAAGCCTACACCTCGCCCCCACCCAGGAACTGGAGCAAAATCACTGAAGAGCACCTCAACTCTGCCCTCAGCCGCGCTCCTCCTCCCACCACACCTGATGCCAACTCTACGGCAAACGCACTCCACAAATGGCTCACCAACTGCGCAGACACACTCGCCTCCCTCCAGTACTCCGAAAGACAACACACCACGAAAGCCACCTAGTTCACTACTGACCTACGAGAATCCAAGCGCACGTGCCGACAACTCGAGAAATCCTGGAGGAACAGCAAAACCCCCGAAGCACGTGCTGCCTACAAGACCGTCATGACAGAACACCACCAACTCATCAGAACCACGAAGAAGAATTTCATTCAGAACAGAATCCTCACCAACTCCCGCAATTCTATGGAACTCTTCAGCATCATACAAGAATTCACCAACCCCCCCAGCAAATCCTCCGACGTCCTTCCCTCCCAGGACCTCTGCAACAAACTCGGCTCCTACTTCCATCTCAAGATCAGAACCCTCTACAGCAACTTCGACGAGCAGAACCTAGTCACCGACTCTACTCCTAAAACCGGCAACGCAACCCAGCCCACCATCACCACCTGGACCCCTGTCACCACAGAAGACACCGCCCAGAGCATGAGAAGTATACACTTAGGAGCCCCCACCGACCCCTGCCAGCCCCACATCTTCCACAGAGCCGCCTCTGCAATAGCACCCAAACTACAACGTACCATCAACTGCTCCCTCGAAACAGGCACTTTCCCCGATGACTGGAAACGTGCTGAAATCAAGCCCCTCCTCAAGAAGCCCACTGCAGACCCAACAGACCTCAAGAACTACCAACCAATCTCTCTCCTCCCCTTCGCAGCCAAAGTCACTGAGAAGATCGTCAACTACCAGCTCACCAACTTCACAGAAGCCCACTCGATCCTCGACTCCTACCAATCCGGATTCCACAGCAACCACAGCACCGAGACCACCCTCCTAGCCCCCACGGATGACATCCGCATCCTTCTCAACCAGGGCCACACGGCTGCCCTCATCCTACTTGACCTCTTAGCAGCTTTTGACACCGTCTCCCACAGCACCCTAACTGCCAGACTCCATGACGCAGGCATCCGAGGAACAGCCCTTGACTGGATCTGCTCCTTCCTCACCGGCTGAACCCAAAAAAATCAGACTCCCGCCCTTCCTCTCCGAACCCACAGAGATCTGCTGCGGAGCAGCCCAAGGATCCTCACTCAGCCCCACGCTCTTCAACATCTATATGGCCTCTCTCGCCACCATCGTCAGAAAGCACGGACTCAGCATAGTTTCCTACGCCGACGACACCCAGCTCATCCTCTCCCTCACCAATGAACCCGACATCACCAGACACAGCTTCCAGGAACGAATGAAAGACGTAGCTTCCTGGATGAGCAATAGCTGCCTAAAGCTCAACTCAGAGAAAACAGAAGTCCTCGGATCCACCCCCTCTGCATGGGACAACACCTGGTGGCCCGCCGCCCTCTGCAACCCCCCCCCTCCCCCATGGACCACGCTCGGAACCTCGGCATCATACTCGACTCCTCCCTCACCATGAACCGTCAGATCAACGCTGTGTCTTCCTCGTGTTTCAACACCCTGCACGTCCTCCGCAAGACCTTCAAATGGATCCCCCCGAATCCAGAAAGATCGTCACCCACGCACTCATAACCAGCAGACTGGACTATGGGAACGCCCTATACGCCATAATAAACAAATCCCTACTCCTCAAACTCCAGACCATCCAGAACGCTGCAGCTAGACTCGTCCTCTGCATCCCACAACAACACCACATCACCCAGCAACTACGAGAACTCCACTGGCTCTCCGTCGAAAAGAGAGTGACCTTCAAACTTCTCACCCACACCTATAAATCCCTCCACAACATTGGACCCCAAAACCTCAACGAAAGAACCTCCTTCTACGCACCCAAGAGAAGCCTCTGCTCTGCCGATCTTGCCCTGGACAAAATCCCTCACATCCGCAGAACCAGAGCAGGAGGGCGATCCTTCTCCTACATCGCAGCCAAGACCTGGAACGAACTCCCCCTCAGCATCAGACAAACCCCCACACTGCAAGCTTTCAGACAGAGCCTCAAGACCTGGCTCTTCGGATGAGATTGAGCTGCCCGAAAACACCCCCCAGCGCCTTGAGACCCTCATGGGTGAGTAGTGCACTTCACAAATCCCTGATTTGATTGATTGATTCCAGAGTAGCAGCTGATTTCAGCACACCTAGAACATGAACCGCTAGTCCCCAAGTGAACTGTGGAAACAGATCCTCACCTTTCATACTAAGTGTGGCTGTGCGAAGCAGAGGCAGACTCAGACAGCTAATATGTGCAACTGAAGGAGAACCAAAGTGGGTCCAAAATGGAAATCACCTAACCCTCTCTATGGTCAGGGAAATACCTTAGCGGCTACCTAAATAATAAAAACACAAGCACAAGCTAAGCAAGTTCAATGCGTTGCTAATAAGCATGTCATACAAAAATTTATAATCATAATAAAAAATATAACATGAACATTTTGAAAACGTGGCCAAATTAAGGAGAGCTAGGGCCACCCAAGATTTCCTCCACAAGATCAATGTTTAGGGAATCCAGAACAGATTATGTCTCCACAGATGATGATTCCGCAAATGCCCCATTTAAAAGCTCCAAAGAACAGACATGATCTTTGTTATCAACCTATGCTGAAAAAGTAGCCTGGTGGCCTGCATCCATGTTATTAGAGCCAGAGTTTGGTATTCCAAGCGCTGAAGCACCCATCTCCCTCGGAGGGAGTGGCTCATACCATGCATCTTGAAGCATCTGCACGTTTATTGGAAAACTCTGAAAATGGGTCTTTATCGGACTCATCAACAGGTTCATGTCCACAGGAACAGGCAATTGCAGAGCCAAGCAAACATCCAGAGCCCATACGAAGGGGCACCATAGGCACAAAAATAGAGCCAAAATGCTGCAAATTAGGAATAATAGCAAGGGTATGCCCCTGAGCGGATGTATGACGATACCACGCATCCATTACATCGCATGCCATTAGATTGCGGTTTTAACAACGCAAGTTGTTACAACGACTTGCGTTGGAGGGCGCTGGACTTAGGAGTAGTTTAATTTACTATTCCAACTCCAGCCTACGTACAGTAGGGAAGGTGTTGGATAGTAATTTAAACTACTCCTTGTCCTATAGCGCCCTCCAGTGCAAGTCGTTGTAACGACTTTCGTTGTAAAAACCGCAATCTAATGGCATGCGATGTAATGCATGCGTTCTAAAGGTTGTTTCCCCCCTGAACACACTGGAATGAATAAATACCGGTATTACTCCAAAGATCTTCTGGAAGGTACTGATTAAGACAGTCTCCAATATTTTAAAAAGTGTGCTATACTGGCAGTATTGGAAGTTTTAAAGATTCAATGCACAAGCTCGCTGAAGTGTAATCGAAGATTTGTGTTCAACAAGGACTGTATTTCACTGGATGTCCTTGCAACCTGCAGTTCAAAAGTTTCTTGGGCAGATGTTAATGCTGCATCTTTTTGAAACAATAAAGCTTTTAGTCGGCTTAGATTGTTAAAGTCTGCCTTCTTTTTGGAATTGAAGGCCACAACGAACTATCAGAGACTGTATGCATGGGTGGAAAAAGCACATTATTGCAGCAGGTCACCACCTGGGAGACTGATAAAATATATGGAATCCCGGCCTTCATGTTGCAACAGTCTTGGTCACTTAACATCAAGTAGCTTCCATTTGAAAGGACAGTGATGAGGGGGAGAATTGAAGGGACTGAAATTCCTTTTCGAAAACAGGCCAAATTCACCCACTCGCACTATGGCAGCTGTGCACCAGATCCTTTACCCCACAATATTTTCTTGCCACTACACGACATGACAATGACAAAATACCTCACTTGGAATATTCGCAGACTCAATGACTGCAAGAAAGCCCTCTTAGTCCATGCATATCTCACCAGACACCAAAAAGACATATGCTTCCTACAGGAGCTACACCTTACACACCCACCTGTTCCGGGGCTACGTGCCAGATGGAGTGGGGAAACGTACCCCTCACTGTACTCCAAGTACGCCAGAGGAGTTGCTATTCTTTCAAGTATGGGGCTACCCTGGCAACGGTCTTGCACCATTGCTGACAGGGATGGATGCTACGTTATCCTTGCTGGCACACTACATAGACAGCCAGTGTTCTAAATAGCGGATTATTGCCTGAACACTGATGACCCCGTCTTTTTCCCCAAACTTTAGCTGCAGGTGTCTGGTCTCAGACCAGAGGCTATACTATGGGGTGGGGATTTAATTGTGATACTGGACAATCAGATGGATCGCGACGGGACCTCTAGCTGCCCACATCCTAATGCAGCACTCACACTAAACACAATTATTCAAGATAATTGTCTATAAGATATTTGGTGACACACTTATGCAGATAGTCTTGAGGGCACCTGTCTCATGACACAACACAATGCTTGGTCTAGAATCAACTACTGGCTGATCTCTCTGGATGTCCAAATGTGGGTAACCAAGGTGTCACACCTACCCTGCATTAACTCTGACCACACCCGTGCTTTTGGAATTATTGATTCTGCAGTCGGCCCCCGAGCATTCTCCTGGTGCTTACACCCGGGAGCACTATGAGATGCAGTGTTCCATGAGGAGGTTCGCAGTGCAATTGCAGAACATTTTGCACACAACGAGGGCTCAGTGAACCAGCCACTCACACTGTTGGACATCTTCACGTTGATAATAAGAGGGACAGGGATCGCAAAACAATCAGGAGTACTGAAGCCCATACATGGGAGACTGGCACAGTTAGAACAAGATATACATGTCCTGGAAATAGACTACTTCCACTCTGGTTGGGTGACCACGGTAGCAGCCATTCGCGATAAATTGACAGAGTTTTCCGGAAAAGCTGTTCGGGAGAGTAATTATATGCATCACGATGCACAAGCCCATCATAACAGTGAGGGAAACCATCCGGGCAGGATGATTGCGGGATTGCTCTGCACACCATGTGCAGCCAATTATATGGTGGAATTGCTTATGACTCAAATCTCGAGTCCACCCCTGCGGGGCTCCTGACCACAATGTCCTCCTTCTAGTCCAAACTATACACCACCACCCCTGTACTCAGCAATGTTGAATCAAAAACATACCTAAACACTGTCCAATTGCTGTGGTTAGATAGAGCCCTTCGGGCTAACCTTGATTTACCCAGCACCACAGAAGAAATAGTGCAGATTATCCGAAGTCTACCGGGAGACAAGGCACCGGACTTAGACGGCTTAACCACTGCCTTCTATAAAGAATTTGCAACCATGCTGGCACCCACCTATTGGCCATGTTTGAGGAATTCCTCAATAATGGTTTCTTGTATCCCTCGCTTAGTAAGGCTGTTATTGGGATTCTTCTCAAGCCTGATAAACCAGCCTCCTACTGTGACTCTTACAGGTTACTCTCCCTGATTAATGTAGTCAATAAGATATTTGTGAAAATACGTGCAAACTGTCTTCTACCATTGTTACCTAAAATTGTACGGCCTGATCAGCTCAGGTTCATTCCGAGCCACTCAACATCCCATAATCTTCACACTCTCTTCGAGGTCATGCACTAACTTGACCCCCATATCACCGTGGTCGCTGCCTTACTTGATGCCACGAAGGCGTTTGACTCTCTGGAGTGGGCATATCTCCTCCCACTCCTTACACACCTCGGATTCAGCTCATGCTTCATTCGGCAGATACAACTCCTTTACACACTTCCAAACACTCGAGTTTGAATTAATGGGATGATATCCGATCCATTCCAGATCACCAGCGGCACGCGATAAGGATGCCCTTTGTCTCGAATTCTCTTTGCGATAGCAGTGGAGCCTCTGGCAGTGAGACTCAGGCAACATTATGCAAACTGAGGCATTGGCTTCATGGCCAGGAGACTAGTGGTCTCACTATATGCAGATGACATCACACTTTATGTCTACACCCCCCAGGAAAACCTAGGCTCCATAATGCGTGATGTGGTAAGATTCGGAGGGGCCCCTACATATCCAGATCAATTGGTCCAAATCCGTTCTATTCCCCCTCACCAACATTACACAGCCCTTCCCTACAGAATACCCTCTGAAATGTTCAGAAGACCCTGATCGGTATTTGGGTATATGGCTCAGACACAATCCAGATGAACTATGGACAGCCAACTATGGATGCGCTAATACATGGCTAGAAGACAGGATACTGACATGGTCCAGGTTGCCACTAACCCTCGCTGGACGGATAGCGATAGCAAAAATCCTCCCTAAATTCCTTTAGCTATTCCTTAATATACCCATTCCATGCACAGCTCAGTTTCTGCAGCGCCTGAGGTCCAACCTTGTGTCCCTGGTGTGGGCTGGCAAATAGCCTCGAGTATCATGCCTCTTAATCAGGGTGGGATGGGGGCACCAGACATGACATTATATGCCCTATGCGGTCAGGCACAGTTCTTACACTATTTGGTCCACCCAACACCCTTTAAGCCCCACATCACTGTAGAAACAGACCATGCAGACCATGGCCCCTATCAACAGCACTTTACCTGCCATACAAAGCACCTAGGACAGAAATAGGCACTGTCAAGTGTGTATGATGCACGTTGGAAGGCTTGAGGAAATGTGCTAAATCATCTTGCCTGTACACTCCTTCCATCCCTTTTGGGCACAACCCTCAGATGCTGCCCTCGGTAAGACCGGGGCACGTTGGTGCGGGCACGCAGCCACAACATTACCATCTTCAGTGACCTATACCCTGAGGACAAAATGATATTGCCCTTTGACACTACCGCAAATGGAGCATCTCCCCTCACACTCAACAACCTTCTATACTACCAACTCAGAGCCACTTGTTGTGCACTAAATGAATTGTTCCCAGACCCTCCAAACACTAGAACATGTGCTCACCATTACATCTTCACGCAAACTGATTACCCGCCTATACTCCACAATGTAGCCCCCGTGCCTATTATGATGCCAACAGGACACACTGCATGGGAAGTTGACACGGACCCCCCAGTAACAAACAATGGTCCTTCTGCTGTGGGCAGCTGGAGACACTCTCACCCAATTACAGGCTGCGCTCGATACACTTTAAGTTTCTACACCACCTCCATCATAGCCCCATGCAACTGTTCAGAATGGGCCTGGTACCAGAACCCCGCTGCCTCGGATGCACTTCACCTCAGGCCTCATTCATCCCCCTGGCATGGCAATGTCCGAGGGTTGTGATCTTCTGCATTTTCTTCCATTCACGAGGTCACATGAAAGACTCTTCCTTTCAGCCCTAAAGTGGGCCTATTGGGATATGTTGGGGACATATCAGCTGGCGATCACTACCTCATTGCTATGCTACATCTCCTGGGCAAACGCAGAGCAGCTATGCATTGGGGCAGGAAACTGGCCCCAACCGTGAAGGCATGGCTGAAAGACACCACATACTGTCAGGAGCAACTTTCCTACTTCTGGTAACTGATTCCCCTGTGCTCCTCCCCAAGGATATTTGGGAACCCTTCATGGCATTCTTACACCAACAGGGCTCCTCCCCACCAACATCCGTAGCGACTAGCCCTGTGGTTGAACCTGTCCCTACTGACAACTGAATGTCTATTCTGCTGCACAGTATGGGGTTTCCGTAGTTGAACTATGACAACTGATATGCCTGCATTTTTGTATTTGAAATCCTCTGTGTCTCTACGGTATGCTGTACTATGCAGTTGTCTTGTTTCCGGTGGGTTTGAGTTGCACCTGTCCTTTTTCTTCTAGGATAATACAGATGGGAATGGCACACATGACAGCTCTGCTATTTTATAATACTTAACTACTGTGGCATTTTTACCCCTCCCCCACCCTTCTTTCCTTTCCCTTTTTCCTAATGTCCCCACTTATTTTCTCCCCCATGTACTATTACTATTGTTGTAATGTTTTCTTATTGCTATAAATAGCAATAAAAAGTTTTAAAAAAAGAAAACAGGCCATATTCACTATCGAAGCATTGCATGCGTTGTGAATGGTAACGTGGTTACAGACAAGTGAGTGACCAACAGAAGAGTTGCATTCCTTTCCAGTAAGAAATACCCCTTTCTCAGCCGTTTCACGATAAGAGAATGGGAGTGACCATAACTCATGAATAAAGCTCCCTACTAGGGCTTCATATCTACCCAAGGGGAAATGTTTCATGCAAGCGGTGAACTGAAATGTTGAAATTTGCTAAAATATTACGCCTTGTATTAACCATACTGTGGGGGGTGTCTCTGCTATTGTGAATGGGAGATGGTCTAACTTCTAGAGATGTAATGTTGTGTAAGTGGAGTCTTTCTTGGCTATAAGTCATTGTTTACGTTTTAGATTGAAAGACAAGAATAGGTGTGTAGAATTGAGGTAATGCCATGGTACAAGGCCACTTTTGAGGACCAGAAGTGTCCTACTAAACTGCATGATAGATCTAACCTGACTTTGCCAATGGTATAATGAAGACATCTCACTGTGTATAATATTGATAAAAGATGACAGAATGTTATTTAGGGTTTAAATGTGAGAAGCCAGTGTATTAATACTATTATCAACAACAGCAAGCACTTTATCAAATTACCTTGACCAATTTGTCTTAAACTCGCTGCAGCTTCCATTTGTGATAGTTTCCAAATGTCATTGTATGTGACATAAATATATCTTATTGAATGCGGAGACTTGGGACCCAATAAAAAGTCAGATAGGTCCATGTCTTCTGAAAGGATGGAAAGATTATGTTTTACTACAGACAGTGTGGAATGTTCCAACCATTGTTGGCACAATTTCCCTACCGAATGGGTGGTGACAATACCTTAGTGCCGGGAATGGGAATCATGAGGGTCTGTTCGGCGTACCTTAAACCCCAGTGTGAAATTTAAAAAATGAGCATAACAACCATTTGTGTCCACTGGCCACAATAACCACCCATTTGGCCCTGAAGGCGTGAAGTTAAATGTACCATTCTGTAGCATACTAGTGAGCTGTTGTTCAGGGTAATTTGTTAAATGTTGCCAATTGTCAAATAGGCCAATGGAAGGAATGTTTGGTGCATCTCCTGTATGGTAGCGAGAAGAGTTAGCAAACTACTAAGGGCTCCACATGGCCTACTGCTTAGACATGGCCACATGATGTAACTGGATGTGATCAATAGAGGCAAAATGATTGTCTTTAGAACCAGCAAGCGGTGGCAATATCACAGTTCTTGTACCTTGAATGCCAAGGACTGGCACTGATGCACGGTATTATGGGCGAAATTCCTTCTTTACCACAATCCTTTCTCAAAAGAGACCCCCAACTTGTGGAATCCAGCCGGATGGTGCTGACTGATCCTTGATTCTTGCAGAGGCAGACCTTTTCACCTGCTCATAAAATTGGCCTTCGCTGAAGTTTTGTAGTTCCTGTAAGACAGCACAATGTTCATTTATGTCAAAGGGCGTGGCTGCCACCACAATGTCTGGACCGTCAATGTCTGGAACATACATTTTGATGCCAAAGAGGACCTTGTATGGGGTCTGGCCCCCCACAGATCTGTTAGGGAGATTATTAAGTGCTTTTTGTACCCCATATAGGTGGTGGATCCAACTGCACCCCGTACTCTAGCTCTTAAGGATTGCTTATTAAGTCACAGTTCATCCTCTCCAAAACAGAATTGTCTTTGGGCCGATATAGAGAAGAGTAATGTATCTTTGCACCTATTAAAACCATACAATCCCTAGATGTTTTCACAACTAAAGCAGGGCCCTGGCCCAGGTGGAATGTAGTGCATGTATATGTTCCAATAAAGACTTGCAAATCTTTAATAACAGTCCAAGCGTCAGCCGAATGTTGTGGCCACACCCAGAGGAACCTTGAACAAGAATCAACTGCATCTAGAATAAATGTAAACACTCCATCTGAATTAAGGGGACCACAATTATCCAAATAACTGCAACCGAAAGGTTTGTTAGAAATCGATAGGTGTGTCTGTGGTGGATGTTTTAATTTGTTGAGAAATCTCACAACAAAGGACAAAATTCTCAGTCTGTTTGTATAAGCCATTCCACCAATAACATTGCTGTAGTAACGAAATTGTGCCCGACACACCAGCATGTGCAGAAGCAACACCTTCATGCGCAACTATCAGTAAGGCTAGCTTGCGGTCTTGGTTGGAAATCAAATGATCACCAACTCCTGGAATTGTTTCAAAGGGAAGGTTTTGTTCACTTAAATGATATGTATATTTAGCTGGAAAACCCCTAGGCAAAGGGTTGCCATTGCATGTAGCATTAATGGCAGATAGAATATCATTGTCTGCCCTTGTATGAGAAAGATTAATCGCCGCAACTGTTGCAGTTGCAACTGCAGGTTTGGCTGCTTCATCTGCCAAACAATTCCCTACAGCGTGTGGTCCCACATGTTGATGACTCAATGTATGAATTACATGATCCTGTGGCAACCTATCTTTAGGGTCTGCCACCTTCAACCAAAGCGATTTATGCTTTATTATGTTGCCTTTAGAATCTTTAAATCCATTTTGGTATCAATAATAGAAACTACACACTATAAGTGTGGGGAATTCAGGATCTGTATGTTACAGTGCAAGTAACAAGACTTTTAGTTCAGCTAACTGTGCAATGCAGTCCCCTAAGGACTGTTTCCAAGTTTTTTATTTGGAATTTTCTGTCCAACATCATACCAAGAACTGTGGCGCATGCTGCTGAATATTGGTGCGTAGTACCTATAGCAAGTTGGGCTAAGTATTTGTTCAAGAGGCAAAATATTGCTGGGCATAAACATGCTCATATTGATGAAACTCTTGTGTCTGTAAAGAAAGGTCAAGGACAAAGTCTACATCAAAAGCTGTTAAGGATGTTGCCTATTGTATCCAACTAGGATGGAGGGCTTTAGTATTAGCAACGCTAGCTTTGGTAACAACCTCTAAGGCTGGAATAGGAGTAACAACATTAATGAGTTCCCCTTGTGCAAGTGGCTGCTCTTTAAGTATAGCCATCTGCACTGCAGTCAGTATTGTTTCAGTGGATGCAAAATGCATTTCTGCACTGGAATATAAATGTGATTTATATGCAGTGGGCACTGTTTCACCTTCGTTAAAGGTGACATAGGTAAAGCCAATGGCACCTGCAATTATACAGATGACCAAGTTTGTTGTATTGACACGTTTATGTAAGCAACGTGTTTCAAGCAAGTCAGATTGTAATGATCTGAGTATATCTATGTGTTCTGAAGTCCAATGTGAAGTGCAAAAATCAGGATGAATTAATTCATATAATGATTTAATGTTTTGTGCATAATCAGGTATGTAGGTTCTGCCAAAGCTGAACTTGTAGCAAGATTTGGTGAATGCCAATATTGCGCAATACACTCTGGCCATATGTGTTTAACTCATCACCCGTTAATATCATCTACCTAGGAAAATGAGTCTGGGCCAATATCTTGCAGAATTGTCTCTATGCGGTCAGCAAACAGTCCATGGCTGTTTTTATGCCCCATAGGGAGTCAAGAAAAATTACACTGAAAGCCTCGCAAGTCATTACAACGACTTGCTTTAGGGGGTGTGTTAATGGACTGTTATTGGATTTTAAGTCCAACACCTTCCCTACTGATACACTGACTGGAGTTGGAATAGTAAAGTATACTATTCCAAAGTCCAGCGCCCCCCCTAAGGCAAGTCCTTGTAAAGGAATGTGTGGCAATGTCGCAGTCAGGGTAGTCACTGTGGAGTAAAGACGTGTGGGAAATGCATGTGGGGTTCTGTCATACATCCAAGAAAGAGCTATACCATATGGGCCATGAAATTCTATATTTTTCTGGACTTTAGTCCTCTGTCCATTGCAAAAGATGCCGGACTTTAAGAAAGAGGCAACCCGAAAAGAAGCTTTGACCTTTGTCTTCTTCCCTGCTCATCTCAAGATCACCATCAGTGACAAAATCCACCTATACACCCACATGGAAGTGATCATCACGGACTCCCTCAAATGCCCGAATTTCAAAATAATTGATGCATACTAAGAAATCATCCAAGCCAACAGGGACAAATCTATACTTCATTATCTATAGTGTTGGATGTGGAGGTCAGTTTACTGAATTTTTTAGATGACTATATTAGTCATTAGTGCTTTGGCTCCCTGAATTAGAAAGAGCAGCCTCTTAAGATTCATGACAAGTCTTAGATCTGACCAACAGAAATCTGACCCACACTAAAGTTAGGGTAAGTCATATGTGTAAATGTATAACTATGTCAGAAAATGAACACACAAGTATAGTGTTTTTCATTAGTTATTCCACCTTGTTCACAATCTCACAAAGTTAGCCCGCAGAGATTTGCAGTTTGACTCACAGCCTGTGATCATGCACAAGAATTTACACATTTTCAACATGTTTGGGGTGAGTGCTCTGCATTTATGACTGGTATGGCTCAACTAATTTTCATTGTATTTGCCTTTCTCATATGACTTTTCCTACAGGTACCTGTCTAAAAGAAGAAGACAAGAAAGATATGAGAGCATTTGGTCTCATGATTAGTGTATGGCACACATGTGAGCATAGGCAGCACTTATAGGAGCCCTGACTAAAGCCGGACACCCGGATGGGTTTTTTAAATGGCCGAAACATGTTGGCATAAGTTGCCAGACTGATGAGTCATTATACCTCATCTGATACCTGAGATATATGGCTTTTTAATCATATCTGGGATACCCAATAATAAAGGAAATCCCTTTGGGTATAGCTTAAGATATTTTTAACACTAATCTGTATCCCTGTTACAATCCAGCCTCTATTCATCTAAGAAATCCTAGACATCGTTGAGTCCACCAAGGTGGTATTTACCTACCAAGGTGTGGGGAATCGCCTATAATGAAGAATGCAATAGGTTTTAGATGAAGTGATTTTTCCAAAATCTTTTAGGATTCATACAGGGTACATTAAAACCTTTAAACCTCACCATTCTTTGTGTGTTATTGTTGCGATAGGGAGGGTATGCCTAAGTTGAATTTCTCTATCTCTCCAAATGAATATTTATAACAGAGGAGAGTATTCGCCCCAAGAGATCATAGGACAGTCATCCTAATACAGTAAAACAATAGGATTTATTCTTTAAATTTTTGTTTGAGAATGGCAAAATGACTATCCTTCATTGAAGAGGGTATTTCTTCAATTCTGTCAGCACGCCACTCATTAATTACATATTTATAACGCAAACAGCTTCAATTATAAGTGATTTGGACTTTCTTACAGACATAAAAAGAACTCAAGTGAAGACCTCCACCACGTTGCTATTATGATGGGGTTTCTTAGAGTGAATGCTGCCCAGAGAGCACTCATAGTCACGAATGAGCCATGCATCTTCGTTGGTGATGCTGAATTCATGAAGAGCTGGTCTCTTATAGTTTGGAAGTGCACCGGAGATTGGCTGGTGCTCATCAGCCAAACTGCAAAAAGATTATCAGATGCACTGCTGATCGAAATTAAAATCAGTGAGGTAGCCTTAAAGACACAAGTGTCAGCTAGATTATTTAAGAAAAAGCTAAAGGAAGTCAACAAAACTATTAGTGAGTTTAGGAATTTTCTCACCCAGACAAAAACACCTAAGCTTCAAAAGGACTTTAAAATATTTTCTCTGGATGGCACATTGCAAAACCAGATTATCAATCCAAACATAAGACAAATCAGGCAATACTAGGACAGACAGTTCATCTTCCGATTCAGATTTCAGTGACGCAGAACATGGAGTTGAGACAAACAATCACTTAGGGGACAAATATTTCCTAGAGTGCATGCCCCACCACAATATCCTCTCCCTCCCATTTTGGGTGGAACCCATATGTAGGGCACCCACAACCTTCACCCCCACCTGACTTCCATTGGTTGCAGACACCAACGCCTTTTTTAGGCAGAGGCAGATGAAAGGGTGAGGAAAGAAAAAAGACCAAAGGATACAATGGGACAAGCCACAGCAGCAATAGTAGAAAGAGATCTACCCACAATCTCGAACAAGCAATACATGAACGGAGTAATACATTTGAGCAGTCACTCCTTCTAAGACAAGCAGATACAATTGCTTAATAAGAGTTTAAGCTTTGTCCAAACTAATTTTCATTGTATTTGCCTTTTTCAAGTAACTATTCCTATAGGTACCTGTCTAAAAAAGAAGACAAGAAAGGTATCAAAGCATTTGGTCGCATGATGAGTGCATGCCACAAATGTGTAGTTAGGCAGGGATTATAGGAGCCCTGATGAAGGTCTTTTGTCAATCACGAAATTGATATCCTGCGGGGCGAGACGTGGGTCAAAGATGCTGAGTCCCATCTCCATCTCTGAGCCAAGGACTCAGCTGCGAAGCTATGGTGCAAAAACTCTGAACCAAAAGGGGAAATAGGAATGGGATGACAAGAGTGAGAGAGAGAGACTCCTGAGCTGGCAGTTCATGGCGGTCCACTCCGTGGTGTGCAGCAGTTCAGTTTTCCAGGAATTCACTAGCTGGTCTTTCTGTAATAGGAAGAGAGTAATTAGCTCTTCTTTCCTACCCAATCTTTCCCAACCATACCCCTGCTACTCTAGTATGGCCCTATTCTTATTCCTTCTTTCCTGCCTTTGATCCTCCCTCTCTTGTGGGGATTTGGAGTGTGGATGTACAACTTTGAAAGACCCAAGATATTATAAGTCACATGTTCAGAATTCTTTACCACACATATGAATCGAAGATTATAGTCATTTTACATATCAGAGACTTCTGATTATATCTGAGTCTTCTGACTCCTTCTCACTACAGCAATGGCATTTCCATTAATAGTTCCGGAAGTGCTTTAGCTAACAAAATTGGTTAGAACACAGCACCACAAGAATAATAATCAACATTGTATTTGCCGCATTACGTATGTACCTCTTACCCATGTGGTAATTATACTGTTATCAACAACACACAGTCAAAACCTGATGAGAGTGATTCCAATTGTACATAGAACGGACAGGTTAGCTCCAAATGCTAAACATATTTGAACAGTATTAATCATACTGTATTGTGCACATCGACGTTATGCCAGTTCTGATTGCTTGTTTGTAAATCTTTTTTCTCCTTTAGAGATTTGTGCTGACTAGCAGCATCACTAATGTGGTAAATAGTGGGGTCCCTTGTTGACTAACTGTGCTAGTGCATAACCGCCTTATATTGTAGAATGCCGCTGATCGTTTTCTCTTTTCGGCAGATGCTGAAGAAAGCCGCCAGAGATTCCATGGTGCTGCGGAGCGGCACAGGTTGAAGAAACCTGGTGCAGTGGAGCAGCAACAGAGTGTGGACTTCTCCAGGTAAGTTTGATAATAGCAAGCACCTTCTCGAAGTGGGCATGGCCTTATATAGTGGCCATACCCAACATGGCTGCCAGCTCTCACGCGATTTCCAAATCTCGCAGGAGTTCAGCCTTGTTTGAACACCAGAGTTCGGCCGTGTTTGAAAGCAGGTTCTTTTTCCCACTACATCTGGACCCAATGAGTGGTGCTCAGAAGTCTACAATGGGGGAGACAATGAGTCCCTCACAATTGCCTGGGAAGGAGGCGGCCCAAAAGCCGGAGACACAAATGGGCTTTCTGGGTGGCTGAAACATGTTGGCGTAAGTTACCGAATAGATGATTCATTATACCGCATACGATATCCAAAATATATGGCTTTTTAAGCATATTTGGGGTTCCCAATAATAAAGTATACCCCCCTGGGTATACTTCAAGATATTTTTAACACTAATCCGGATCCCTACTACAATTCAGACTCTATTTATTTAAGAATTCCGAGCAATGATTGAGTCCACCAAGGTGGATTTATCTACCAAGATGTGGAGAATCGCCTATGATGGAGCATGCAATAAGTTGTGGGTAGGGCAATTTTTCCAAAATCTTTCAGGATTCATGTAGGGTCCATTAAAACATTTTAAACCTCAGCATTCTTTGAGTGTTCTTGTTGAGACAGGGAAGGTATGCCTAGGTTAAATTTCTCTCTCTCTCCAAAAGTGTGTTTATAAGTCTTCGGCCCTTATTACGAGTTTGGTGATCAAATGGACTGCAGAACGCATGGTGGGGGTCTGCAGACCGGCAGACTGGCGGTCAGGCCACTGCATTAGGACTGTGGTGGTTGGACTGCCAAGGGTCCGCTGCTGCCGCCAGGGATCAGCACATTGGTCTGAGGCCCCAAATATGCTGGTGGTGCTGCTGAGGCACAGTCAAGCACATTAGGAGTTTCCTCACTGCCACACTTTTCATGGCGGTGCCCCCTGTTGACTCTGCGATATGGGATGCATGCAGGGGGGCACATGTTGTGCCTCCCTGTGTACATGCACCCCCAATTCCTTCAGGGCATAGACTTGACAGTCCTGCAAGAACTGCCTTTGGCACTCCCATTGCGGTGTCTTTGTCAAAAGCACCGCAGTGGGACCGCCAAAGAACCACCCGCCAGGGTAAAAATAAGTTGTACTCTGACAGGTGCTCTTTAATGGCTTTGGCGGTCTCAGAGCGGGGCGGCAGCATGGCAGCCCCGCTCCGACATTGCCAAAGTCATAATAAAGTCCTTTAATTTTTCTATGGGCATCAGAATACAGGTACCCACTTAGGCCCCTGCAATGCACTGCTTATGACCTCACATATTACATCACTCACGACATGTTCTATGCCATCATTTATGATTTCACTGATGACACCTCAAATGACATAGATATAGAATTATTTTTTAATCTAAATTTCGCAAAAACTACAAGAGCAATACCAAAAACTGCAGAAAGGAATTACAGCAAATTTGGCAGGAAGCTAGATCTTGGTACGCAGATTGTGCTTTTTGTGATTTTATGTAAACCTGTTCAGTAGTTTTTGAGAAATTAAGGTTTAAAAATATTTGTATATTTGGACGGTTGGGCCCACGAGAGACTTAGAGCATTCTGATTGGCCCAAGGAGCTTATTTTCCCTTGGGCCATCTCGCTCCCACAGGAGTCAGACTCCTGCTGGAGTGAGTGCTTTGATTGGCCACCAGCAGCATGAGAAAAATGCTGCTGGCAGCCATTGCAGGATTTGGGACTTTTCTCACCTGTATTGAAGTTTAAAGAAAAAAAGGGATAAGTGGTAGGGTAGGGATACCCTGACCCCATGACCCCATTGGGGGAACCCAGGGGGATCCCCCTAGAGCCATAATGGAAATAACAGCAGCATTTTGAGCCGCCATCCTGCAAGACTCCCACAGGATCATAGAAAAATTAAAAAATAATGGCTGTTGCTATTAATTAATATATTTATGGGGAGGGGATGTCAGTAGGGCCTTCTTCCCCTTGCCCATTTTGGGCACCAGGGACCCCATCCCCTGGGCCAGGTATATTATTTTTGGGGAGGGGGCACGTGGCACCACTCCTGGGCTGTTTTTAGTCCTAGGGACCCAATTCCCAGAGCCCAATGTGTTAATTAAGAAGAGGGAGGCAACACGTCCCCTGAGCCCTAAATAGGCCCTCGGGACCTCATCCCCTAGGGCTGTAGGTAACTTTAAAGGGAGGGGCGCCACATGGCCCCCACTCCATGAGCCTTTAATGGTTTCCGGGACCGCATCCCTTGGGGTCAACTCACACACTGTGTCCCGGGGAGCCCACCCAGTGACACAGTAGTTTCCCTGCCCACACCAGCCAGGCATGGAAACTTGTTTTTGCTCCTGCCTGGCAGGAGCGTTTTTAAATCTCCCGCCAACCGGGAGAAAGCACAAAGTCTGCTCTCAGAGGACAGGAGCTTTAAAAATGCTCCCCCCCACTGGGAGCAGACTTGAGATCTGTTTCCCTGACCACACTTATGGGGGCAGGGTAACAGATAAACAGATTGCTCCGACCTGGAAGGAGCAGCATATATAGCTGCTCCCTTCGGGCGAGAGAAATGTTGGCTTCTGCACCATGCAGTGAGCTGCCTGGGGCCGCGGGGGCCCTAGGTCTCCCGCTGTTATGTTATGTTATGTTATGCGGTTTTATATAGCGCACAGCTGCCCCAGCAAAGGGGCGTCCCAGCGCTGAACAAAAAACAGCAGGTCAGAACAACAACACACAACAGTCTATGATGGAAAGAGATACGTTTTAATGGCCCTGCGAAATGCCATATAGTTTTCCATGCTACGAATGACGGTGGGGAGCGCGTTCCAAAGTCTGGCCGCCAATACACCAAAAGAACGTCCACCAGCACGCACCCTCCTCACCCGTGGGACCACCGCCAGATGCTGGCCCATAGACCGAAGTTGGCCCTTAAAGTATGCATGGTGGGTGCCCTGGCTGGGCACTGGGGCAACAAAATATTTATAATGAAAGCCCCAGGTTTTCAATATATCTGTGGTTGATTGTTAATGTGAACTAGGCTACCCATAGGGTCAATGTTGCACATAGCTCATGTTTTCTACACCTAAGGGAGTTGTATCTGTGATGGCATTCATGATGCCTCATATTATTCTGAGCTATTTTGTACTTACTTTCAGACCTCGTATGCCATACCTCTTATGCCATACTAGTTTATAGAGCACTCTGTGCAAAATAAGCTTGGATTATGTCATCAGCGATGTCATAAGTGATGTCATCACTTAGGTCATTTGAGATGTCATAAGTGATGTCATAAATGATGTCATGGAACATGTCATGAGTGGTGTAATATGTGAGGTCATAAGCAATGCATGGTGGGGGCTCAAGATGTAGTTAACTCTACTAACAATAACAGGTGAATTTTTTCTGTGGACTGTTTAGTTCAAAACGTTGTCACTGACATATTCACCTAGCTATAACTAGCTATAACGTCACTTTAAGCTTTGTTTTTTTCAATATATATATATATATATATATATATTATCTACTGGCGGTCGCCAGTAGATAGTTATAGTTAGGACCTATTATCCATAGGAAATCCGCGACATTCTATTTGCAATAACGTTGGCGCCGGTTGACGAATCTTCGCGAAAGCTTCCAACTTGTTGGGGCGCTCCGGTCCGCTCCTACCCTGAAAGTCTCGGGGTGATACGTCAAGCGGGGGCCGAGAAAAAGGGGGGTCCCAAAACGCGTTTTCCCCATTCATTTTTCCATAGGAACCTTTAGTCGCAGCTACAGCCCGAACTGCTGAACGGAATTACCCCAAATTTGGCAAAGAGGTAGCCCTTGGTTCAGACTGGTGCCTTTTGCTAAAATGGTGTAAATCCGTTCAGTAGTTCCTGAGAAATTCACAATTAAAATCACATATATATCTATGGGCGCGTCGGATCCGCGTACCCTCCCGATCACGAGCTGCATGCTAATTGGCTGTCAACACTCCAAATCAGGAAGTGTTGGCAGCCATTTTGTCCCTCGGTAGAACCGAGGGACAGAAACAAGTGCGCAAAGCGCAAAAGGGGGCAGGGTAGAAACACCCTGACCCCTAGGTCTGCTCAGGGGTCCCACCCCGCCCCCTCCCTGCAGTACTCTGCAAACGCGCCCCTGGCGCGTTTAAGAAGGGAAGTAATTCCCTTGAATACTGGGGGTCCCTGGGGGCCAACTAGCCCACCAGGAACCTCCAGTATGCGCCAGGGGCTGCCTTGCAGAGAGGTGTACAGAGGCCACGCCCTTTTACACCTCTATGCAACGCAGCTCTGTGGCGCTTAATGGAGGTAGCTGGTGGGCTAGTTGCACCCCAGGGACCCTCAGGATTCAAGGGAGTTAATCCCCGACTTAAAACGCGCCACGGGCGCTTGCACAGTGGTGAAGGGAGGGCGTGGCCTGAGGTGACATGTGTGCAAACAGGCCCCATGGTGCGTTTTAAGATGGGGAATTAAATCCCCTTCAATCCTGAGGGTCCCTGGGGCCAACTAGCCCAACAGGTACATCCAGAAAGTGCCACAGAGCTGCGTTGCAGAGAGGTGTAAAAAGGGGTGTGGCCTCTCTACACGTCTCTGCAACACAGCCCCCTGGCGCATACTGGAGGTTCCTGGTGGGCTAGTTGGCCCCTAGGGACCCTCATGATTCAAGGGGACTTAATCCCCCAACTTAAAACGCGCCACAGGGCGCGTTTGCACAGATGTCACCTCAGGCCCCGCCCTCCCTTCACCATTGTGCAAATATTCCTCTAAAATCTGCCGAACTACGAATTCTGATTTACTCACCTGTTATCAGGAGAGACCTCAGTGCTGCATCTTTCAGCCCAGTACTAATCCTGAAAAGTAATTTTAACCGTACTTACCAGTAACTTGAATTTCCTTCCATAGGATATCATTGCCTGCTTTTGCTGAAAAAGTTTCTAAGTGTTGATTTTTGAAACATACAAATATTCCTCTAAAATCAGCCGAAATACGAATTCCGATTTACTCACCTGTTATCAGGAGAGACCTCAGTGCTGTATCTTTCAGCCCAGTACTGGTCCTGAAAAGTAATTTTAACCGTACTTACCAGTAACTTGAATTTCCTTCCATAGGCTAACATTGACTGGTTTCACTTGGAAATTCTTCTAAGTGTGGAGTTTTGGAACTTTAAAATATTCCTCTAAAATCAGCCGAAATACGAATTCCGATTTACTCACCTGTTATCAGGAGAGACCTCAGTGCTGCATCTTTCAGCCCAGTACTGATCCTCAAAAGTAATTTTAACCGTACTTACCAGTAACTTGAATTTCCTTCATAGGCTAACATTGACTGGTTTCAATTGGAAATTCTTCTAAGTGTGGAGTTTTGGAACTTTAAAATATTCCTCTAAAATCAGCCGAAATACGAATTCTGATTTACTCACCTGTTATCAGGAGAGACCTCAGTGCTGCATCTTTCAGCCCAGTACTGGTCCTGAAAAGTAATTTTAACCGTACTTACCAGTAACTTGAATTTCCTTCCATAGGCTAACATTGACTGGTTTCACTTGGAAATTCTTCTAAGTGTGGAGTTTTGGAACTTTAAAATATTCCTCTAAAATCAGCCGAAATACGAATTCCGATTTACTCACCTGTTATCAGGAGAGACCTCAGTGCTGCATCTTTCAGCCCAGTACTGGTCCTGAAAAGTAATTTTAACCGTACTTACCGGTAACTTGAATTTCCTTCATAGGCTAACATTGACTGGTTTCACTTGGAAATTCTTCTAAGTGTGGAGTTTTGGAACTTTAAAATATTCCTCTAAAATCAGCCGAAATACGAATTCCGATTTACTCACCTGTTATCAGGAGAGACCTCAGTGCTGCATCTTTCAGCCCAGTACTGATCCTGAAAAGTAATTTTAACCATACTTACCGGTAACTTGAATTTCCTTCGTAGGCTAACATTGACTGGTTTCACTTGGAAATTCTTCTAAGTGTTGATTTTTGAAACATACAAATATTCCTCTAAAATCAGCCGAAATCCGAATTCTGATTTACTCACCTGTTATCAGGAGAGACCTCAGTGCTGCATCTTTCAGCCCAGTACTGGTCCTGAAAAGTAATTTTAACCGTACTTACCAGTAACTTGAATTTCCTTCCATAGGCTAACATTGACTGGTTTCACTTGGAAATTCTTCTAAGTGTGGAGTTTTGGAACGTTAAAATATTCCTCTAAAATCAGCCAAAATACGAATTCCGATTTACTCACCTGTTATCAGGAGAGACCTCAGTCCTGCATGTTTCAGCCCAGTACACACACACATCCACTCACTCACCCATACAGTCACTCATACTTACGGTCACTCAGTACAGGACTATCATATGCACTCATACTCCTATATAGACACTCAAACACCGCCACTCATCCATAGAGGTACTCACACACCTAGTCAGTCATGCAAATAATTAAACACACTACCATTTACTCACCTATACAGTTATACACACACCAGCTCACTTACTCATACAAATACTAGCACATTCTTACACTCTTATACAATCACTGATACAAGCACACACTCATCCATACAGCCACTATCACAATCAGTCACTCTCGCTTATAGCTATTTATATACTCCAACACACATATATACTGCCTTTCACATATGTAGTTACTCACACATGTACCACTGGGACATACATTCACTCACTAACACACTCTTACACACACTTACCCACCCATACAGTCTATCACAGATGCACTCTTGAAACCATCCACCCAGTGAATCACCCACTCACACATCTATGCACAGAGTCGCACACACCCCTCCCACACAAACACTCAGGCACCCATACAGATACTCACACAAGCATTCAATAACTCAAATAGACACTCATGTAGCTATTCACAAACACATGCAGCCACTTACACAGCAACAGACAGACGGATACAGACATTCACCCAGTTTAGTCACTAACCCATGCATTCAGTAAGATACGTTAAATCACTCACTTATAGAGTCAGTCACGCACCTACTAAATCATCCATACAGACACTTACACACCGACTCATTCTTCAATACGTCTTTTCCTATATATATTAAAAATATTTAAACTTTAGAGAAACACACAGTCACTGGATGATGTCATCAGTGATGTCATTTGAGATGTCATCAGTGATGTCATCAGTGATGTCACTGACCATGTCATGAGTGATGTAATATGTGACGTCATCAGCAGTGCATTGCGGGGGCGCGAGTTATAGTTAGCTGAACTAACTATAACGGGGGAATTTCACGGGTTTTGTATGAGTGCAATGTCCAAGTAACTATAACTGTCCCTAAAACCTATGGTTTTTTCAGTGAATTTCAAAGGTTTTTTAAATGCTAATTTGTAACTATAACGTGTCTGAAACCTATGGTTTTTTCAGTGAATATATATATATATATATATATATATATATATATACATATGTGTGTGTGTATATTATCTACTGGCGGTCGCCAGTAGATAGTTATAGTTAGGACCTATTTTCCATAGGAAATCCGCGACATTCTATTTGAAATAACTCTTGCGTCGGTTGACGAATCTTCGCGAAATTTTCAAACTTTATGGCCCGCTCCGGTCCGCTCCTACCCTGAAAGTTTCGGGGTGATTCGTCAAGCGGGGGCCGAGAAAAAAGGGGGTCCCAAAACATGTTTTCCCCATTCATTTTCCCATAGGAAACTTTAGCCACGGCTACAGCTCGAACTGCTGAACAGAATTACACCAAATTTGGCAAAGAGGTAGTTCTTGGTTCATAAAGAACCCTTTTGTTAAATGGTGTAAATCCGTTCAGTAGTTCCTGTGAAAATCAAAATGAAAATCACATATATATCTATGGCCGCGTCGGATTCGCGCAGCCTCCTGATCACGAGCTGCATGCTAATTGGCTGTCAACACTCCAAATCAGGAAGTGTTGGCAGCCATTTTGTCCCTCGGTAGAACCGAGGGACAGAAACAAGCTCAAAAAGGGGGCAGGGTAGAAACACCCTGACCCCCTAGGTCTGCTCAGGGGTCCCACAAGGACCCCCTGGGCAGAAAAAAGCATTTTTTTTTTTTTAAATCGGCGGGATGCGTTTAGGGTGCGCGAATCCCGCCGAGAAAAAAAAAAGAAACAAGTGCGCAAAACGCACAAAGGGTGCAGGGTAGAAACACCCTGACCCCTAGGTCTGCTCAGGGGTCCCACAAGGACCCCTGGGCAGAAAAAGCATTTTTTTTTTTTAAATCGGCAGGATCCGCTCAGAGTGCGCGGATCCTGCCGAAAAAATTGAAGCGCGGTCTCCCGCGCTTCGATGCAAATTTGCCCCCGGGTGGCCCAAGTCCCGGGGGCATGCGGGGGGTGGGTTTATTGTTTATATGGGGGGCCTCTAAGGCTTAATAAAAAATAATTTTAAAAAAATGGTGCGGGAGGGCTCTCCTGCCCTCCCGCAGCCCCGGGGACCGCCACCCCACGGGGCTTATTTTTAAAATTTTAAATAACGTGTGGGGGGGCTCCAGCCCTCCCACATGCCCCGGGGACCACCACCTCCCCGGGGCACATAGAAAATAAATGTACGGACCCCCAGAGCCCCGGGGACCACCACCTCCCCGGGGCTGTGCAATTCAAGGGAGGGGGGCCACGCGGCCCCCCTCCTGGAGCCCTTGATGGCCCTGGGGACCACCACCTCCCAGGGCCGGCTCCTGCAGTGTCCCGGGTGCCTACCCCGGGACACTGTAGTTTGCTATGACAGGACGGAGCCTCGCGGCTCCCGTCCTGTCATAGCAAGCTGCTTTGGATATTGGAAGAGAGAGCAGGAAACCTGCTCTCGCTTCCAATATCCAAGCAAATTGCTTTTCCAGACGGGGAGCTGCATGTTAGCAGCTTCCCATGTGGAAAGCAATGCCGGCTCCCAAGGGACACGGGGAGCCGAGCGGGACTGTGGGGGTATTGGGGACCCCCACAGTCCCCAACGGAGAGGGCCAGCCCCGGGGATGGGGTCCCCGGGGCAAGTAGTGGCCCGGGAGGGGGGCCACGCGGCCCCCCTCCCCAAAATAAAAATAAAAAATTTTGAAAAAAAAAGGAAAGGCCGGCCCCGGGGGATGGGGTCCCCGGGGCCTTAAATGGCCTGAGGAGGGGGGCCACGCAGCCCCCCTCCAAATATTTAAAAATTTTAAAAAAGAGGGCATGCCTTGGGGGATGGGGTCCCCGGGGCCAAAAGAGGCCAAGGGAAGGGGCGCCACGCAGCCCCCCTCCCATACAAAAAAAAAAAAAAAAAAACCGGCATCGTGCCGGAGGCCCCGCCCCCACCCTGCAGCAGTCTGCAAACGCGTAACCTGGCGCGTTTACAGATGGGGAACGATTTCCCCTTGAATACTGGGGGTCCCTGGGGGCCAACTAGCCGACCAGGAACCTCCAGTATGCCCCAGGGGGCTGCGTTGCAGAGAGGTGTACAGAGGCCACGCCCCTTTTTACACCTCTCTGCAACGCAGCTCTGTGGCGCTTTTTGGAGGTACAGGGTGGGCTAGTTGGACTCCAGGGACCCTCAGGATTCAAGGGGACTTAATCCCCCAACTTAAAATGCGCCACAGGGCGCGTTTGCACAGTGGTGAAGGGAGGGGCCGGGGCTTCAGGTGACATGTGTGCAAACAGGCCCTGTGGCGCATTTTAAGATGGGGAATTAAATCCTCTTCAATCCTGAGGGTCCCTGGGGGCCAACTAGCCCACCAGGTACCTCCAGTAAGCGCCACGGAGCTGCGTTGCAGAGTGTTGTAAAAAGGGCGTGGCCTCTGTACACCTCTCTGCAACGCAGCCCCTGGCGCATACTGGAGGTTCCTGGTGGGCTAGTTGGCCCCTAGGGACCCTCAGGATTGAGGAGGAATTAATTCTCCAACTTAAAACGCGCCACAGGGCGTGTTTGCAGACATGTCACCTCAGGCCCCACCCCCTTACTTCACCATTGTGCAAATATTCCTCTAAAATCAACCGAACTACGAATTACGATTTACTCACCTGTTATCAGGAGAGACCTCAGTGCTGCATCTTTGAGCCCAGTACTGATCCTGAAAAGTAATTTTAACCGTACTTACCAGTAACTTGAATTTCCTTCCATAGGATATCATTGCCTGCTTTTTGCTGAATAAGTTTCTAAGTGTCGATTTTTTAAACATACAAATATTCCTCTAAAATCAGCCGAACTACGAATTCCGATTTACTCACCGGTTATCAGGAGAGACCTCAGTGCTGCATCTTTTAGCCCAGTACTGATCCTGAAAAGTAATTTTAACCATACTTACCAGTAACTTGAATTTTCTTCCATAAGCTAACATTGACTGGTTTCACTTGGAAATTCTTCTAAGTGTGGATTTTTGGAACTTTATAATATTCCTCTAAAATCAGCCGAACTACGAATTCCGATTTACTCACCTGTTATCAGGAGAGAACCCAGTGCTGCATCTTTTAGCCCAGCACTGACCTTGAAAAGTAATTCGAACCGTACTTACCAGTAACTTGAATTTCCTTCCATAGGCTAACATTGACTGGTTTCACTTGGAAATTCTTCTAAGTGTGGAGTTTTGGAACTTTATAATATTTCTCTAAAATCAGCCGAACTATGAATTCCGATTTACTCACCTGTTATCAGGAGAGAACCCAGTGCTGCATCTTTAGCCCAGCACTGACCCTGAAAAGTAATTCTAACCGTACTTACCAGTAACTTGTATTTCCTTCCATAGGAATCCATTGTCTGGTTTTCAGCAGAAAAGTTTCAAAGTGTCGATTTTCACAAACTACAAATATTCCTTAAAAATCGCCTGTATGACTTAAACACATTCTTTCAACTGTTTACAGGAGATGGCCAAGTGCTGGATCCAGGATCCACCACTGAGTAAGAAAAAGTAACGATAACACTACTTACCTGCTAAGTGAATTTCCTCCCATAGGATAACATTGGTGATTCTATGTGAAAAAGTTTCCAAGTGTCAACTTTTAAAATACAATAATATTCCTTAAAAATCACTACTGTAACCAAAACGCTTTTACTCCACTGTTTACAGGAGATGTCCCAGGACTGAATCTAGGATCCAGTCCTGTGGTGAGAAAAGTAATCCATAAAGTAACTAATTGCATTTAACTAGAAATTCACATTGAGCTCAATGTTGCAATGTGTTTGAAATTGTGTTGCCCATTGCAACAACTGTAACTACTGTACTTAAAAGTCTATTGCCTATTTGCAAAGTATTTAAACTAAAGTAATTCATTCTGAGAAAGTATATTTTGTAATGTAATGTATAATGTAATTACAATGTAATTTAAAAAATAAAATATCTAAAAATAAATAGTTGAAAAAAATGTTGTAAATCAGTATCCAAAAATAAATATAACAATTAATACAATTAAAAATTGTCATTTACAAAACCTTTGAAATTCACTGAAAAAACCATAGGTTTCAGGCACGTTATAATTAGAAATTAGCATTTAAAAACCTTACAAATTCACTGAAAAACCATAGGTTTCAGGCACGTTATAGTTAGAAATTAGCATTTAAAAACCTTTGAAATTCACTGAAAAAACCATAGGTTTTAGGGACAGTTATAGTTAGTTGGACATTGCACTCGTACAAAACCCGTGAAATTCCCGTTATAGTTAGTTCAGCTAACTATAACTCGCGCCCCGCAATTCACTGCTGATGACGTCACATATTACATCACTCATGACATGGTCAGTGACATCACTGATGACATCACTGATGACATCTCAAATGACATCACTGATGACATCATCCATGTGATAATTTCATGCATCTTCTCACACCCTAATATAACTTTTGATACACCCACTCTTATTTACAGACTGCCATTCTCAAAACCATACACACTCCAATACCAATAACTATATACCCACTCACTGATTCTTAGGTCTACACACACACATCTACTCACTCACCCGTCCAGTCACTCATACTTACAGTCACTCAGTACAGGACTATCATATGCACTCATACACCTATATAAAAACTCACACACCGCCACTCATCCATAGAGGTACTCACACACCTAGTCAGTCATGCAAAAAATTAATCACACACCCATTTACTCACCTATAGAGTTATACACACACCAGCTCACTTAGTCATACAAATACTAGCACATTCTTACGCTCTTATACAATAACTGATACAAGCACACACGCATCCATACAGCCACTCTCACAATCACACACTCTCACTTATAGCCTTTTAAATACTCTAACACACATATATACTGCCTTTTACATATGTAGTTACTCGCACATGTACCACTGAGATATACATTCACTCACTAACACACCCATACACACACTCACCCACCCAAGCAGTCCATCACAGACGCACTCTTCAAATCATGCACCCAGTGAATTACCCACTCACACATCTATGTACAGAGTCGCACACATCCCACCCACACAAACACTCAGGCACCCATACAGATACTCAGACAACGAATCAATAACTCATATAGACACTCATGTAGCTATTCACAAACCCATGCAGCCACTTACAAAGCAACAGACAGACGGATACAGACATTCACCCAGTTTAGTCACTAACCCATGCATTCAGTAAGATACGTTTAATCACTCACTTATACAGTTAGTCACGCACCTACTAAATCATCCATACATACACTTATACACCCACTCATTCTTCAATACGCCTTTCCCTATATACATTAAAAATATTTCAACTTTACAGAAACACAGTCACTAGATGATGTCATCAGTGATGTCATTTGAGATGTCATCAGTGATGTCACTGACCATGTCATGAGTGATGTAATATGTGACGTCATCAGCAGTGAATTGCGGGGGCGCGAGTTATAGTTAGCTGAACTAACTATAACGGGGGAATTTCACGGGTTTTGTACGAGTGCAATGTCCAACTAACTATAACTGTCCCTAAAACCTATGGTTTTTTCAGTGAATATATATATATATATAAACATATACATACAAATATATATATATATATATATATATATATATATATATATATATATATACACATATATATTTATATTCACTGAAAAAACCTGAGGTTACAGGGCCTATTAGTTAGACTAAGATTATACACGCACAAAACCATAGAATTTCAGCAGTTTAAGTTACCTAAGCTAATTATAGCTTACGCCTCCGCATGCACTGTTTATGACCTCACATATTAAATCACTCATGACATGGTCAGTGACATCACTGATGACATCTCAAATGACATCACTGATGACATCATCCACAGAACCACTCACACACCCACTCACACCCATATGCAGCCTCGCATACACCCACTCATATTTGCCCACACACACTCACATACCCATTCACAGACCCATACAACTACTCCCACTCCCACTCAGTCATCCATACAGCCACTCACACACCCACTCACTCACCTATACAGTCTCTCAAATACCCAGTCATACAGCCCTTCACACACCCACTCATACGCCCATACAACCACTCACAAAACCATAGAATTTCAGCAGTTAAAGTTACCTGAGCTAACTATAACTTGCGCCTCTGCAATGCACTGTTTATGATGTTCAGTGATGTCATTTGAGATGTCATCAGTGATGTCACTGACCATGTCATGAGTGATGTAACATGTGAGGTCATAAGCAGCGCATTGCGGGGTGTAAGTTATAGTTAGCTCAGGTAATTATAAATGCTGAATTTCTATGGTTTGTGCATGTATAATCTTAGCTTAACTAACGTCCCTGTGACCTTTTTTTTAGTCAATTTCGATGTTTTTTAATGTTATTTCCTAACTTTAACTTCCTTGTAACATTTGGTTTTTTAAGTGAATTTCTAAGGTTTTTTTAAATTTTCTTTCTTAACTGTAACCTGGATCCTTTGAGAGTAAGTGTGTGATTGAGTGCATGAGTGTCTCAGTGGGTGTGTGGCTGAGTGTGTGAGTGTCTCAATGGGTGTGTGAGTGTCTCAGTGGGTCTGTGAGTGGTTGTGTGAGTATCTGAGTAGGGGAATGAGTGTCTGAGTGGTTCTGTGAGTTAGCGTGAGAGTGTCTGAGTGGGTTTGCGACTACCTCCATGAGTGTGTGAGTCAGTCTGCGAGTGGGTGCATGAGTGTCTTAGGTCTGTAAATCAGTGTGTTAGTCTCTGAGTAGGTCTGTGAATGGGTGTGAGAGAGTATGAGTGGTTCTGTAAGTGGGTGCATGAGTGTCTGATTGGGTCTGTGAGTGGCTGTACGTGTCTGAGTAGGTCTGTGAGTGGGTGCATGAGTGTCTGAATGGATCTGTGAGTGGCTGTGAGAGTGTTTGAGTGCATCTGTGAGTTGGTGCTTAACTGTCTGAGTATGTCTATGAGTGCGTGTGAGAGTACCTGAGTATGTCTTTTAGTGGGTGTGTGAGTGGATATGCCAGTGGTATCTGAGTGTCTCAGGGGGTGTATCAGTGTCTGAGTGGGTCTGTCAGTGGGTGCATGAGTACCTGAGTGTGTTAGTGGGTGTCTAAGTGTCTGTGTTGGTGTGTCAGTAGCTGTGTCAGTGACTGGGGCACCTGCCCCTTTATCCAAAAAGAGTCCACAGTTTTGCTCAAAATATTAACCCAAGTGGAGTACTTTCCGATGGTTAATTACTAAGTGCTCTCTCCTTTGGTAAATGTCCAGTACGTATTCTACACTTCAGCTGTGTAATGGAGCATGAGGTGTGCATGTAATTTTGGCAATGCATTTGTTCCTCAAGCGTCTTCATCCACAAATCTGTGATAACGTGAATCCTCATCAAGAGAAGACGACGAGACCACAAAGAGGTGAATTTCCACCAAACAGGGGTACTTCCCCTCAACTTAATGAAGTAAATGCTTCTTTGTTTGGTGGAGATGTCCTCATATTCCTCTGCATAGAGAACGCATCACCAGAATTGGCGAGAAGCACGCTTTACATACTACTAAGGAAAACAGGGCATGGCCAAACGGGTGGAGCTTTTAGATGATTTTGGGTATTTGCATTCTCAGGGTAATTAATAGGGAGAATCATGGACTCTGCTTTCACAAGGAGACATGAAAAAGAAATCACTCGTCACAGTCACCCCAGATCAGATTTCGCTCCAATAGATCAATGATGGAGTCACCACCATTAAGGATTTCAGATAGTTTTTCAATGTGAAATATGAGAAGAAACACACATGCTTCGCCTTCACCAATTTTCAAGAAGTTAGGATCATTTGTGCTTTACTGACGTGGAGCTTCAAATGGGGCACCTGCTATGTTTATATTTGTAAGTACTTCCCGAGGTTTAATTTCTGTGAAATGAGTATCAGGGCAAGAATGGAACCATATTTTTTCCAAGAAGAGTCCACAGTTTTATTATTTTCAAGGGGTTGGGACGTGAGGACCCCCACCCTGGACTGATTTTGGCCTCGAGGGACCCCAGCCAAAATTCATTTGGCAATGGGGGCCACACGACCCCCATCCCCAGGGTGATTTCAGCCATGGGGACCCCTGTATCCGGGGCCCAGCCATTTCTTCATGAGTACCCTGGCCCCACCCAGGACACCCAGTGTGCTTAGATGGGGACCGTGGGGTGAGCATTAATAGCCCAGCGGTCCAAGCAGGCTCCCTGACTCTTGCGGGAGCCGCCATTGCTCCTGCACGCAGGGAGCTGATAAATATGCAGCTGCAGGAAAGTGGGAGCAATTCTTTCATCTGTTTCCCTGCCCGCATGACAGTGGGCAGGGAAACAGATGAAAACTTCACAATCAGCAAGCAGTAGCAGTTTCACAGCTTCCGCTTGCTGGGAGCAGGATTAGTGTTTGCTCTGGCTTAGTGAGAGCGTCCACAGCTCCCACCAAGTGAAATCAAACAGCTATCTCCTAAGGGTGGGCACCTCAGTAGATGGCAGTAGATGGCCCAGACGGGTGGTGGTCCCCAGGGCCATTAGTGGCTCCAGAAGGGGGGTTGCGCAGCCACCCTTCTTTACTATGCACAGGCCGGTCCCAGGCAGATGATGGCCACTGGGGCCATATATGGCCTGGGATGGGGTGGTCACGTGGCCCCTCCTTCCACTATTATATATATTTATATATTACGTGGGCCGTGGGGAGGTGGTGGTCCCCGGGGCTTTGGGGGTACATGTGATCCCCCTTTAATTGCTTTTTTTTGCACTGGGGAGGAGGTAGTACCTGGGGCTTCAAACAGCCGCAGCAGGGGTCTGTGCGGCCCCCTCTTTTAAAAAAAATAGAGCCCTGAGGAGGTGGTGCTCCACGGGGCTCAAATGAGTCCTAGGAGGGGGCCCAATGCACCCTGCTCCTAATTTTAATACACCAATCTGCCCCAAGTTCCTGGCCCATCTGCGAGACCGTGTTTGTTAGTTTTGTTTGCCACAGAGTCATGACTCTGTTGCAATTTCAAAAATTCAAAGAAAAATGCTTTTTTGCCATGGTGGACTTTCAGGGGGACCCCAGCACTAGAGCCAGGGGGTCAGGGTTTCCTACACTGCCCCTTTTTCTCCATTTTTTTGTTTATTTTTGGGACACAGCTGAACCTGAGTCCCAAAATGTCTTCCAACACTTCCTGGTTGTAGTGTTGGCAGCCAATCCGATCTCTGCATGAGATCGGGAGGTTTTGTGGAGGGTTGCATCCCTATATATAAAAGTTTGGTTTTCTTTTGATAACTCTAAAACTACTAAATGGAAGGATTGCACCAAATAACAAAAAGGGCACTTTCAGAACCAAGACCTGCCTTTCTGCCAAATTTGATGTAATTCCGTTCAGCAGTTCGGGCTGTAGTCGTGTCTAAAATCCCTATGGGCATTAACATGGGAAACATTCCATTTTACCCTCCACTTTTTCTTAGCCCCTGCTTGCTGGATGGCCCCGAAACTTCCCATACACAACTAGAATCAGCAGCACACTTTGTTTGTAAAATTTCATTAAGATTCGTCAACCGGCACCAAAGATATAGGCAAGTCACCAAACGCTTCCCTTTGGACCAAAGATATAGGCAAGTCAAAAAACGATTTTCCTATCGAAACATGGTCCTATCTATAACTACCTACTGGGGACTGCCAGAATACATATATATTAGTGATGTATTATCAGTTTGTCGGCACTGGATTCGTCACACCCTCTCAGTCAGGAGCTACACGGCTGCCTGCAACAGTAGAAATGCGTATGGAATGATACACCGCGAAGCCCCCCCTGCAGTGAGGTTCGCATTGTTGCATTGGGGAAATTCAGCGGTGGGTATGAAATTGCAACCCGAAAGCCGACGTGAGTCGAGGCATTAATATGTGCACGAGCACCAGTTACTGAACTGACGCTCGCAGATGGGACTGCTAAGTGGTATGTAGTGCTGAATTCGAGACAGAGTGTGGTGCCAAAAAGAAGGGACACTGTATCTTTTATAAACAAGTGTGACAAGACACATGCCCCAATGGAAGTTAACAGTCTCTTACTGAAGTGCCTCCAGCTGATGAACCCTTCATGTGGAACAGGCATTGAAAAAGGCAACTAGCCGAAAGGCGTCTGCCTCAGCGTTTCAAGGACTACACACAAACATCTTTGTACTTATGTCCCTGGTGATGTATTAAACTCGCTGGCTGTGTACCTGAGCTGTGTCGACCCATTCTTGAACTACAGTGGGATTTGGGAGGTGATGTATTATCAGTTTGTCGGCACTGGATTTGACACGCCCTCTTGGTCAGGAGCTACGCAGCTGCCATCAACAGTGGAAATGTGTATGGAATGATACACCGCGAAGCCCCCCTTGCAGTGAGGTTTGCATTGTTGCACTGGAGAGAGAGGAGCAGTATTCACTGCGTAAAGGTACACCACAAATGCGAGGAGATCACCAAAAGGAAATTCAGCGGCGGGTACAAACTTGCAGCCCAAAAACCGACATGAGTTGGGGCATTAATATGTGCACGAGCGCCAGTTACTGAACTGACTCACGTGCAGATGGGACTGCTAAGTGGTATTTAGCGGCTGGATTCAAGACAGAGTGTGGGGACTGCTGAGTGATATTTAGCGGCTGAATTTGAAACAGAGTGTGGGGTCAAAAAGAAGGGACACTGTATCTTTTAGAAACGAGCGTGATAAGACACATGCCCCAATGGGAGCCAGCACTCGCTTACTTAAGTGCCTCCAGCTGATGAACCCTTCATGTGGAACAGGCATTGAAAAAAGCAATTAGCTGAAACGCGTCTGCCTCAGCGTTTCAAGGACTGCACACGAGCATCTTTGTACTTACGTCACTGGTGATGTATTAAACTCGCTGGCTGTGTACCTGAGCTGTGTCGATCCATTCTTGAAGTAGAGTGGGATTTGGGAGGTGATATATATATATATATATATATATATATATATATATATATATATATATATATATATATATTCACTGAAGAAACCAAAGGTTACAGGGACGTTATCAGAGACAGAATCGCAGTAGCAGGTAATCACCATCAGAAGTTGATGTGCCCTGCAGCTTATCTCTCTAATGCACTTTGCTTTTATCTTATATAGAGCTGAATAAAATGGCAAACTCTGTTTAAGAGGCTGTGTGCTTATTCTAAGCAATGTGGCCCTCCAGAGCGTACTTAATGACAGTTACAAGAGGTTAGTAAGAAACACCATTCGAGAATAAGGGATGTATTTAAAAACTTCCCAAATACTGGATATATGTGGAACCTCATTACAGAAGAGAGGGTAGAAATACTGAAAGTGCTAATTGTAAATTAATGTCTGCAGTAAATACCACTCCTTGCAGAAGGAGGAAACACCACCCAGCAATAAAATCCACTGTGATTATTTGCAGCACAGGTTAAATTATTGAAATATTAAAATAAAAACTTTGCAGGAATTACCACCACCAGCAATTCCCATGAAGGAATGATGGACTTTACTACTCAAAATAAGATCATCTCAGACATAGCACCTTATTTTGAGTTTGGCGGAGGGCATACTCCGCTGCAAACGTGATGGATATCCCATCCGCTATATTACAGTGCATTACATTCAATGGTATTTGTAATACTTTGGATGGGATATCCGTCATATTTGTGATAGAATATCCCATCCGCCAAACTCTAAAGTAGGCCCATAGTCTAAAATTGGCTACAATATACAAAGAGCTTCTGCAACATGAAAATTCAACTTTGCGCCAGGTATTAGATCTTCTGTAACATATTATTGAGATAAATGATATTGAGACTCAAAAATATAATCTAAAAAATATCAAGAACCCAAATATCAACATCCTGTACATAAAACAAATAACCATGAATATTAACAACAAAAATATAGTCATAAGAAATACATAACACCTAAGATAAATTAATGACAAATCTTTCTTAAATTAAAAAGCCAATAAAAAAAGTATAAAAATGTAAATTCAACATCTACAACTAAAAGCTTTATTCTTTCTCCTTCTCATGAGTACAATAAAAAAGAGGAATGAAAAGAAAATGAAAACTCTTCAACAAACTCAAAACTTACCAACCCCCCCAAAAAAAGCCAAAAGTGAAGTAAATAATGCAAAACGTATTACAAAAATGTCATATAGGTTTATTCAATAACATATACGTAAAAATAAAATTTTTAAGAATTCTGAAATCCACAGGTATAATGTCGGAAACTGTAAAATGTATGAAATCGCAAAAGGGGACACTTGGAAATGCACAAAATTGCGCTCCAATGCTTGCTGTCATAGGGCCATCACCGAAGAAGATATTGTTCAAAGTGTAAGAGAACACAATCACCGTTCGACCATGATTGAAATTCAAGTTAGGAACATCCTACAGTACTTAAGAGAAGCAAGAGCAAGCTTACCAGAGCCCACAGGAACTATACTAAAAAATATGATTTGCCAACTTCCTGAAGAAGCAACTGGGGAACTCCCTGCCATAGAAAATCTAACCAGACCGGTAACTATGGCATGGATGATTGCTACAGAAGCAGCAAGAGCACCCAGAACATAGGAAGGAATAGAAAATAACAAAAAAAAGAATCATTGTCTATGAAACTTACAATAACATACTAATCCTACCACAATGCAATACATGGACGATGGATGGGCGGGGGATGGGTGGGAGGCGATGGATGAGAGGGGGCTTGGTTTTCTATTCACAACCAATCTCTAAATCACCATTGGGGAAAGTATTGGGTTCTGTTGGGGTAGATTTACTATTTCCACTACAAACTAAGCCACATTGTGGAAAGTGTTGGACTCTGTAGGGTTAGAATTACAATTGCCACTGCAAACGTAGCCACATTGGGGAAAGCGTTGGGATTGCGGCGGGGGGATTTAATATTCCCAGTTCAAACAGCCACACTGGGGAAAGCACTGTAATTTGGAAACCACTGTACTTTGGTGGAGGTGAGGGGGAAAGCTGAATTTACTACTAACACTCTGAACATAGCTAAATTGAGGAAATTGTTGGACTTTGGAGGCTTGGATTTACTATTTCAACTCCAAACTAAACCACATTGAGAAATTGTTTGACTCTGCAGGTTCATATTTACTATTCCCACTTCAATCTTAGCCACATATGGGAATGTGCTGTACTTTGGGGGAGTTACAGTTACAAATCCCATTCAGAATTTAGCCACATTGGGGAAAGTGTTGAACTTTAGTGGTGGTTGGATTTATTATTACCACTGCAAACTTAGGGCCTGATTTAGATTTCAACGGACGGGTTACTCCGTCGCTGCAGGGACGGATATCCCATCAGCCAAAATCTAAATCCCATAGGATATTATGGGATTTACATTTCAGCGGACGGGATATCTGTCCCTGTTGTGACTTAGTAACACCTCCGCTGATATCTAAATCAGGCCCTTAGATACATTGGAAAAAGTGTTGGACTTTGATTGGATGGGCTGGGGTTAGCTTTACTATTCCCACTCCTAACTTAGCCACACTGGGGTAAGTGTTGGACCTTGGAAGATCACATTTACTATTCCCTCCCCAAACTTAGCCACATTGGGAAAAGTGTTAGACTTTGGGGCGGGGGAATTAGATGCACTATTGCCATTCTAAACTTAGCCACATTGGAGAAAGTGTTGAGCGTTTGGAGAGTTAGACTTACTATTCCCACCCCAAACATAGCCACTTTGTGGAGAGTGTTGGACTTTGGGGGTGATAGATTAAAAGTTATCACACAAACCCTAGCCAAATTAGTGAAAATTGTGTCGTTTGGGGGTTGTCTTCCTTATTCTCAATCCATACTTAACTACTTTGTTGTAAATGTTGGATTCTGGTGGAGTAATATTTATCAATCACCAACCAAAAATACCCATAAAAGCACAAATTCTTTATATTTAAAAAAAATGGTAAAAATAAATACAAATAAGTATTTTAAAATTAAAACACCACACAGTACCAATTTAAAGATAGTCTTAATTAAAAAATTAAATTAAAATTCATAAATTAAAATAATAAATGCAATTTAATTGAAATATAAGATAAAATGTTAAATTACAAGAAATGTTTAAAATATTTTTTACATTGAAATATGTTTTAAACTTTAACAAAATACATTAATAATGCAAAACGTTACTCACAATTTAAATTAGGAAAAATATGCCAATTAAAATGTTTTAAAAATAATCTTTTTCTCAAAAAAATAAAACATTTCTCAAAAAGATATACATTTAAAAGAAATTAAAAACATACATTATTTTTCAAACATAACATACTCTCGGTAGTTTAATCCTGTGCTTGTTTCCAGGCCTGTGTAACATTTACACACTTACACACTCCACTCTTTTAGTGTAATCAAGAACTGCGCTGATGTCAGGGGCATTAATCTGGTCCTCTTGTTCCTATGAATGCAGGTACTCTCCTGGCCAGGGAAAAGTTCCAGTACTCAAAGGAACATTTTAAAGTGCCAGTGAGTAACAACCCATTTAAAGCCCTGGATTTTGTAGAGGACAGCTATACTTCCAGGGCAAAATCTATGCAAGATATTACAGACAAACCTTTGTACCATGGTGCAAAGGTGTGTGCGTGCCACTGGGCAACTTGTTTGTGCACCAGCACAGGGGAAAAGATCAGCAGCGGGCCATACTTAGTAAATAAGGCTCTGAGATTACCTCGCTCCTTGTGCAACACAGCACAGCAACTTTGATTACTGCGTTGGGCTATATTTTAGTGTATCTGCCCTGTGGTGTTATAGGCTTTACCGCCCCATTTTAAGACTATATTAGGGGAAGGCCTTCCCTCATAAAAAACTAGCCCTTTTCAAAATAACCTTCTTAGCCCAGCAGCATTTTTTGGGCGGGGGCTTTATTCAATGTCATTCCTGCAATGCCTTTGATTCTACCGCATAGCAACCTTCCCGCATTAAACTAATTTTCGAAAAATATTGTCATCAACATGAAATTCCGTGATTAAATAAGGTGCCCTGTTGTGTGTTTTATTGTATTTGCCGTGCGCTTGAAATGAGTCATCTTGGATTCCGTGTTGCTGCCGAAAAGCGGAAAAATATAATTTGACATTTTTAATATGAAGACCCTAATGATGTTTAAAGATGAACTTCAGCACTGCTAATTCCATTAAACGGCACACTGCCAATGAGCTATAACGTCTAATTAATCATTTTGTCAGCTTTGCTTTCTGAAGCTAGTCAATATAAATTTGAATAAATAGGAAGCCGTTGACCCAGGAACCTTTGAATATTCTGAATATAGATGTGCGAGGTGCACTCTGCCCAGCCTGCCGCCCCCCCAGCTGCGTTGCTGTAAACAGGCTTTGTTTTCCAGTCCAAGCCGCCGCGTTACCTACTCGATAAAACAATGTCCACATTTTGAATTTAATTTCGGCGATGTGAGGCTATCCCAGTGAAACTTAAAAATATTGCAAGTTAAACGAATAATGCAGTTCAGAAAAAAAGACACACTTGGGTCCCTGTTTGTCGCTGACGGTGCATTGCGACATGTCACATCAGGTTACATCAATAGCGCCATGTTATTTGTAAGTAATGCAACATGACGGATGAAGGCGAGCCCTTCTAACATGCCACAGTCTGGTGTGTCAGCACATTTTTATGGAGGCTTTTCGGAAGGCACTTTTAAAGTTATCTGGGAAACAAAGCTGCAGCTAGGGATGAGCAGACCCTGGATCGCCGGGTGCCTGCTTTTCACCCACAGGCATTGATTAATTCCCTCTTCTTCTGTCTTTCCAGATTCACTAATTACAGTGCCTGCCACCGTATACATTGTCACCAAGCTGTCATTTTAGCATAAGAATTGGTTTGCATTACTGGCCCAAATCACAGATTCCAAATTAGAATTTCAAATTCCTATCTGAGGATTTCGTGGAGCATGAACCTAACCTGGCGTTGCCTTTAACGTGAGTACGTGTTTGCCTAGTTCTCTTTTGGGCAGCATGTTCGAGCTTTTCATTTAAAGGAAGATGCGACATTTTGAACCAGTGTCCAGAAAAGGCAAATGCCTTCCAGTTACGTGACTCTAGTGTCAGTTACATTCATAGCGTGGCGTTCTTATTTTGTTTGATAAAATATGTCTTTTTTATTCCGGCACGTCGCTGTCGTTTAAAAGTTTGTTGAGATCTTTGTGACTTGTTGGAGAAGTATTTTGGAACACGGGTGGGCAGCACTGCACATCTGTTGCTAAAATTTAAACAAAGCAAATTCTACGATAAAACGGTAATTAGAGTAGGCCTGGGCGGTAAATTCCGTTCCGCTCGCGGAATTTGCGGAATTTGGGTAATTTCGCGTTCCGCAGAGAACGCGAAATTGCCAAAAATTCCGCGATCCGCAGCTTCGCGGAGTTTTTGCTTGTTCGCGCTTTAAAAATGCGTGTTCGCGAGATATTTCTCCCCGAGCACGCAAGCAGCGTTCGCGAACAGGAAAAAAGCATCGCGAACGGGCGGAACAAGCAATTCCGCGTGTTCGCGGAACTTTTGCGTGCTCGCGGAGATTTTTTACCATTTCGCGGAGCTTTGCGTAGCGCGACTACGCAAATTCCGCCCACCCCTAAATTAGAGGCGACTCATGAAGTAGGAACTGAAAAAGTCTATTGGTGTGACTTTTAAATAGTAAGAGACCGTGTAGAATATGAAGTTGTTTCGAATCAGAATCTTTGTTTCAGAAAGCAAACTGTTGGAAGTTGGATTACTGATTGAGGGGATGAAACCCTACTCAAGCAGCAACCACAATCTAAGGCATGGTTAAACACAAGCAAACCTCAAATTTACCTGTGCCTGGCCCTCTGGTAGTTTCGCACAAAAGAAGTCAGGCTTAACTTAGAGACAATGTGTAAAGTATTTATGCAGCACTTCAAACAGTAATAAAGTGAAGACACAACACGAGAAAAATCTCACATCAATTTTAAAAAAATAAGTAAAGTTTAATTAAATGATTTGAGACCAAAACAACAAAAATCCAATCAGTTAAACCGGAGATATGCAATTTTAAAGATTTCAGGTAAGTAAAGCGCCTAAAACCACAAACCGCCACTCACTGTTATCTGGTCGCGTAAGACCACGTAAAAGTCACAAGTTCTGGCCAACCACGATGGAGCGCGGGCCGGATACAGAGACCTGGTCAGTCCCACTGAAAGAGTTACCTTCAAACGCCCTGCGCGAAGCGTTCCTTCGCCGTGGAAGGGGCCTCAATGAGCAAGGAGAGCATCACAGATGCTCGTTGATATACTGCAAAGAGCAGGATGGGAGTTGCGGACAGTCGCTTCTGTAGCACAAAGATCCTGCCTGGCATCACAAACAGTCACTGCTTGAGTTTCACATTGGTGATCATCGCTGGCTGTCGATGCTGTAGTGCGAAGTGTAGATGTCACATTGACGGGCGTCGCTGGCAGTCACGGTGGCGTAAAGAGTCAAGTTCACTGGAACTTTGCATTGGAGAGCTCCGCGAGCGGCAAGCTCTTGACGTGGATAGGTCCAGTCTTGGTCACAAAGAGCTCAAAACGTAAGGGTTTTTCCTTTTCTTAAAGGAGGAGTTACACTGATGCCACTACAAGGGTCCAGGACCTGAGGGGTACCTCTTGGGGATCAGGAACTCACTCCAGCAGAGGCCAACAAGGCTCAGGCAGGTCCAGTTGCAGGTTCAGGCAGCAGGACAGCTGGGCGGATGCAGGGAGCCTGTGGGGCTTTTAATGTCCAAATAGCTCAGAACAGGAGGTCAGTCAGCTGACCCTTAGAGTCACTTCAGCCTGGGATGAAGGGTGCATATCCAGTCTTCCTTCTTAGCAAGCAGGACAGCAGGTAGCTGGACAGCAGAGTAGCAGGGTAGCAAAGTAGCCTTCCTTCAGGCAGCAACGCCGCACAACAGTCCTTCTTCCACAGATCCAGAGCTGTACTGAAGAGTGGGTCTGAGGGTCCTATATTCATACTTGATGCTAGCTTTGAAGTAGGAGAAGTTTATAGAGAGTTCCCTTTGAAGTCCTTAAATGTACCTGCCTCACCTGTCCTAGCTCCAAGCTGGCTGCATGAACAATGCAGTGGTGACAAGTCCTTTGTGTAAAGGCAGGGCACAGCCTATTCAGTTGCAAGTGGGGCTGTGCCCAACTCCGCCACCCCCATCCTGCTAGTTGATGACTCATCGAGGCACACCTAATCCCTCTATTGTGTGGCTGTCTAGGTGAAATAAATAAAGTCCAACTGCCAACTACACCCAATCATGTGACACAGGGACAGGCTGCAAGCACCAAATATTTAGGGCAGCAAAATGCCAACTTTCTTAAAGTGGCATTTTCAAAATTGTAACTTAAAATCAGACTTTACTGTGAAAAAGGATTTTTAATTACAATTTCTCAGTCATCAAACACACATTTTTTACACATTTCCAATAAAAAATAAGCACTTATTAAATGTAATAAGGTAACCCAATGCTATCCTTTGGGAGAGGTAGGCCTTGCAGTAATGAAAAATGAATTTAGAGTTTTTCACTACCAGGACATGTAAAACTTGAAAGTACATGTCCAACATTTTACATACTCTGCACCCTTCCCTCTAGGTTGTTTAGGGCCTATTGTAGGGGTGGCTTATATATATTAAAAAGAAAGGTTTAGACCTGCCAGAAGAATTATTTTTCCAGGTCGAAATAGTAGTTAAAACTACCCACACAGGCTGTAATGGCAGGCCTGAGACATGTTTAAAAGGCTACTTAAGTGAGTGGCACAGTAGGTACTGCGTGCCCACTCGTAGCATTTAATTTACAGAACCTGGGTACATGTAGTACCACTGTACAAGGAACTTACAAGTGAATTAAATGTGCCAATTGAGTATAAGCAAATTCAACCATGTTTAAGGGAGAGAGGACAAGCGCTTTAGCACTAGTTAGCAGTGGTAAAGTGCTCAGAGTCTTTAACGCCTTCAAGAAACGGGATCAGAAAAGAGGATGATGAAGGCAAAAAGTTTGGGATAACCCTGCAGAGAGGGCCAACTCCAACATAAACCAACTCTCAAGCATTAGTCCTCTGGCAATGACCGTGGAATCCCAAATGTTTTACATCTTGCATTAGGTTTGCTCTATTCCTCAATCAATTCAAAAAGTAACTCAAGACTCATTTAGTTAGCAAACTCAGTGACCCCAGCTCTCACCTCTTTTTAGGTCTCACATACCAGACCACTGTAGTGAATGAAATCTTGTGGACTATCTCCAAAAATATCAAAAATGGCCCATCACTTTAATTGGTTGGCTTCACTCTTATTTCCTTGCTTCTTGTTTAATGACTCTCCTACCTCTTCTCGTGTTTGTCTCTCCCCTGGATCATAGCCTCTTTACCATGCTTGTGTCCTTCCACTGCTCAATTTTGGGGAACTATTATTTTCTTTTTCATTAAGCACTTCATGAGAGTGCATGTGTTTTCCAGCTTTCTCCCTCATGTGCTTCTCCCCAAACAAATCCCTGCTCCTCACACTCTGTGTTGCTCTCTCCCTCAAGTGTTGCTCGCTCTCGCTTGTGTGCTTCCCCCCACGCTCCGTGTTGTTATTTTTCTCGTCCTTCTTTATCAAATCTCCCCATCTGTCTTTTTGTATTTTTATTTCATCCCCCACCTGCTCCCCATTTCTTCCCCCACCATCTCCTCCATTGCTCGTCCACCCCTCCCTGTCCTTTTAATATATATATATTTTAGTTTTTTACAATTTTTGGAGGGCCTCAGTGTCTATTTGCTATTGGGCTGCTCCGCTTGCATAAATATACTTTAGTAAAATTGAAATTTTTATTTTTATTTAGTGTGGATTGGTAAATAAAAAACAAAATAAAATGCCACCTGGATCATTCAGTAGGGCCGCACATGTGTGGTATTGCATGCACATACATACGTCATCCCACATGCATGTGCCTGGTGAATGGCATGGGCACCATTAGAGTTATGATGCAAATGCACTGTGCCCATGTCACATCATGTTGTATTTTTTGCTGTTCGTTTTTTTTAAAAAATATCTTTTTACTTCAACAGTGCAGAAATGACAACTTGACCTTTGTGTACATACAGTCATAGAGTAAACATCCTCACAGCACACAACAGGGTTTGTCTCAGCCCCTCTCAAAAGCCTACAGCAATCAAACCTCTCCTTGTTGCAGAATACTATCCGACTCCGCCTGAATCCTAGAAAATAAAGTCTCTCCCAACGGTGGAGTACATGGATTGCCCCTGTAATCATTCCATTTGGACCAAATTTTCCCCCTTTTTTCGGGCATCCTCTCTTGACATAAATTGCTTTTTCCGCCACCATACACCAATCCATGTCTTTTTTCCAATCCCAGAGCCTGGAAAGCACCACTACCCCCCAATGTCGTGCTATGTTGCGTTTTGCCACCATTAAAACTAACGTAGACCATGCTTGCTCTGCTCGCCCTAGGTTGGAGTCCTCCCACACATTTAGGAGGCACCATTTGGGCAAAGGTGCCAGTTCCTCCCCACCACCTCCGACATACAGGATATTATCGCCTGCCAGTAGACTTGGATCTCTTGACATGCCCAGAGTATGTGGTAGAAAGACCCCACCTTGCCACATCTCCTGTTACAAAGATCGTCAGCCCTATGTCCCATCTTTACTAGAGTGGTGCATGATATGTAAGTTCTATGTAGGATTTTTAACTGGACCAGTCGAAAACGGGCCCTAATGGCCACTTCTCTCGGGGAGGCCAGTGCCTCCAGCCAGGCCTCATCCTGCAAGTCCGTTATGTTGTGGGAACATCGTTCCTTTAATGTTCCAAGCATATCCGGAAGATTAGTGATCAGCTTTCGATATGTGAGTGAAATTGCCTTACGTGTCAGGTGTTCTTCAAGCAGTCTACACTCGAGGGGGGACGATTCTGGAAGCTCCGAACGTCGGGGCACCGGTGCTTGTATGACATGCTTAATTTGGAGGTAGTGGAAGTATTCGGTTTTGACCAAATCATAAGTCTTTTGCAGTTCCTCAAAAGATAGAATTTTACTCCCCGTGTGCAGGTCTCCCAACTGCAAGATTCCTATTAGGTCCCATTTACTAAAACTTTGTCTAAGTTTCCATGTCCCCAAATGTTGGGACTCCCAGAGCAGGGTGGCTCTGGTGAGTTTATTTTTCCATCCCAGCTTGGCCAATGCCAGACGCCATTGTTGGATTGTGACCGCCGTGGGACCTTCTATAGAGAGGCGACGCGGAACTGTATATAATGCGTGGAGGTAGCCTCTAGGCCGCATCACTAATCTGTACAAGCTGGCTCCGTCAGTGGCTGGTGCACCCATTGAGTGACTGTTGCTAGTTGAGCTGCCTCGTAGTATGTTTGAATGTGCGGCAGTGCTATTTCGCCATCGTACCAGCTACGCGTCAGTTTACCTAGGGCGATTTTTGGGGGACCCCCCTCCCACAGCAATGTGCGAACCAAGCTATCAATGGCATTGAAATATGTGTCTGGAACTGGGAAGGGAGTATTTTGGAGAACATACAAAAAACGTGGCAGCGCCATAATTTTAAACAATGCCGCTCTACCAAGCAGTGAGAGTGGGAGGGCCCGCCAGTGACAGATGTCGCTTTTGAGGCGGTCCAGAGGGGGCTGCAAATTCCGAGCTGTATAGACCACGGGGTCTCAAGTGATAAAGATCCCCAAGTAACTGAATCCCTCCGAGGTCACTTGGGCCTCGCAGTCTGCCGGTAATGTTGGCCTCGGTCCGCTAAGAACATAGACCACCGATTTTGCCCAGTTGATCGTGTATCAGGAAAACCTTCCGAATGTGGCGAAGATATTTAATATTCTCGTTATCGAGGCTCTGGGGGATGCCACATTCAGGAGGACATCGTCTGCATAAAGTGAGATCCTGTCCTCCCAGTCTTCCGACCATCGTAAGCCCCGAATTATCGGATCCATGCCGCCACCGGCTCTAACATTAGTGCAAAAATAAGTTGGGAAAGGGGACAACCCTGTCTCATCCCTCGATGTAAAGGAAACATGCGGGATCTTACCCCATTTACCATCACTTGTGCACAGGGGTCTGTGTAGAGAAGCCCCAGCCATGAAAGGAATCGGGGTCCAAATCCCATGTGCTGGAGCACTGCCACCATGTACAGCCACACAATCGTATCAAAGGCCATGTGTGCATCTGGGGACAGCATCGCTGCCTCCTCCCTAATTCTATGCCTGCGTCACATGACTCCATGAAGGCATCGGAGGTTTAGGGCTATGCTACGCCCTGGCATGAATCCGGACTGATCCGGATGGACCAAGGCAGGAAGTAAGGGTAAAAGCCCTGGGTTTTCCCTCTTTGTGTATCACAACTATCGTCCCCAACCTCTGATCTGATGGCAGTGATCCTATGTCTCTACTTTCATGAAACATGGCTAGCAGATGGGGTGCGGTTACCTGCGCCGTAAGTTTGTAAAGTTCAATCGGGATGCAGTTTGGTCCCATAGCCTTACCCGGCTTCAATGCTCCTATGGCCTGAGTTACCTCAGTCACTGTTAAGTTTTCTTCTAGCTGTTGACTTTCCTCTACGGTTAAGATCGGGAGTCTTATATCTTTCAGGAAATCTAAGGATTCCTGCTCAGTATATTGTGTCTTGGCGACGTATACCGCCGCGTAATAATCTGCAACGGTCTCTGCAATCTCTCTCGGATCTTTCATTGTTTTGCCAGTTTGGGTAACAACTGACGGTACCCATCTGTCCGCCCTTTGGTGTTGGTCTAGCCAGGCCAAAAGTTTGCTCGCTTTGTCGCCTGCCTCATATATTCAGTTATGAGTCTCCCTAATTTCATTCCGGGCTTCCTCTGTTACGTGGTCTCTATAATCTTGTTGTTTCAGTTTGAGTCTATGTTGCAACGCGTCATCTACCCTTCCCACTACTTGATGCTCGAGATCCAGTATTTCTTGCTCAAGTGTCGTGACTAGTGCCCTTTTTTCCTTTTCATACCCTCCGATCAGCGAGAGGGCCTGGCCTCTCACCACCGTCTTGTATGCCTCCCATAGTGTCTGCGATGAAGCAACTGTATCCACATTCTCCTGAAAATAGAAATTTGTGGCCTCAATTAAGCCCCTTCCTATATTTGGGATCTTAATATACTAGGGGTTTATGGGCACAGGACCTGAACGTCACCCCCCTCCTATTGCATATCTTGCCCACACGGGGGAGTGGTCCGAGATGCCTCTAGCCAGGTGCCTAACTTCCGTGAATTGGGAGAGGAGATCCGGGGGGAAATTAATAGGTCTATTCTCGATCGGCTACCATGCGCCCCTGAATGAAATGCATATTCTAAGGCAGTTGGATTGAGCGCCCTCCAGATGTCGATTAGCCCTAGTGCTAGGAGAAATTCTGTTAGTCGTGATTTTGCTGGCGCCTGCGTTCTGGGTGGCGTGCGGTCTAAGGTGTCACTACCCGTTATATTGAAGTCCCCTCCCAGGAAAAGTCAGCCTGGCGGCAAGTCTAGTAACAAAGCCCCCAAATCTGTCAGGGTCGAATCTCTAAACGTGGGAGGGATGTACAATGATGCGATATTCAATACGGCCCCTGCCCATTGCCCAGAAATTACTGCATATCTCCCCAGTCTGTCTATTTTAGTCGCTCTCTATGATTAGTGGCAGACCTTTCTTAACGAGGATTCCCGTACCCCTCGATCCCGATGTGTACTCCGCATGCACCTTCATCTCGTAACACCAGCGGTTTAGCGCCTTGCAGCTATTTCCCATGAGATGGGTTTCTTGTAGGAGAATCACGTCTGGGGAATGTCTCTTTACGAACTGAAGAACTATCCCACACTTAAGCATACTCCCCAGCCCATTGACATTCCAGGACAGAATGCTTATGCCAGCCTGGTGTTGTGTCTGCATTTAGTGATTGAATCTGGTGACTTTCTCGCCACTATATAGCTTATGTCTTGATCCATGTTTTGTTTTATGGATTCTAGGCCTTCCAATTTGCACTGTAGGGTTTGATTAGAGTTTGAAATATCATCTGCTCTACATACATGCACTACACTTAAAAACATCACATAGAACATTAACAAACCCAACAGGGTGTCCAACACCCCCTCCTCCCACCTGATCCCTTAGAACTACCCCCCACCCTGCAACCCTACCAGGCGCACCCGACCAGCCTGCCCCCCCAACATAGCAGAGCGCCTGTCGACCCCCCGTGAAAAGAGTCCGGAGAACGTGTGCCTCCCCGCCACCCCAGACGCTTACCCCCACAAGCTTGTGTAATTATGCAATTGTCCCCGTGAGTCACTTTATAGGCTTGTGGCCGAAGTCCACCACCATGTAGCGCCATCGTCCAATTTTGCTCCCCTTTTTTTCAATTTTTTTAGGGCGTCTCACCCTTCTGTTTGGTGGTTCCCCCATTGGGGACAACCCACTTAGCCAATCGCTCCGGTCCCTACTTTTTCTTAAATAGTCTCACCTCAGATGTTTAGTCCTTTCTGCCACTCAGTCACTTTCTCGCGATGCCGAGTTTTCTCTCCCACCATGTCTCTCTCGGTTCCCACCTTGGGTACTTTCCTGGGCCTTGGATCCTGATTCCCTTTGGCAGGGGAACGCCCCACCGTACGCCATCCTTCTATCCAGGCCCAGGCCTCCTCCGGAGTTTCAAAGAACCACGATTTTCCTCCCTCCTCCACTCTGAGCCGGGCCGGGTACATCATTGAGTATCTCACCTCCCTCTTCCTCAAATCTTGCTTAACCGCCAGAAATGTCCTTCTTAGTTTCTGTACCTTTTAGGTATAGTCTGGGAAGAAGGAGATACGAACGTTCTCGTGCATAACTCGAACCACATGACTTAGCTCACTTTATGGCTAAAGTAAAGTCAGGGTCACCTGAGGACCCTTGCCCGCCGAAGGTGTTCAAAACCATCATCCCAGTGATTGAGGCTGAGGTGTTGTCTCTACTAAATCTATCCCTGGCAACAGGAAGAGTACCACAGAAATTTAAGGAAGCCTTGGTGATCCCATTACTGAAGAAGGCAGGGGCGGACACCAAGACCCTTAAAAGTTTTAGACCTATTTCTAGACTCCCTTTCCTGGCTAAAGTTCTTGAACAACATGTTCTTCGAGTACTTTCGTAATTTGTAGAACAACACCAGTTGCTACATACCAGGCATGCCGGCTTCAGGGCGCACAACAGCACTGAGTTGGTGATGCTCTCAGTGCTGGATGACCTGCGGCTTGCAGCCGACAAGAAGACCCCCACAGCCTTAATCCTCTTGGACCTCTCAGCCGCATTCGACACGGTGAACCACGTACAGTTGTTGGCCCGTGTCCGGCGGCTGGGAGTCTCTGGGATGGTCCTCCAATGGATTACTTCCTTCCTGGAGGATCGGTCCCAGAGAGTCCAAATGGGAGATTGTACATCTAGGCAGGGCAGCCTACAATGGGGGGTCCCTCAGGGCTCTGCGTTGTCTCCTTTACTTTTTAATATCTACCTGCAGCCTTTGATAGACGCACTAGCTAAAACAAGCTGTCAGGGGTTTAATTACGCCGACGACACCCAGCTAATTGTGCGTATTGACAACGCTCCCGCCGCTCAGGGTAATGTCCAGAACATCCTCCGTTTCACCATGAACTAGATGACCTCTAACTCCCTAAAGGTAAATCCAGACAAAACAGAAGTACTGGCTGTGATCACAGGGGTTTCGCCCTGGTCCAGTCTTTATTGGCCCCACGAGCAAGGCACCACTCCAATCCCGGTGCCAGCAGTGAAGAGCCTTGGCGTAAAGCTGGACCCTGGACTAACCCTAAAAAATCAGGTTTCTGCTGTCGTAGGGAGTTGTATTGGCCTGATGCGGCAACTCCGGAAATTGGTGACCCTGTCTTTCTCCACCATGCAGACTGTCGTGACGGCACTAATCTTGTCACGCTTAGATTATGGCAATGCAGTCTACATTGGGCTTCCCGATATACTTCTGGGGAAGCTACAAGTGGTCATGAATGATGCGGCAAGGCTGATTTTTAGGTTGCCAAGAAGTGCCCATGCTGCCCCTCTGCTGCAGCAGCTCCACTTGCTTCCCATCAAGCAAAGGATTAAATTCAAGGGGCTGTGCATTGCTCACAAGTCCCAGTTTGGAGAGGCACCCAAATACATCAAAGATCGCCTAAGGCCCTATGTGCCTGGTCGCACCCTTCGGTCATCAGATTCCTGTTTGTTAGCTTGCCCACGCTTTAACAGAACGACCCTAGGGGGCCGGGCATTCTCTGTCACCGTTCCCCAGATTTGGAATAAACTGCCTGACGGTATGCGCAAGGAAAGCAGGCTACTACCATTTAGGAGGAGACTTAAAACCCTTCTGTTTACAGAGGCGTTTAGTTAAGCTCACTCTAATGCAGGTCGTGGATAGCTGCACGTGAGGATACTGGACCTCTGATTCATGTTGCAGCGCTTAGAGACCTTCCGGTGATAGGCGCTCTATAAATGAACTCTAACATAACATAACATAACATAACATAACTGGTGGGGCAACCCTGGCCGTCTGTAGAACCAGGTCCCCATCCTGAAAGTGAAGAAGGTGGGCAAATATGGGATGTGGCGGGGCTCCTGGTCTTGGTCTCCCTCCCAGTACTCTATGGGCTCTCTCCACCGCGAATAGTTTTGACACGCCAGGGGGCTGTAGTTTCTTGACGATGAGATCCTCCATGAAGAGGTCGGTGGATGGGCCTTCTGCTCTTTCCAGCACCTCTAGGATGCGAACGTTATTCCTCCTCGACCGTCTCTCGAGATCCTCAAGCTTAGCCTCCAAGCTGGATGTCTTTGTCTGTAGCTCCCCTAATGTTTCTTGAGTGGCCTTAGCATTTTTTGTGAGATTCTCGGCTGTGTCTTCTACTTTTCAGAGCCTGTCCGCCATGTTGCGCAGGTCCGCCCGTATCAGGGTGACTTCCGTGCCGACCAAATCTATTCTTCCCTCTAGGGCGGTTCGAACTCCATGAATTGCGGCCATAATATCTTGAAGAGATAGGGGTTCTCCATTTGCCTGTTGCGGCGGCACTGACGATCTGTGGTCTTCTTGGGCCTCCGCTCCCTCTGGCACCTTAGGCAGAGCGAATTTGTCCATTTTAGTCTGGTGCGAATTTTTTGGGCCACGGGTCCCGGTCATGACTTCCCAGGACATCAGTTCCGATGAAGGGGGAAAACAGTTGGGGGGGGGAACAAAACCACAGAGGGGCCTCTGGGTATTCCCTGCTGCCTGCTACAGGTGAAACGTCACTCTGTACGGCCTGTCAAGGTTCCCCAATACCCTGCAGCTTCTCAGCCACTGTCCTGGCTCTCGCGGCCTTGCCCTGCCCTTGGAACTTCGTTCTCGCTGGGGTGATTTATTGCGCGGGGCCGAGGTGTTATGCAGGCCTCCTCACCACCTGTGCAGTCTTGCCCCTACCTCTGCCTATTAAATGTCTTGAGGACAGTCTTATTGTTCGAGTGGGTCTGTGCGTTATTTTGTGCCCTGCGGACTGGTTCTTCGTGTGTCCTGTGCACCAGCCTCACTTGTCTCTGAAGCCTAGGCTGGCAGCTCCTACACGGTGACTGGTTTTGTTTTTAGTGGGGCAGGAAACCAGCTTGCCAAGTTTTGCACCTCCCTTCACTGGTGCAGTTGCTGCTTGTATTTTACCTCCCTCGTGGGTGGGCACTGCAGGTGCCTCCTGTCCTTTCCAGGACACTATACTGCGTGCTGCTGCGAGGGCAGGGAAACCGGAGATTGCCGCTGTCTTTGCAAGCGCGTCTCCCAGTGCCGGGAACACATTGCTGGCTCCGCCCCCTATGCATGCAACGCCGCTCACTGCCGGCGCGCTCCACCCAATCGAGGCCGGGGCCTCTCAATGTCGCACAGGCTGCAGTCCGAAGGTCGACTTTTCTGCCATTGCGGAGGGCGCAGAATGATTCACGCGCCTCTCTGAACACTCCAGTTGCACTGCCCTCGGTGCGCGGCGCAACCGCCACGGATAATTGAGCGGATAATGTCCTTTTTTTGAAGATGCTGCACATCACTGACAAAAGCATTTTGCTTTTTTCCAATGCTGTACACAATCGTGAAAAAGCACTGGCAATTAAGTAGGTTCCAAAGGCAACACCTTTGCCAATGTTTGTTAGTGTCTCCCAATGTCTAATTTACAGTGTAGGCATTTCCTGAAGATGTACCTTTTGTTTGCTATCGGTCATTCAAACTTTTATGGACACTGAAAATTTTCAGCTGCTTTGTTATTAGCATGTAGCTCTTACATAACTTTTTGAATTCACTGTACATTTTGTTTTGCAATGGCATATAAAGCACTCTAACACCTTTGTAATATGAAGTGCACCTTTTTGCATTTGCTGTACTCTGATTTGGAATTTTGCTTTCGTGGTAAAATGCCCCAAAGCCCTTGTTGCAAAGATAGTGCTGTGTCATGCACTACTATAAGTAAATTAAGTCTTTTTTTTTAACACACTTTATTGGGTTTTTCAGGTTTTATATATCATACAAGCATTGCATCTCATGCCAGCAAAAGTCCATGTTGCATGTTTTACAATGGTGTACAGTCCCATTACATTTACACTTCAATCCAGAATGTAAGTCGCTAGGCATAGCAATCTTGTAACATGTTATACATTGAACGGATATTTCGACTACGATTGCAGCATGTTGTCTAGATACATATGCAAGTGTTTCAACATTATTCCTAAACTTAATGAACTGAACCCCCCCTCTCAACCCTCCCAACTCTACTGGACCCACCCCTGTATATGTTATTGTCACATAGTTCCGCCATATCACACCCAGTTACACCTGTAAGGGCAGCCCGTGTTTATGTGGTGCTACTGTGCAACATTCTTATACGTAAGGTTGTCTTATTTGTATGTGCGGCAACTGGGTTATAGTACACACCTAAGTAAATTGAGTCTTTAGCATGGTACAGGAAGGGCCACAAATGGAGTAAATGAGCTAAAAGATCTGTGGAACGTGAAGGATAACTGGCATAAAAAATGCAAAAAATGGGTGTACACCTGTTCCTTAAATTTGGAAATCGAAACAACATCTTAATATCTGATACTGTTCATCAAGCACACACTAAATAATGTATAAATGGAATCAACACAGTGCATGTGATTGTGATCATTGCATATATATGATAAACTATACACTCAGACCATTGCCTACCATTGATTGTGGGAAAACAAATAGAAAAATTAAAATTCATATTAATGAACATAAAAGCAACATCAGTTCTGCACACAAAAAATTCACTTTTGTCTGTATACTTGAAAAAAGCTGGTCAAAACGCTCCGTGTTGTTATTATTCTCGTCCTTCTAAATATATATAATATGTATAAATAATCGGCTGCGTGGCCAGATATGATGGCCGACTAGTTGTGCCTCGCTGTTGCTCCCACCACGAAGAGCACAATCCTGCTGCATCCTACATGTCTTCACACATAGAGGCCCCACTGATAAGAGCATCAACACCCCTAGTCTTCTGGGGTGCTGTAGAGGCTGCTGGCAAACTCCTGTGCTAATTAGTAGGGGTGGGCAGAATTTGCGTAGTCGCGCTAGGCAAAGCTCTGCGAAACGGTAAAAAATCTCCGCGAGCACGCAAAAGTTCAGCGAACACGCGGAATTGCTTGTTCCGCCCGTTCGCAATGCTTTTTTCCTGTCCGCGAACGCTGTTTGCGTGCTCGGGGAGAAATATCTTGCGAACACGCATTTTGAAAGCGCGAACAAGAAAACAATTCCGCGAAGCCGCGGATCGCGGAATTTTTGGCAATTCCGCGTTCTCCGCGGAACGCGAAATTACCCAAATTCCGCAAATTCCGTGAGCGGAACGGAATTTACCGCCCAGGCCTACTAATTAGGAGGCAAGATACGCTCCCGGACCAGGCCGGTGGTGATGCGGCCTTGACCGACACGATGGGCCCCGGGGGATGGCGAAACCTCGGTGCTGCAGCAGCAGTGATCCAGCAACACTGCGACGGCACTGTTGCTGCCAACATAACACTGTGATGGCATAGTGGACATCCCCTCCTGCCCACCTGGACATGGCGAGGGTTAGTAAGTGGCACCCCAACAGCGATGCCTTTCTGAGGTGGGTCCAAGATGGTGACTGTGAATGCGGA
>CAWUFW010002544.1:2067500-2168924 GCA_963921515.1 Calotriton arnoldi | reverse complement strand
AATCCACAGCACACTGACACAGAGGCAGACACCTGAGGGGTCAAATCACTGTGCACAATGTGTCAGCTGATACACGGGAGTGGGAGTACAGAGTGCATTGCATGGCCTGGAGTAGGCATGACTGTCCTGCTCCACATGAATGAGGGATGTGCCCTGGACAGTGGATAGCTGGCTATGTATGTGTGACACACGTAATCTGCACACTCCTGGGGCCCAAACATTGTTCCCACCCGCTGCATGGGCGTGTGCCACATACCCCAGGCACATGTGGTGGCTCAGCACAGCAAGTGGACCGCATATCAAAGCAACACGCAGATTACATGTCCGAACACAGGCGTAGTGTGAACAATGGACCCATCCATGATGCCCACAACAGAGTTAGGGAAACAGATGCTGTCCCACACCTTTAGTGAAGCAAACTGCAAGGACACAGTCCCAAGTGACACAATTCCCTCAATGTAAGGGCCACACCTGGGTATCAGATGAGCAGTGGGCAGTGCACAATAGAGGGACATGGCTCCTGGACAACATGACTGCTGCACTGTGGCAGTTGAACCAGGCCAGAGGAGGGCACAAAGCATGTAATACAGAGTTCACAGTGCAGTCTTTGACTCACCCCTCCTTGCTGCTGTCTGGCCTTCAGCTGCCCATCCAGGTCTGGAAACACCACCGCCAGGATCTGGAGCATGTGGGGGTCAGGGTCCGTGTTCCGCCCCTCCTGCGAGGAGGCGACAGCTTCAGCTGGACCCGTGCAATCCTCCGAGTCCAGCCCCGAAGGTCCTGCCACCTCTTCTGGCAGTTGCGGATCCGGCGCTTGTAGACCCCCACGGACCGGACAGCCCGGACGATGTCCTTCCAGATCTCCTGCTTCCGATGGGCATTAACCTGTCAGGATGACAAAGTGAAAAGGCCATTACTACACATGCAACATATCCGTGCATGACACAGTTGTATATACATGTCTCAATCGCAGGGGCACATGATGTACACAGGCAGTGCAAAGCTGCCCATGGACAGTTTGCCAGACGTCACTACATGGTATCATTGCATGGGAAGTAAAACCTTGTTCAAATGCACTGTCACTGCACCATACCTGTCCAGTGCATGTCACTACACACTATGGGGGGTGACAACTACTCAGTGAGCCTGCTAGCCAGTGGCGTGCAGACTTTCAGCCTTGCCAGTCAGACAAAATGCACATTCAGAAAGGCAGTGCACAGAACACTCACCTGCTCCCCTGGTGTCCCCTACAGCTTGCTGTACTGTGGAAGTAGGCTGTCCAGCAGGGCCTGGTTCTCTTCAAGGCTGAAGGCTGGGGCTCTCTCCACAGTACGTGCCATTGCAGGGTCCAGAGGGGCAGAGACAGCAGCAGTGCAGTGGCAGATGTCGTCCTGGAGCATGTAGTGCAGGCAAGTGAGCTCTCAGGGGAACAGCCAGCAATATATATGTGCTGGAGAGGCAGATACTGTCCCTTGTGTCCAAAGTGATAGGTCCAAGTCGTTTGCATCTTCTGAATCTGGCCAATCCATGGAATAGCAGCACCAAAACACGCCCACAGCATCCTTCAAATCTTCAACTTCATGACATACATGATTTTGCAACATTGTTGTGGTTGACCAACTGATTTTCCAGCAACCGACTCGTTCAAAATTCGAAAACGCGTCCGTTGCCAGGCAAGCCCATTGTCAATGGGTGCGCACCGATCGGTCCATTGCGGTACAACGCGTACAGGGTACAACGCGTACCCGCACACATTGAATGCAATGGGCCGGCCGGAGGCACTGGATCGGTCCATTGCAGTTCAACGCGTACAGGGGTACAACGCTGCACCGCACACATTGAATGCAATGGGCCGGCCGGAGGCACCGATCGGTCCATTGCAGTACAACGCGTACAGGGTACAACGCGTACCTGCACACATTGAATGCAATGGGCCGGCCGGAGGCACCGATCGGTCCATTGCAGTACAACGCGTACAGGGGTACAACGCGTGACCCGCACAAATTGAATGCAATGGGCCGGCCGGAGGCACCGATCGGTCCATTGCAGTTCAACGCGTACAGGGGTACAACGCGTACCCGCACACATTGAATGCAATGGGCCGGCCGGAGGCACCGATCGGTCCATTGCAGTACAACGCGTACAGGGGTACAACGCGTACCCGCACACATTGAATGCAATGGGCCGGCCGGAGGCACCGATCGGTTCATTGCAGTACAACGCGTACAGGGGTACAACGCGTACCCGCACACATTGAATGCAATGGGCCGGCCGGAGGCACCGATCGGTCCATTGCAGTACAACGCGTATAGGGGTACAACGCTGTACCCGCACACATTGAATGCAATGGGCCGGCCGGAGGCACCGATCGGTCCATTGCAGTACAACGCGCATAGGGGTATAACGCTGTACCACGACACATTGAATGCAATGGGCCGGCCGGAGGCACCGATCGGTCCATTGCAGTTCAACGCGTACAGGGGTACAACGCGTACAGGGGTACAACGCGTACCCGCACACATTGAATGCAATGGGCCGGCCGGAGGCACCGATCGGTCCATTGCAGTACAAGGCGTACAGGGGTACAACGCGTTCCCGCACACATTGAATGCAATGGGCCGGCCGGAGGCACCGATCGGTCCATTGCAGTACAACGCATCACTGTACATGTGACTGGCATATGTCAGCATGCCTGTCTCAGATGGACATATGCCAGCCACAGATAGCTCCCAGGGAGTGAGGGGCACACCTACATCACGACAGCCTGTCCAAACTTTATCATAAGGCATGTAAGGCTGCATTTCCTATTGTTTGTATGTTGGTGTACATGTTGTCCTGTGGGTGTCACCTGTGGGCAGCCACCCCCAGGCTGTGCACGTGTTCATGGGGACAGGATCCTGGGTGTTACGTATACATGACCACTGTGATGTGCAACTGTTCATATCTGTGCATGTGCCATGGTCACATTTCACGGTGGTGTATGTGTATGTCATGTCACATACCCCGTGAGTCCCATGTGGGACGGTATGTTTGAGCCAGGGTGTCCCAGTGGCACAATAGTGATGGTCCTCCACAGTCTTTGTGCATGTAGTGTTTACAATGTCTCTGATTTCATGTGCACAATGGGAGACAGTCTCCACATCCACGGTGTGTGTGCATGGACTTTGATGTTGTGCGTGTGTGTGTCACAGACGTCCATGTCTGTCCTGCCGTGGCAAGTGGGGCCACTACATGTGGGGGTCATGGTTGTTTTGCTGTGGTGTATACATGATACTCCATGTAATGCCAGTGTCCATGTGGCAATACAGGGTCCCTGGGAATGTACCTGTCGTTGAGCTGTGGTGCCTGGGGCACATCTGTCCTCACATGTCACTGTGGGGGTTATTGTGACACTGCAGCAGGAGATGGGAACTGTGACACGGCCTCATGATATCCAATGGGCCAACCTGGGACTAATTGATGCCACCTGTTGGACCGTGTTGACAGATGTTGGCCATGTATGTACCATACATGTCCTTCCGGAACTGCACACTTCATGTAGTTGTGCCTCATAATGATGTATGTTGGGATCTTGAGTGTGTTCAATGCCGCATATGTGGGGTGACTGACAATCTTGCTTACTTCTCCTCTGCACTGCAGGGCTCCTGCTGTCCATCGACCATTCCCAGACCTGGCAACGATGGTGGAACGGGACAGCATCCGACGGTACCGCTTCACCAGGCAGCTGATTGAGGATTTGGCAGTGCAGTTGTCCCCACATTTGCAGCCTGGCCCGCCGTATCCTACAGTGCTGACCCCCAAGGTGAAGGTGATGGCAGCCCTACACTTCTTTGCCACCGGTACCTTCCAACATACTGTGGCGACTGCTGGTGGGATGTCACAGACCATGTTGAGCCGTGTGCTCCGCGATGTTTTGGCGGCAATGTTGCTATTCCTGAACCGGTACATCTATTTCCCTAGACTGCGACGACTCACTGACGTGAAGAGTGACTTTTATGCCCTGGGGAGGATGCCGCATGTCATTGGCTCCATTGATGGGACACATGTGGCTTTGGTACCACCACAGGCCCAGGAGCAGGCCTACAGGAACCGCAAGCACTACCACTCGGTCAATGCACTGGTGGTGTGTCTTGCAGACATGACCATCACACACGTGTATGCCCGTTTCCCTGGTTCAGCACACGATGCCTTTGTGATGAGGAGTAGTCTCATCCCCAGGATGATGGCACAGATGCAGAACCAGCGTGCCTGGCTTGTCGGTGTGTACTGACTTTGTGCCATTGTGTGTGATCTGATCTGTAGTATTCCGCCCACTTTTCCAAGTCATCTAATGTGCACTTGTCTGTCCGTAGGTGACTCGGGATACCCCAACATGCCGTGGTTGCTGACACCCCTCAGGAACCCTGTGACACCAGCCCAGATGCGCTACAATGAGGCACATGGTCGGACCAGGAGAGTGATTGCGCGGACATTTGGTCTCCTGAAGAGCCGCTTCCGCTGCCTGGACAAGACCGGAGGGTCCCTCCCATATGCCCCTGCGAAAGTGTGCAAGATTATCATCGTCTGCTGCATGCTCCACAACCTGGCAGTGCGGAAGGAGTTGCCTCTCATCCAGGATGACAATGACCAACATCCGCCACCTGTGGAGGATCCTGGCCTGGACCACGATGCCAGTGACGATGATGATGATGATGATGATGGTGATGTCCGCACACAGCTCATCACCAACTTCTTTAGCTGAATGTGAGTATCCTGAGGTGTCATGTCAATGATGTGAGTTGGCATGATGTGTGGGTGGTGCTCTGGTGCTGTTGGAGTGTGTCCATGGGCTACTTGTCTGGATGTGTGTTGCGATGTGTGCTAACAGGTGGGCTGTACTCCCCAACAGTGTTGACATGCTAACTTGGTTCTGGGTGGGTATCTTGTAACATGTATTGTGCATGAGTTTTGCTGTTCTGTCCTGTACTCCATTGCTTTTGACTGTGTGTCATTTCTGTCCTTCACAGGGTACTTTCAGATTCGTTTGGTCAACTGTGTCCACCGACGACGTGATTGCACTTCCCGGGTGGTAGCTGTTGTGTCCCTACAGGTGATGTGCGCCACACCCATGGACTTCCTTCCTTCTACAGTTGTTGACTGTGTGCCCGCTGCCAGGTGGGATTACCTTGCATCTGTAGTGGTTACGACATGTTGCAACTGTGTAATAAACCTGTGCTTCACTTTGTGATGTGCGTTGTCTGTGGTCACACATTTGACTGCCATTTGCTTACTGCACCTGTGGGCTACTTGACTACAACTGGGAATGGGTGTGGTGTCTGTGCATTGCACCGTCTTCCCTGGCAACATCAGTGTAGGCAATGAGTCAGATGGCCTAGGTGTGTATGTGTTGTGTAGCCCTGGTGGTGTGTCTCCCTCATATGTGTCACGTTGCCTTTACTCACATGCCTGTGTTGTACTTGCTGTTGCAGTTCGCATACACAGTGTAATTTTGCAGTTCATCATCCCCATTACAGCACCCACGTTGGAATCACGACAGAGGCAAGTATGGTGTATTAGTGTGTTTATTGTGATACATTTGTGTTAATAGTGCATAGGATGGGTAGTGCTGTACATAAATCTTGCAATCCGAAGTTCCTAGGTGAATTGAAAGTCCTGGTAGACAGGATCCCCAGTATCGGGGCCACAGTTGTCTGACACATTGGTCCAACTTGTACTCCCCATGCAATGTGTGGGAGTAGTGTTGCCGTCAACAGGGTGAACAGTCTGTGCACAAAGGCGAACATCCAGAACAGGTTCAGGCTTCCTGGGAGGTGCGCTTGGCCATCGGCCTCTCACTTTTCCCTCCTCGGACGACCCCTCTTCTTGGGGGGCCCCTCAAGTACAGGCTGCTGCGGTGCAGGGGACTCTCCGCCAGAGTCCTCCTCCCTCCCTGTGGCAGTTGCAGTTTGTTCGGCACCAGATGTTGTTGGCACACAGGGAGGTGTGGACTGGTTGCTGTTCATCTGGCGGAGGCATTGTAAAATGTCCCTGTGCACCGCCGTCATCTCATGCAGTGCATCCCACTTGGACTCCACGCGGGACATGTGTGAGTCCACGCGGGACATGTGTGACTCCACGTGGGACATGTGGGAGTCCAAGCGGGCATGATGGGCAGCCTGCTGCTGTTTCATGTCTCTGAGGAGCCCCACTACCTGGCTGAGCTCTCCGGTGCTGGACTGGTACGCATCAGCTATGCGTACCAGTTGTGGGTCATCATGCACACCAGCAACGTCTGCAAGCAGCGACCTCTGTCTCCCACCCCTCCCACCACCCCTGCTGACATGTGCAGTGTGTGCAGTGGCACGCACAGATAACCCTGGTCCACCTTGGGAGTTGGTGGTGGTGGTGGTGTCCATGGCCCCAGGTTGGTCCAGGGTCCCTGTGCTGGTGTTGTTCCTTGTTCTGTCCAAGTCGGCAGGGATGGTATTTGTGGTGACAGTCGTTGGAGGGGTGGGTGCAGGGGGTGCAGCTGGTGGTCCTGCTGGTGCTGCAGCTGGTGGTCCTGCTGGTGCTGCATGTTGACTTGCACCGGATGTGCCAGGTTGGTCTTCATCGTCCGAGGAGGACAGAGGCTGTACGACGCCAGTGAGCTCCGCATCCTCTTGAGCCTGGGACTGGGACTCCTCAGCGTCTGCTGCTGTGTCCCCATCATCACCTGTTTTTGGGAGACACAAACAATGTATGTTATGTTTCTGCAGGCATCAATGGTTGACACACATGACAGTTGTGACTGTGCCTCTGGGTGCGGGCCTGTACATTGCATTGTCCTAAGTCGTCACAGTCAGGGGTTGATATTGGTGTGGCACATTGTCCTGCATTATTTGGGCATTTCTATGTATTTTCTGGGGTGTGAACATGGTCTGCATTGGTTGTGTTTGGTTGACAGCCGACCCTCCTTCCCACCCACCCAGCCAGTCAGTTATCCCACCATGGAACGTGCTTGCGCTGCAGGGAGTGGAAGTTGTCTCTCAGGATGTCAGTCAGTGGTGTCCTGCTGTTTGTTGGTGCACAGTTGGCAGCAGGGCCTTGTGCTCCCCACAGCAGTAGCCAGTGTCAGCCATCTTGTGAGTCCTTCTCCACTTCCTGTGATGTGAGCATGGTTCAGGGTGGTGTTGATGGGACAGTTGTGGGGGTGACCAATATCAGTGACTACGACTCCCATCATGCTATTGCCTCCACCCCACTTCCCAGCATTCCCATACTTACTTGCTTTTGTGGGGAGTTCAGTGTGTGTGGGTGTGAGAGCAATGGCAAGATGGCTGACAGTGGTGTCCTGCTGTTGGTTGGTGTGCAGTACCCAGCATGCCCTTGTGCTCCCCACGACACAGCAACAGTGTCAGACATCTTTGATGGGCATTTCCACTCTCTGTGGAATGTGCATGCGTGAGTGTGAGCTTGCTGGGCCATGTGGTGGGGGATGTAGAGCTGTGACTACGACTCCCATCATGCTATTGCCTCCTCCCCCTTCCCAGCATGCCCATGCTTCCTTCCTTTTGACTCTGCTTCCCTGTGGGGTGGGCTGGCTGTGCTGACAGGATGGCTGGGAGTGTTGTCCTGGCAGTTGTTTGGCTAGAAGTCCCAAGAGTGTCCCTGTGCTTCACACAACATAACCCAGGGTGGTGGTTCTTTGTGGGATCTTGTGTTAGGATGGGGGGCATTGCATTCTACCAGGTGGGTTCTGTGGAGTTTGTGTTGGGGGGTGTGTGTGAGGGGAGGTGCTTGTGACTATGGTCAGTGCTGCAAGTCCTCCTTCCCACCCAGCTAGCCAGATATCCCACCATGGAACGTGCTTGCATTGCAGGGAGTGTAAGTTGTCTCTCAGGATGTCAGTCAGTGGTGTCCTGCTGTTTGTTGGTGCACAGTTGCCAGCAGGGCCTTGTGCTCCCCACAGCAGTAGCCAGTGTCAGCCATCTTGTGAGTCCTTCTCCACTCCCTGTGATGTGAGCATGGTTCAGGGTGGTGTTGATGGGACAGTTGTGGGGGTGACCAATATCAGTGACTACGACTCCCATCATGCTATTGCCTCCACCCCCTTCCCAGCATGCCCATGCTTCCTTCCTTTTGACTCTGCTTCCCTGTGGGGTGGGCTGGCTGTGCTGACAGGATGGCTGGGAGTGTTGTCCTGGCAGTTGTTTGGCTAAAAGTCCCAAGAGTGGCCCTGTGCTTCACACAACATAACCCAGGGTGGTGGTTCTTTGTGGGATCTTGTGTTAGGATGGGGGGCATTGCATTCTACCAGGTGGGTTCTGTGGAGTTTGTGTTGGGGTGTGTGTGTGAGGGGAGGTGCTTGTGTCTATGGTCAGTGCTGCAAGTCCCCCTTCCTACCCGCTACTAGCCAGATATCCCACCATGGTACGTGCTTGCATTGCAGGGAGTGTAAGTTGTCTCTCAGGATGTCAGTCAGTGGTGTCCTGCTGTTTGTTGGTGCACAGTTGCCAGCAGGGCCTTGTGCTCCCCACAGCAGTAGCCAGTGTCAGCCATCTTGTGAGTCCTTCTCCACTTCCTGTGATGTGAGCATGGTTCAGGGTGGTGTTGATGGGACAGTTGTGGGGGTGACCAATATCAGTGACTACGACTCCCATCATGCTATTGCCTCCACCCCACTTCCCAGCATTCCCATACTTACTTGCTTTTGTGGGGAGTTCAGTGTGTGTGGGTGTGAGAGCAATGGCAAGATGGCTGACAGTGGTGTCCTGCTGTTGGTTGGTGTGCAGTACCCAGCATGCCCTTGTGCTCCCCACGACACAGCAACAGTGTCAGACATCTTTGATGGGCCTTTCCACTCTCTGTGGGATGTGCATGCGTGAGTGTGAGCTTGCTGGGCCATGTGGTGGGGATGTAGAGCTGTGACTACGACTCCCATCATGCTATTGCCTCCTTCCCAGCATGCCCATGCTTCCTTCCTTTTGACTCTGCTTCCCTGTGGGGTGGGCTGGCTGTGCTGACAGGATGGCTGGGAGTGTTGTCCTGGCAGTTGTTTGGCTAGAAGTCCCAAGAGTGTCCCTGTGCTTCACACAACATAACCCAGGGTGGTGGTTCTTTGTGGGATCTTGTGTTAGGATGGGGGGCATTGCATTCTACCAGGTGGGTTCTGTGGAGTTTGTGTTGGGGTGTGTGTGTGAGGGGAGGTGCTTGTGACTATGGTCAGTGCTGCAAGTCCTCCTTCCCACCCAGCTAGCCAGATATCCCACCATGGAATGTGCTTGCATTGCAGGGAGTGTAAGTTGTCTCTCAGGATGTCAGTCAGTGGTGTCCTGCTGTTTGTTGGTGCACAGTTGCCAGCAGGGCCTTGTGCTCCCCACAGCAGTAGCCAGTGTCAGCCATCTTGTGAGTCCTTCTCCACTCCCTGTGATGTGAGCATGGTTCAGGGTGGTGTTGATGGGACAGTTGTGGGGGGGCAATATGTGTGACTGCGACTCCCATGATGCTATTGGCTACACTGACTTGGCCAGCATACACAGAATTCCTTCCTTTGAGTGGTCTTCACTGTGTGTTGGTGTTGTTGTGGTGGCTACATGTCTGGATGTGTTTGTTAGTTCTATTTGTGCCACTGCCTAGCTGTAGTTGTAGTTGTGTTTGTACATGTGTTGGCACAGTTGGATGTGACTTTTTTGATGGCATGTGTTGTGTTTATCTGACTGACATACACATTTTGGGATGATTCTGTTCTGGTTGCTGTGTAATTGCTATGAGTGCATGGTTTGACTCTCCCCTTGACAGTGATGTGTGTGTTTTGTGGCAGTATATTGTGTACATTTGTTGTGTACTCACCAGGCTCTGGGATGTCCTCTAGTCCATATACGCTCACTGGCGGAAGGATGGCCCGCACCTTCTCCTCCCAGGGCCTGAGGTATATTGGCTTGGCAGGAGGGCCACTGCCGGTGTATTGGCTGTTGATGTAGTCTTTCTTCAGCAGGTCCCGTATCCTCCTGCGCACGTCATACCACCTGTTCTGGATGTCGCTCTTTGTGCGCCGACATGGTGATTGTGCGTTCACCCTGTTGATGATCCTCTCCCACATCTTGGTTTTCTGGGAGATGGGGGTCTGTTGGACCAGTGTGCCAAACAGCTGTGGCTCTACCCTGAGGATCTCGTCTACCATGACTTCCAATTCACTATCTAGGACCTTGGGATTCTTCTTGGGGGGCATGGTGATGGGTGGTGATGGTGAGTGATGTGTGTGTTGGTGTGCAGGTGAGGGTGTGTGAGTGTGTGTTTTGCTGGGTGTATGTGAGGTAGGTATTTGTTGGTGTGCTGATGGTGTGTGGCTTGTGTGAGGGATGAGCTGTGGGTGTGTGGTTGGTTTCTCTTGGGTGCTGGCAGTGGAATGGCATTTGCAAAGGCTCATGGTTGTGATTTGTGTCCTTTATATAGGTGGAGTTGTGGGTGTGTCTTTGTTCTCTGTCCCCACCCCCCAGTATTTATTGGCTTGGTAATTGCTTGTTTGGCCTTTTTTTGGGTGATTTTTCCTTTGTGCTGTTTGTGTATGTTGGAAACGTTCTTGTGACCGAGTCGGACCCTGCATTTGTCTCGTACGGTGTTCTCCGTTTCGTTCACGCTGTGTTTGTGCAGTTTTCTATGCTGCGTACGCGTCGGTCGCGGTGTTTTGTGTTGCTTCGGCTCGGTTTTGTATGCGTGTCGGTCGTACGGCTTGGCCTCAGTCCGACTCGCTCGTGGTTTTCGCGCCTTGCATCGTACTTTGCGGGTTGGAGTTCGCGTGTACGTTTCGGTCGGATTTGTTCCGGGTGCGTGTCGGTCGGTTGGATTCGCGTGTTTTTCCGGCCGGATTGCTGTTTTCCTTGCGGCTCGGTCGGTCGACTTGGTTTCGGTACGTGTCGGTCGGATTTTTCACGCCTTGCATCGTACTTGGCGTGTCGGGCGCCACGGGTACGTGTCGGTCGGTATTATTTCCGGATCCGAGTCGGTCGGTGCTTTTTCCGGCCCGAATCGGAATCGACCCCATAGTGTACAATTACACTTGTTAACGAATTAAAGACGTGAAGTGAAAACAAAAAATGTGTTTACATATCACAACACAACTTAAACATAACCAATGAACATATATAAAAAAAACACACATTTAAACACAGTGGGGGTCATTAGGATGGCGGGCGGATCGCCATCGCCGGGCCGGCGGTGGCGATCCGCCCGCCATCCCAACCCAATTTACCCCCGCCATATTATAATGGCGGGGGTATCGCGGCGGACGCAAAGTGCATCTGCCGCTTTTCCGCCGGTCGGCAATCGTTCCGATTGCCGGCCGGAGCAGGGGCTTAATATGGTGGCGGTGCCTAGCAGGCACTGCCATCCATATTAAGATGTATGGTTTCCAAAGCCTTTCCATGGCGGTGATGCCGCCATGGAAAGGCTGGCGGAGAATCGCTTTGGGGGCCCGTTTTGGGCCCCCAGGGGGGGTGGGGGGGCTGCACTTGGGGGGTACCTATGGTACCCCCCTACATTGCCATGCACAAGGTGGCAGGCACCGCGCGGTACCTGCCACGTTGTGCATGGTAATGCACAACATGGCACTTTGGCATTGCGGCGGGTGCTGCTTACAGCTCATGGCAGTCGCATCCTAATTAGTGGTGCGGGACCGCCGCACGTCTGGCGGCCGGTCCCAGCTCCGCTAGGGTGGCGGGCGGACTAAAGTCCGCCCGCCATCCTAATGACCCCCAGTGTGAGGTACATGAAAATTGTGATTCAACACGACCAGCAATTAGTCTTGTTATTCTCTATCGGTCTAGTTGATCATTAACCCCTTGCATGCGTCGGACGGCGACGTCACGGTGGGCGTGTGCGGAGGACGGCCGGGGGCCGTCCAAACCCCACCCACTCATTAATTCGCCCGCACAGCGGGGGAATGTGCACAGCGCCGAAGGGGTTAACACTTGAAAGTATGCGTTGACGTTTCGACCCCTGGGCATTAGTGTGATTGTATTATCATCTGTAGGGGGTCTTCTTCAGGACTAAATACAAGGTCTGTGTGTAGCCTGTTTAAGAAAAAATATACTCTTTAGAATTAGTAAGGGGTTTGGACAGTATAATTATATGTGGAGAGACCAAGTGTCGCTGCTCACCTTTAAATAGGGTTCCACCTTGATACCAGAATAATGATTAGCATATACAGCACGGCAGCTTGTATAGAGTAGGAGGTTGACCTGTCAAAAATAAATTATGGTGACGTCAACGCTCGTGTTTAAGAAGAAAAATCATAGGAATTTATACCGTCTATGGTATGCCCTTGTAGGGACTGTACCTTGAATCCAACTGGTATCCTCTTGTCAGGTAGTTGATTTAGAAGTCAATGGCACAGCGTGCCTTCATAGTCTAGTATAAATTAAGCATAATTCTGAAATTTGCAATAAACAGATAAAACAGATTACATCCAGCTGTGCCATTGACTTCTAAATCAACTAAGTGTTAATGATCAACTAGACCAATAGAGAATAACAAGACTAATTGCTGGTCGTGTTGAATCACAATTTTCATGTACCTCACACTGTGTTTAAATGTGTGTTTTTTTGATATATGTTCATTGGTTATGTTTAAGTTGTGTTGTGATATGTAAACACATTTTTTGTTTTCACTTCACGTCTTTAATTCGTTAATAAGTGTAATTGTACACTATATATCTGTGTGTATATAAATGTCCTGTTCTCATTTTGAGTATACAATTTTTATGATTTTGTCATAAAATCCTAAACATATTCAGAAGCACTTGAGTAATTTTTGGGTTTAGTTTCTCTAGTTTGGACTTGCTTGGATATTTTTCATTAAATGAAAGTCTCATCTTATTAGAGGGACAAATTTTATTAATACGTTCTACGCTTTCTAAAGCAAATTGGTGGCAGAACCACTGTTCACTTAATGTACCAATCCCCAGGTTCTGCACGTAACCGGGTAACCCCATTGTTTCATATTGGCCAGCTTCTCATAGTCTAGGCTTTTTGTGTCCCCGAGCCATAGTTTCAGTTTCACTAATTGCACTGATCTTTTCTTATGTACGCCCGGTATTAGGAAGGTAATAGCGTGGTGGTCTGACCAGTCACAAGGAGCAATTGAGGGTAGCCTGACCGCCATTTCCTTTGAGATGATCCAATCCAGCGTGGAGCCTTTCGTGTGAGTTGGTAGAGTGCAGGCTTGAGTGAGTAATTGGTCAACTAGGAAGTCTTTAAGGATGTTGACCTGAGTGTCATTAAGGTAGTTCCAGTGAAGATTAAAGTCTCCTAGGAATATATCATTGGAGTGGGGGGAGGCATTTGCTGTAATGATTTCCATGAGGTGGACGATGAATGGGTCATTCTTACCTGGGGGTGTTTTAATTGACTTTTGGTGTTTTACTTTACCCTAGCCTGAATGTACGACATCATTTTTCCTTGCATGTGCCTTTCTTGCCTTGAAGATGCCTTTCATGTAATCTTGTAGTTTTAAAGTGGGAGAGCTTTCACAGAGTAGAACAGCCTTGCCAGGAACAGAACGTGTGGGATGTGCATTTGAAAGCATGAGAGAGAGAGGTGTGGAATTTTACTTAAATGGCTTGAGTCTTTCTTGGCCGATAGATCATTCCAGGTTTTTGAGAACAATTCTATCTCGGAAAGTATGCCTCTGCGATGTGGGGTGCCTCAGGGCTCCTCCCTGAGCCCCATACTTTTTAATGTTTATCTACGCCCACTGGCCGAGGTGGTCAAGCCCTTTGGGGTTAGGATCATCTCGTATGCTGATGACACTCAGCTGATTGTGTCCCTCAATCTTCTGGACAATTCTAAGATTAATTTGGCCAATTGCTTGGAAAGGATCTCCGCGTGGATGGATGGCTCTTTCCTAAAACTGAATGCAGCCAAAACGGAGTTGATGTTTTTGGGCAAGACCACCAATCTTGATACCAGCGTACTTTGGCCTAAATGCTTAGGTGTGATGCCCACCCCCAAAGAGCAAATAAAAGTCTCGGGGTGTGGTTGGATCACAACCTGAACTTTAGGGAACAGGCGCGCAGGGTGGCAGGCACCTGTTATGGTCTCTTAAAAATGATTAGGAAAGTTCTTCCCTTTTTACCTTTCATTGCAAGGAAATTATTGGTGCAAGCCTTGATTCTTTCGAGGCTTGACTATGCCAATGTGCTCTATCTTGGAGCCCCTTGCTCTACCATTAAAAAACTCCAAACGGTTCAAAACTGTGCGGCCCGACTTCTTATGCAGGCTCATAATCGGGAATCTGCCAAGCCACACATTATTGCTTTGCACTGGCTACCAGTGGCCGAAAGGATTCAGTTCAAGGCTTTGTGCATCGCCCATAAGTCACTGTCAGCTAGGGCACCACCAATTCTGCAATTTATCATTTCCCCATACCCCCCGCTACGAGCATTGCGCTCCGGGAAAAAACTCCTAGCAGCTGTCCCTAGAATAAACCGAGCTCGGAGTGGTGGACGTCTGTTTTCCTTCATTGCGGCAAAATGTTGGAATCAGTTACCAGACCATATCCGGCTGGAGGTCAATCATCTTTCTTTTCGCAAACTTCTGAAGACTCTGCTGTTTCCTTGATCCCCCCTGTTACTCTTTAGTTGTCGGCTTTGTCTCTAGCGCTGGGAGGCCTTTGGTAGCCATGCGCTTTATAAGTGTATACTCAAACTCAAACTCAAACTTCTTTGTCTCAAAGTGCAGTGTTATAAGCAGTGGTGCTCAAATGTGCATTATGTTGTACATTGGGAGATGAAGTGTGTGATGCTATAGGCAGTGGTGCACAAATGTGCACTGTGTTGAACATTGGGAAGTATTATGAAGTTCTTACTATTGGCTTTGACATGCCCTCATACCATCTTGAATTCTGATTCAGTCTTGCTTGAGCTTTTTGCGTGCACAGGCAGGCCCCCAGATTACTCAAGTTGTTTAGGTTATTCACGTTCAAGGTTGTTTTGTTGACTGTACTGCCGGAGACTTTCGTAAGCTTCGTTAAGATAAAGGCTGGAACATGTGAGAGTGCAGAGGGAACGTGGGAACTCTTTTGCCTTTGGAATGCTTGCATGGAAAGTGGCCAATTCCAGTAAGTTTCCTTGGCGCAGAGGAGAGCCTCTCAGAACCTTCTAGTGTGTTTTGAGACTATAAAGCTGGGGTTTGTTGACTTAGAAACTGGGATTTGTTTTGCCTGAATGACGGACGCATTTACAGTGCAGCGGCTCCCGGTTTTGCTGAGTCTCTTGACCCCGGCTGTGAATCCCCCAGTCAGGAGTGGGCCAAGATGAAGTTTGCAGCCGGTGATGTATCATGTTTTTGATTATTGCCATTGTGATGTGTGAGTGTCTGTGTGCACATTCAAGTCTCCAGTGGCTATAATCATCTGAGGTGTTTTCTTTGAGTATTGACTTTGTGATGTGTGAGTGCCTGTGTGCACATCCAAGTCTGATGTATTTAGTATATATATCTTTCTGATTTCTTGCAGGATGTCCAGCATAATCTGCTTGTGTTTCGGGAGGACAACACTGTTCGGAATGAGATCCTTAGAAATGACCAACGATAAACAGTGAATGATACAAGCAACCTGAACTACTGTAACCTAAGTAGCGACCACGCTGCCGAATTACAATGACATGTACCACTGCTGATTAAATGTATGTATACTGTTGAAATAAAAATACCAATAAAATATGTTTAAAAAAAAAAAAATCTGCTTGTGTTTCATTCCATAATATTATATGCTTGCGTTTCATTTTATTATTGTTATCTACTTGCATTTTATTTCATGTATATTCCATGCATTGCATATATACATATATATATATATATATATATATATATCCATATACATTTGAATGTTGTTCATTTGACATCTGGGAAAGCCTTTCTGTTAGAGAGCATTGTATAAATAAAACCCCATGCCTTATTCTTTGATGTGTTTCATTTTATATAGTGAAATCCCTTTCCAGATGGTGTTGTGCTGTTTTTATTGCTTCGTCGTGTTTTAGCCTTCGTGTGGGAGGGTGGTGTTCTCTATTATCTGGGAGTGCAAAGCAATACAGGGTGGTAGAAGGTGTGCAGTTTGCACAATTGGTTAGAGTCGTTACTTATGGAGAGTGTGAGATATTCGCAGGAGTCAAGAGGATCAGATTGAAGCTGGGTAACGGAGAGGTCGGAGCGGTGGATGCAAGCGATACCTGCCCCTTCTTTTAATTGTCTGTCAAGCCTTACAATGTTGTAGCTTGGAGGAACCAGTAAATCCATGCCGGGCGATGATGCTTTGTTGAGCCATGATTCAGTTAAGATTGCCATGTTAATTTCTTGACTCAGGATGAGTTTGGCGATGTCGGAGGCATGCTTCACTGCTGATCAGCAATTAAGTAGGAGACCCGAGAGCGGTGATGCGGACTTTACCGGGGTTATGTTGTGGGTTGAGGAGGATAAGGGTACTCACTTTAAGTTGTTGCTGTTTACCCTTCTGTTTCTGAGTGTGGATGTTCTGTTTGTGTTGATTGTGACCGTATGGATTTTATTTTCGTCTTTCTTGTCAGGGGGACTGGAAGCGGCAGGTGTTTCCTCGTAGGATAATAGAAGAGCCAGTGTTTCATCCTCCGATAGATAGTTAAGTTGTTTGCGAGGGCGATAGTATCTATTCGCCAGTGACAGGGGTTGATGGTAAGGCTTGATTTGGGGGTAGAGTACTGATTTTTGACTGTGCTTGATAATAAAGAGAGAGTGTTCGGTAAGGTGTAGGATGTTCTTCATTTCGAGAATAACGTTATGGATGTTCTGAGCTATGCTGGCTGTTCGGAGGTTCATAGCTTCAAGGTCCGTCAGTGTAGACTGTAATAGAGGCAAAGGGACCCAGGGATCAGGGCTTGGTGCGCTAGTACACTCAGGGATCCTGGCCAAGGAGTAGGAGTTCGATCTCCCTGTGGCTGCATTTCTGTGTGGAGAGGTGTGCAAAGGGCCTGTTTTGCTCAGCAGGGTGGCCAAAGGGCCTTTTTGGGAGGTAGGCGACGAGCTCTGGATGACCTGTGTGCTTGCCGCTATGGATGTGGGATGGAGACGATGAGTGGATGATGAGGTTGCAGGCGATGCCTTTTTGAGAGATTGAGGGGGTGAGGAGGGTGGTACTCTATTGGATTTAGGGGAGATGCTGCCCTGAGCACTGTGCTGTAGGGACATCACGGGGAGAATAGTGCCCATCCATTCTTTGGGAGAGGGTGTGTAGGAAAGTAGGATCTGCTTCTTATGGTTATCCCCACTTTTTGCTTGATGTGATGCTGTTTTTGACTAGTCTGACTGGGATCCTGCTAATCAGGGCCCCAGACTATCAGCTTTCTCCCTTAATTGTTGTGTTTAGTACTTAGGTACATCCCAGATTGGATACTGAGGTACCCTTGTCAGTCCCTAGTATATGGTAACCATGTACCCAGGGCATAGGTACCCCCAGAGGTCTCCCATGGGCTGCAGCATGTATTATGCCACCCATGAGAGACCATTCAAAATGGAACTAAAGGCCTGCCATTGCAGCCTGTGTAAGTTGTTGCATACACCTCTTACTAAAGATATAGGTTTACTATATCTAAGGGGCACTACACTAAAAACCTATAAGTCACCCCTATAGCAGGCCTTTACAATTCTGAAGGCAGGGTGCTTGGTTCTAAGTGAGAGGGTGCCCCTGCATGAGTAGGACACCCCTACAGCCTACGGAGTCCATTCTCCCGGGTTGTCAGTGAAGCAGCCATATACTATATAGAGGGGCACCGCATAATCACGCGATGACCATCTCGAAAACGGCTGCAACGAATCCTATCATGTTTGGTATCAAACATGTTGGGATCATACCCCCACACCGTAAACGATGTGGGAGGTATGATTCCAAGCACTGGAAAAGCCCTCCGTTAGGCTCTCAGTGTTCCCAGTACCAGCCTTCTTGACCCGGACAGTACAAAATGGTTGCTGCCGACCAGAGACACATTTCTGCCCTCCTGCTGCTGAGCCAAGCTCGAGCAGAGGAAGGTGGAACAATAGGCATCCTGTCACAGGGAGGTGTGACCACCTCCCAGACAGGATTTAGTGTATTAGGGCTGGGTGTGTGCGCTTGCCAGTGCCAGAGAGTCTGCATGTGGGGCACATTTGGTGTCCCTGTGCATAGTCCAGTTCAAACCAGTCCTGGGAGCCATTGGCTCCCGCTCTGGTGTGAAACTGGACAAAGGACATGGGAGTAACCTCCCCCCCTGTCCAGACCCTCCCCTGGGAGGGTCCCCTGAATCTTCTCAACCCTTTCCCTAGGGTACTTAAGGGCTTACCTGGGTGTAGCTCTTTAGATTGGTCGTGGGATAAGATTCAGAACTGAAACCACTGCACTTCTACCGACTGGACACTCTGGACTTCGCTGGACTTCGTTTGGGCCTGACTTCGTCTCCCTTCCAGTCTGCTGCATCGTCTGTGCCTGTGCACCATAAAGGATCCGTGTAGGACCTGTGGAGCATCCAAGACACCTGAAGAAATCTCCCTTGAAGTGAAGGAGTCACTTCCCTGCATTCGCAGGCACCTTAACACTGCTGACCGGTCTGCTGATCTCAAGCTCCTGCGGACTCCAAGGGTTCAACAACACAGGTGGTGGTTTTCTACGTCCCTCGAGGCCTGAGCTGTCCTCTCACCGAGTTTGAGGTCAGAATCCCTTGTGGGGGCTGGATTAACCGAACCCCTGTGCACTGCGTACTTTTGCAAGTGCAAATGCTTGTTGGCAACTTTGCGACAAGTGCCTTGGGCTCCAAGTAGCCCCAACCTCAGGCAACTTCTTCCACCAGGATCTTCAGCCTCACCGCCTCGTGGGCACCGTGGCCTGCTCCTTTTGGTGAGCTGCTCGAGGTCCTCTTGCGACTCCTGTGCCTCCGGCCTGTAGGTCAATTTGAGGGTCACCTTTGTTTTCCTTGGGCTCCCGTGATTGCTCAGGCCTGCCATGACTCCCCTGCTTGTGGTGAGTTCCCTGGACCTTGCTGGTCCTAACGTTGCACCTTCTCGACTTCCTGCATGGGTTGCATTTGCCAAGACTTGTTGATGCTCCCGCCGGATACCGACCCCTCAACATTCGACATCCTTCGTGGGACAGCTCATATCCGGGTCCTGGTCTTCCTCAGCGTCGCTTGGTCCTCACAGCTGGAAAGTCAAGGTCATCGACATCTTCCCTGAAGCCCCCGACATCGGAGGGCATTCGTCTTCCAAGTCTCCTGGTCACCCCTGAGTGACATAGACTCTGTCCCCTCTGCTTTCAGGTACTCCTCTTCAAGAATCCACGTTTGGATTCCTCGGGACACTTTCTCCTCTTCCAGCAGCAACACTTTCCTGAAGTCCTCCATTGGGTTTCAACGGCGGTTAGCGACGCCACTTCACACCTATGCACCCGGCTTCCCTGGGATAGGTAACTTGGGTACCACAGTATCCACGGGTGGGGTGGCTCTCCAACCTTCTGTCTTCCACTGGGTTTCTTCAGGGTGCACTGGGAAGGGTCCTTAATCTTTAAAAATCCAACCGCGACTTACACATAGACTTGTTCGGAGCACGCGGTCGTGTTCACACACTGCACACGCTCTCCGTGGGGTCCCTATCTACTTACCTTGGGTGGTTCTGTGGGTCCCCAGCAATTCTACGTCCTCTTGACATCGTCCTGACTCGAGTCGTGGTTCTTATACCACTTTCTTAGTATATGGTTTGGTCCCCTCTGTGGCCCACTGTGTATTAGTGCTATTTACTGTGAGTTCTTTGCTAAGGTATTGTGTGCTTTGTGTCTATCTCTGTGTGGGAGATACTGTAACGTACTAGATAGTGTTATATAATAACTACTTATTTTTATAAATACTTTGTGTGGTTCTTTTTCATTTATTCTATACTATAAGATTGCATTCTGGTAAAACAAGCTGCTTTACACTCCTTCAGGACTAAGCCTGAAGGCTGCTCTCCACAGCCACCACTTGGATAGCTTTCTAAGGTTGTCTGAGACCGAATATATGTTGTTATCACGCAAGCGATACATAGCATGCCATTACCACGCGGTTGTTACAACGACCGCGTTGTTACATCGCATACGATTACATTGCAAGTCGTTACCACGACTTGCTGTAGGGGGCGCGCTGGACTTAGGAATAGTATAATTTACTATTCCTACTCCAGTTTGTGCAACAGCAGGAAAGGTGTTGGATTGTAAATCCAACACCTTCTGCCCCCTACAGCAAGTCGTGGTAACGACTTGCGATGTAATCGTATGCGATGTAACAACACGGTCGTTGTAACGACCGCGTTGTAATGGCATGCGATGTATCGCATGCGAACTAAATGATGTCTCCCTCTGAGACCTCCTAAATCACCATAAGGGTTGTCTCGACTGGTGCAAGGGGCCCACTTACATTAGTGGACATCATTTACCAGGCCAGCTTCTCACAGGGTGTTAAGGAGCATAAGGAGGTAGCTTCTGCTTTGGTAGACATAAGCGGGAGGCCCTTACCCCACGACGCTAACTTTGCACTGTAGTGGACACTGCTCCAAAGTGAGTTAGGTTGAGACAGAGAGCGCTGGGGGTGCGTTGAAGGATTGGAGCCCAGCACCTGCTCTTTTAGGGTGGTGAAGAGGTCATCGAATTTTTTGAGATCCTTGTGTGGTGCTTGGATCAGAACAGTGCCATTTTTATAGATTGTGACGTTAAGGTCAGCTCTTAGGTTTTGTGAGGGAGCGATCGTAATTTTGGTGCCATACGAAATGTTTCTGGTTTCAAGAACGTTTAGTAGGTTTATTATGGCTGCTTGACATAGTGCTGTTTTCCTGGTGTAGAATATTAGATCATTTACGATGATGCCCTTTTCCATGTTATAGTACGGGTCGGAGCTCAGAGTCTCAGGGTGTCTTCTCAGAAGATTGTGTTTTAAGGTTTTTGAATCGGTCTTGGGTAGGTTGGGGGGGTGCGAGATAGTGTAGGAGTTACATCCTGTTGCTTTCAGGCATGATCCTGCCATACTGGTGAGAGAGAAAAAAGCAGGTTATGCAGAATGAGTGATTCTTGGTTGATTGATAAAGTGATTCTATCCGCTATCTCAGTGACTTCCCTAGATAAAGGAAATTGAGAGAGAAAAACACAGGTTATGTAGAATACGTGGTTCCATCCGCTTTCCCAGTGACTTCCCTAGAACGCTGGTCGGAATGTCCAAATGCAATGATGATGTGGTGGGTGCCCTAGTCAGAGAGTAGTAATAGGAGTAGTGTGGCTACGATTCTGATAAATTCCCTATCCTGTGTTGTGGGAAGTTTCAAGATATCACTTCATTATGAAGGGTAATCACATAGGTCCAGTAATTGAGTCTAGGATCCGAGGTGAAAGGACCACATACCAGACTCAAAGCCCTCTTTTCTGTGTATGAGGACGTTTAAAGATGGCCGCTTCATTGTAAGGGGTGTCCAGACTTCAAGTCCTATTTTTGTTTCTAAGAGCAAAGGTAGCTTGGGCCTCTTTCCATTCTTAACTGCTGGCTATCCATGTGAAAGGGTCGGGGGATCATTCAGGGACGGCCATTTTGGTTAGGGGAAAACAATAAGAGATATAGAGCAGCAGACTCGCTCTAAAATGGCGGCCCGGTCGGGAAGGCCGAAACTTGGTAATCGGGAGGCTGCGGGGGCGCTCAGATCGTCACACGCACCTCCTAGCTCCTTCCAATGACAGCTTGCATAGGCGCAGGAGTAGACACTGCAGGGCAGGCGCAGGGTCGACTTCCATGCGTTTGGCGCCAGGCACCCTCAGCGGGGTCCGCACGCGAGAACAAAGCTCCGGCGCACAGGGGTCCGCAAGCCTCCTGTAGAAGAATTGAGGCTCGGACTGGGAGCAACAGGCGTCGGCCACAGGCGGGGAGCACAGCCCGCCCCCGGTCTGGACCCGGCAGGGATTGTGAAAACAGGCGGCGACCTCTAGCGGAAGGCCAGCCCACCCCAGGGCTGCACCCTGTGAGGATCGTGGCAGCAGGCGGCGGCCTCAAGAGGGGAGCACGGCCCGTTCCAGGGCTGCACCCGGTGAGGATCGAGAGCCCCCCTGCTGAACTGCAGGTGGTCGATCCGGTTAGGTGAAGGCAGGTGGTCGCACAAGCACTCACCAGGTCTCAGGCATGCATGCATGCTCCTCCACAGCCAGTAGATGACGCAACGCCGCCAGCCCAACGCTGCAGGGACAGATCAGTAGGGCTGGTCGCTCCTCCGAATTCACGAGCTTCACTTCACGGTCGCATGACCCAGCAGCCACCACCGAAGCAGAGGAAGCGATGCCAGACAGTCCCGGGGAGGGGGGGGGGAGAGGGGGAATCGGTCGATCCGATTTGTTCTCGAAATTGCATGTGCACATGGACATGATGCTATTGCACTTTGAAACAAATCTGCTTTGATTTATGAAAGTGCCTTTATCTGGCTTATGCTAACTAGGCCTCAGTTAGGACTCAATGCCATCTTTTTCAAAATGGATGTCTCCTCCTGCATGTTCACTGTTTCATTCTTGCAGCAGACAGCCAAGGAAAGTCATGTTTGTTTATATCCATTGATGTTGTTCTTGAAGAACATTTTCCAGTATGAACAAAGTAATGTTGTTGTTTCTCAAGGCCCACCTGCTAGGTCACTGTACTGCATTGCGGTTGTTCCTGTAACTAGTTTGTCCTGCCATCTCCGGATGACATTAGCATAAAGTGGACAGAATCAATATTCATGTAGTAGAGTAGTGCTTAGATGCTAAGGCAATATGATGTTTAATGGATCCGTGATCTGATTTGCTAAAAGTGTAATTCTTTTGCTCACACAATGATGATTTTGCAGAAATAATGCTTTTCTGCGCAAGAAAAAAATAGGTTACTAACCTGTAACTGTGGTTCTCCAGTATTGGTATCTGTAATAGATTCACATGCTTGAATCATTCCCCGTCGTCGAAGTTTGAGTGCCACAATACAACTAGGAAAGTAGTGAAATGTTTAAACATAGCTTGGAAAGGCTATAAAGCCTTCACTTTAATAACATATCTCTGTCATTTAAAAGAGAGCAAACTCCAAACAATCAGGTTGCAGTACCTTCTAGAGCACTCCCCCCAGAGGCTTCTGTCTCTTAGATTATTAGAGCACAAATGGGAATATGTACTGTACCAAAGAGAAGGTAAGCCTCTAAGGGGAGGAGGGTGAGTCGCATGTGAATCAATGAAAGATACCAATTCTGGAGAACCACAGTTACAGTCAAGTAACCTATTTTCTTCTCTAGTATTGGATCTTTCATAGATGCACATGCTTGAATAAGCATCAAGACCAGTTAAATAGCACAGCATATATGAATATAATATATATATATATATATATATATATATATATATATATATATATATATATATATATATATATATATATATATATATATATTCACTGAAAAAGGCAAAGGTTACAGGGACGTTATAGTAAGGCTGACATTTCAATCATACTAAACCAGAGAAATTCAGCAGTTATAGTTAGCTGAGCTAACTATAACTCGCGCCCCGCAATGCACTGCTTATGACCTCACATATTACATCACTCATGACATGATCAGTGACATCAGTGATGACATCTGAAATGACATCACTAATGACATCATCCAGTGATTGTGACTGTTTTCTAAACGTTACTGAGTATTAAACATATATACTAAGGTAACTCACTGTGGATGTACCTGTATGGGTAAGTGAATGGGTGTATAAGTGGTGTATAGAAGAGTGACACGGTATATAAGAGACTGTATACATGAAATAGTAGGTGTGTGAATTTTTGTATAGGTAAGTGAGTGGGTGTGTCAGTGCGTGTATGAGTAAGTGAGTGGCTGTGTGAGTATCTGTACAGTTGACTGAGTTGGTGTATCGGTGGTTGTAAATGGGGAATCAGAAAGTGCATGAGTGGCTGAAAGGGTGTGTGAGCAGATACATAAGTGTATGTATGGGCAAGTGACAGGGTACTTGAGTTGCTGTCTTGGTGCATCAATGGGTGTGTAAGTGGGTGTATGGGTGTGTGAGTAGGTGTATGAGTGGCTGTATGTGTGAGCAAATGGGTGTTTGAGTGGTTGTATGGGTGAGTAAGTGAGTGTGAGAGATAATATGGGAAAGTATGTGGTTCTTTCAGTCACTGTATAGGTGAGTGAGTATATGTATCAGTATATGTATAAGTAACTGAGTGGCTGTGTGAGTAAGTGTATGGGTAAGGTAGTGGCTGTGTGAGTGACTGTATGGGTGAGTAAGTAGGTGTGTGAGTAGGTGTATGGTTAACTGATTACTATGTCAGTAGCTGTATGAGTGTATGAGTGGGTGTGGGAGTGTGTCTATGTCTCTGTGACTGGCTGTATTGGTAAGTGAGTAGGTGCATGAGTGGCTGTATATGTGAGTTAGTGGTTCCGTTAGTGGTTGTATGGGTGAGTTGATGTGTTACTGGCTGTATGGATGTGTGACGAGATGTGTAAGTGTTTGTATGAGTTCTGTAAATGAGTGTGTTAGTGATTGTGTGGGAGTGGGTGTATGGCATGTTTTAAGGGGGTATAAGTGGGTGTGTCAGAGTTTCTCTGGATGATGTCCTCAGTGATGTCATTTCAGATGCCATCAGTGATGTCATGAGTGATGTCATCACTGATGTCACTGACCATGTCATGAGTGATGTAATATGTGAGTTCATAAGCAGTGCATTGCGGGGGTGCGAGTTATAGTTAGCTCAGCTAACTATAGCTGCTGAATTTCTCTGGTTTTGTATGAGTGAAATATCAGCCTAACTATAATGCCCCTGTAACCTTTGTTTTTTAGTGAATTTTTAAGGTGTTTAATTATATTTCCTAACTGTAACTCTCCTGTAACCTTCGTTTTTTTCAGTGAATTTCTAACGTTTTTAATTCTATTTCATATCTATAATGTTCCTGTATTTTTTTTCTGTAATTAGATATTGAACATTACATCTGCATGGTTCACCACTTATTGTTGTATTTGTCATCTATTTATTTAAAAAGTACATTAATCATCTTATTTCAAGATATTTTTGATTTTCACGATGATGTCGCAATTGGCAAGGACCCACCACGAATACTGTGTGTTTTTGACAAACTGTAAAACACATATATAGACATATTTTACATAAAGTTTCAGTGTAGCTGTTTAGTGAGATACTAATTTAACTTTCCCCTTTGTATTCATTTGTTGAAATAACCACACCAAAAATGCATTTTCCTTTTTCACAGCAACACCGGAGGTCGCAATGACGTCAGTAGTCACTAACACAAATGACAAAGTGTAAAACAGATATGTAGACATATTTTACACAAAGTTTGAGTCTACCTGATTAGTAACATAATGGTTTAACTTTATTTTAACAACGCATTTGACAAAAACTACAGTTTCAAAAAATTAATTTCAACATCGGAACTCACCAATAGAACATAACTACCAAACAAAGGCATTAATTCACCCATCAAACTACCCATTGTCACCTAAACTCATTTTGAAAATTGTTCTGGTTTTTTACCTTTTTTCACTATTTCTACAAAGATAAACTGGAAACAGAAGAACCAAACGAAGACCTATAACTGGCTGAAGTTCTTGAACAGTAGCAGGACTCAGGTGCACATGAACAGTCTTGTGATGAAGAACCACCAATGAAAATACAAAATATAGCTTCAGATTTTTCATTATTCCATCTAGTTTAATCAAAGACCACAACTAAATTTGTGAGGTGCAGCATATGTGAGAAAACATTATCTCGGGGCACAGCAAAAAAATATTCATGTGGTACAACAAGCATGTTGTACCACTTGAAAACATACCAGAAGAAGCAACTTAAAATTACACAGAGAAAAAAAAATAGAAGGATCATCAGTCTCCAGACCTCCAGCCCCTGCTCCTGAAAACAAAAGGACTAATTACGATGTCCGGTGGACATCACCGTTGCGAATTGGGAACCGCCCAACCTCAGGTCGGTGGTTCCGACCGCATTATTTGGATGCGACTGCCCATAGAACGGTCGAAAACATCCATTTTTCAATGCAAGCTTGTGCGGCAAGCGGAAAAGGCCCGCAGCACAAGCTTCCATTGAAAAATTAATGTTTTCAAACATCCCTGCCCTGCACTGTGTGGCAGGCACCTCACGGTGCCTGCCACACGGTGCAGGGAAGTGTACGGGGGCACCATAAGTACCCCCCAGGCCACAATGTGGCGGTCCAGGAGAAAAGGGGGCCCTACTAGGGGCCCCCAATGTCACTTTCTGACAGCCTTTCCATGTCGGAAAGGCCGACATGGAATGGCTGTCAGGAAAACTACATCATAATCCCGACGGCGGAGCCGCCGTCATTAAGGGAGTATGAGGTGTTTCCAATGCACTGACGGGCTCCTTGAGCCCATCAGAAACTGTCGGACGGTCCCTCGACCTGCTGCCTCTGACCACATGCATTGTAATACATTGGTCAGACCGCAGTAGCAGATGGCGGTCGGACCGCAACCAACGAGCCGTCGATTACGGTCCGACAGCCTTCAAAATTGGGCTCAAAGTTCCTGCTAAAGTGCAGAGAAGATGCAGTGAAATGTCACCAGAACTAAAGTGTTTTGCTACCTTTTGCATGAACTATAACACCATTGTAACATTTTGTTATCCTAAATTGTCCTTAGAACTTCGGTTCTAAAAATAGCATATATAAGTTTGTTAGCTTTTTACGTAGTCTTGATTTGAATGACATCTCTATGTCACTGCTCTCTGTCCATCCTCTTTGACATCTTTAATATATTGTTTGGTGTGTAGAGGTTATATTAACTCCTTTGTGAAATATGTTTGGTATAGTTGTGAAACTTCTTTTTGAAATGGAAATCTGTCCAGCTACAAAGTTTGTAATTTCAGTTTCTAATTTGCTACTATCCACTCTGCATCATTGTAGCATGACTATGGCATATTTCCCATACATTTGTACTAACAACGTCCACCTAAATTCTAATCTGCTGTTTGGACAGGTCATATCTTGATGGGCGTTTTTTGTTAAATTTTCAAAGGCCACAGCTTTACAATGTGGTAATGTCTAGTAGAAAAATCGTTCCAAATTAATTTCAGTGCAAGAGGTGAATTCACAATGTTCAGAATTATTCTTCCATTTATAACTTAAACCAAATAAATCACTGATATTCACATCCTCTTACTGTAATAGTCCTAGCATTACCATTAAAAATTCTTAAGCATCCTGCTGAACATTTTGAGAAAACACTACTAATCCAGTACAGTACTCTACCTTTAAGACTTTTCTGCAGCTCTGTTGGTGGTAACTTGCCTGTCTTTGGGTCCATACGGACTATAGCCTGAAATGGATGTATACTTTGGATAAGAATTGGCTAATAAACATTTAAAACCTTGAAGTGGTTCTGGAATGGGAACCAGTACTGACTTGTTATCCACAGCTCTAGCTGGCATTTTATTATCCTCTGATTTATTGTAACATTACTTACATATAACTTGCTGTGTGGACAAGACAAAGCATTCCTCTACAAATAAGTACACAGCAAACTTTTGCCAGTTATCATTATTTTTTTTGTTTTCACTTTTTAAATACAAGTGAACAGCCCATGTTTGAATCTTGTAGTGAGTGTGTTGACAACATATACAAACATACTCTGGTTTTTCAGAGCGCACTGTGTTAAATTTTAGAATCTCCTCTTCAAAACTATCAACTATAATACCTGTGTCCTGTTCTGCAACTCCTCCTGTTATCAACTCTTCATTTTCCGTAGAGTCCTGTTCTGGACAAAATAAACGAAGTACATCATCACAAACCTTTTCTATCTCTGCCACAGTACCATACAAAAGTGCTTTTTTCATTTCCGCTAAACATAAAGCAGGAATTTTCACATAGTACAATCTCCTAACTAAAGTTTGCATTGTTGAGAGGTGTACAGCTTACATCCTAAAATGATGAAAGGTGCTTTGCCACACTATCTTTGATAAACAAGGTACTGAGTGTCCCTCCAAATTTGTATGCTTTCTAACCTTGCAAGAATCCAATCCTTGTAAAGTATTTATTTTGTGTTTTAAACTTCGCCATGGAAAGATATGTAGACGCTTGAGGAGCGCTGCGGGCAAATCTATTCTCCGTGGATCCCCCAGCGGAGGCTGTGTCTTCTAGTTCCCTCTGCGCCTTCCTGAACTTGGCCGGTCACTTTTGGGGCCATTGCGAGTGCACTGCTGTATCCTCCACACTCTGGTGGGACTCCAAGTCCCAGAGTGCAATGTGTGTTTCCCCGCCTCAGACGCCCATCGGTCAGCTGAGAGGGAGGGGCCAGTGGTGTCCTCATCAGCGCAGCTCGCCTCCCGTGGCGCGGGACGCTTGAGGAGCGCTGCGGGCAAATCTATTCTCCGTGGATCCCCAGCGGAGGCTGTGTCTTCTAGTTCCCTCTGCGCCTTCCTGAACTTGGCCGGTCACTTTTGGGGCCATTGCGAGTGCACTGCTGTATCCTCCACACTCTGGTGGGACTCCAAGTCCCAGAGTGCAACGTGTGTTCCCCGCCTCAGACGCCCATCGGTCAGCTGAGAGGGAGGGGCCAGTGGTGTCCTCATCAGCGCAGCTCGCCTCCCGTGGCGCGGGACGCTTGAGGAGCGCTGCGGGCAAATCTATTCTCCGTGGATCCCCCAGCGGAGGCTGTGTCTTCTAGTTCCCTCTGCGCCTTCCTGAACTTGGCCGGTCACTTTTGGGGCCATTGCGAGTGCACTGCTGTATTCTCCACACTCTGGTGGGACTCCAAGTCCCAGAGTGCAACGTGTGTTTCCCCGCCTCAGACGCCCATCGGTCAGCTGAGAGGGAGGGGCCAGTGGTGTCCTCATCAGCGCAGCTCGCCTCCCGTGGCACGGGACGCTTGAGGAGCGCTGCGGGCAAATCTATTCTCCGTGGATCCCCCAGCGGAGGCTGTGTCTTCTAGTTCCCTCTGCGCCTTCCTGAACTTGGCCGGTCACTTTTGGGGCCATTGCGAGTGCACTGCTGTATCCTCCACACTCTGGTGGGACTCCAAGTCCCAGAGTGCAACGTGTGTTCCCCGCCTCAGACGCCCATCGGTCAGCTGAGAGGGAGGGGCCAGTGGTGTCCTCATCAGCGCAGCTCACCTCCCGTGGCGCGGGACGCTTGAGGAGCGCTGCGGGCAAATCTATTCTCCGTGGATCCCCCAGCGGAGGCTGTGTCTTCTAGTTCCCTCTGCGCCTTCCTGAACTTGGCCGGTCACTTTTGGGGCCATTGCGAGTGCACTGCTGTATCCTCCACACTCTGGTGGGACTCCAAGTCCCAGAGTGCAACGTGTGTTTCCCCGCCTCAGACGCCCATCGGTCAGCTGAGAGGGAGGGGCCAGTGGTGTCCTCATCAGCGCAGCTCACCTCCCGTGGCGCGGGACGCTTGAGGAGCGCTGCGGGCAAATCTATTCTCCGTGGATCCCCCAGCGGAGGCTGTGTCTTCTAGTTCCCTCTGCGCCTTCCTGAACTTGGCCGGTCACTTTTGGGGCCATTGCGAGTGCACTGCTGTATCCTCCACACTCTGGTGGGACTCCAAGTCCCAGAGTGCAACGTGTGTTTCCCCGCCTCAGACACCCATCGGTCAGCTGAGAGGGAGGGGCCAGTGGTGTCCTCATCAGCGCAGCTCGCCTCCCGTGGCGCGGGACGCTTGAGGAGCGCTGCGGGCAAATCTATTCTCCGTGGATCCCCCAGCGGAGGCTGTGTCTTCTAGTTCCCTCTGCGCCTTCCTGAACTTGGCCGGTCACTTTTGGGGCCATTGCGAGTGCACTGCTGTATCCTCCACACTCTGGTGGGACTCCAAGTCCCAGAGTGCAACGTGTGTTTCCCCGCCTCAGACGCCCATCGGTCAGCTGAGAGGGAGGGGCCAGTGGTGTCCTCATCAGCGCAGCTCGCCTCCCGTGGCGCGGGACGCGCGCGGGCGAAGCCCGGGCCAAGGGCGGGCCCGTCCTGCGCCCGTCAGCGCCAGGAAGAGACAGGACAGGGCCACCCCTCTGACAACTGACTCTAGGGAGTAGAACTGACTCAAGGGGCATCTTAAGGTACTGTACTTTTGGCATTGATGAACCCTTGGACCAACAAAAGTAAATAGTTTTGGTACTTTTCAACCTCGGTTGCCTAATATTGTTACGCTTTGGTTTCTATTTGTGGGATACAGTCATCAGGGTAGCCAAGGCAATCTGATGGGGAAAAGGAAACAGTTGGAAGAGTGCGGGGAGGCAGGGGGAGCAAAACCTAGCCGGGGTAATAAGGGCAAAAGAGCGAAAAAGGCAATTAAATCATTGGGTAGTAATTGTGTGATGGATCGCATCGATAGTCTAATTAATGAATGCGAGGTCATTTTAGAACCTGCCTCGCAGAAATCAGCAGTTAGTAAGAAGAAAAACACATCTAAGCAGTGCCCCCCTTCCAACTTGTCTATACCGGATATGTTCCTTAAACAAAACAGTACTAAGGCCCAAGTAAACTGTATTGATAAGGCAATAGAGGAAGAGAGGGTATTAGATTTTAGTGCCAGTCCAGTGAAACCTCCGTCTGATACCTATTACGAAGACCCCCAAGTACTGTGTTCAAATAGATTCCAGCCATTATTAACGTTAGAAAACCCAGTTTGTGATGAGGGTGAAAGGCTAATGCCAGATCGGGTCCTTGTGGCCGAAACGAATCAAAGGCAGGAAGTAGACACAGACCTAGACACTAGCCGACAGAATTTAACGGAAGTAGTAATGTCATTAAAAATAGAAGTGAGGTCAATGAGAGATACGATAGATGAATTAACATTACTGGTTAAATCATTGGTGCTAGACTTAACCCAAAGTAGGATAGGGAATGCTGATAATAATTGTCATACAGCGCGCAAACAAGTAGATACTGCAGCGAGGGAAATAGGCACTTGGCCAGCATTGACATTAGACAGTAATACCAGCCTAAGTAGGCCTTCTCCCCAGTTAGATAATGCCAGTCGAAACTTACGACCTCAGCTGATGTTTAATAGTTTACCGAATACCTTCTCAAGTAACTGCATTGGTACTAGGATGTTGGGCGACAGGAGGGCACTTGCATTACCTGCTAGAAACCCTCCTGGATTAGCGGTACAGCAGCAGAAGGTTAATCAGCCTAGTTTACACCAGCATGATGCTGTGGTAAAGAATATATCCAACACATATCCTACTCCCAACCCTAACAGAATCTTAATGACCAATGTACCAAAATATGACGTACGAAGAGGCATAGAAAATAGGGAGTCGGTAATCAACAAGGCTATTCACTGGATAAGGCATGTTAGGGGTTGCCGATCTGTAATTAGGGATGACATAGTTTCAGCACGTAGGCTATCCTCACCTACCCATCCCTTTGATTGTATTGAACTTCAAATGAATAGTGTAGAGCTAGTAGAAAATCTTTTACACTTGAGTTTCGTACCACATCACCAGGCCACTCAGCTATCCAGTTCAGACGCTTCCTTCCGAATGATTACAGCAACTGTTTGGCAAAAGAAAGGCCTACTAATTTGAAAGGGAGCTCTGCGTTGGATGGTAATGATTGACTTACTAAGGGTTCAGCATTAAGAAAACAAGACCGTATAATCCTGAATTCTACCATAAGGAAGAAGCCTGTGTGCCCGCAAGATCGGGTGACAGAATTGGCCCAATCTACCCCGCTTAATAAAGCTCCTACACTGTTAGTAAAGGAAGTGTATGAGAATGGTAGTTCTGTGCACCCAAAGGTCTCAACAGTGGAAATGACACAGACTTCCATGTTAAGTTTAGCCAGCCCAGCTCAGGCTGTTAGTAGTTTGATGGAGGGTCATTTGTCCCATCCTTCTGCAGATGGGGCTTTGACTTGGAATACTTCACCTTATAAGAATTCTATTTTGTCATGGAACATTGCAGGGTTGAGCAAAAAGATGGTCCAAATCCAAAGTAAAGACATCCAGGTAGTTAGGCTGATTTTGAGTGCAGTTCAAATAATAGATATCTATAACATCTATGTGCGGGGCACAAGAGGCAAGACATCGGGAGTCTTGGATGTTTTGGACGCTCATCTAGATTCTTACCAGGAATTTACTAAAGCTATTATTGCTGGGGATTTTAACATGACATTCGAGCCTCTAGTTCAGGAGGGAGGTAACCATCTAGGTGACGTAGATATTTTCTGGGGCATCCCGAAGCTGGAACTGGATCCTATAAGAAAGTGGACAGATGTGGTCATTCAAATCAATACTATCTGTATGGAAAGGGGTTTGAGGGCGGTCAGTGGGCGTACGCACTCCGATAGGTTTGGAGCCAAGACTTTTAATAATGGATTCAGCTCCAGTAGAATTGACTATGTATTGTTGAGTTTGGATCTATGGCATCTTTTGAATGATATGGTAGTAATTGATAGGGAGGAAAGTGACCACAATCCGCTGTGCATAACTACTCACCCGTGGGGGCCTAAGACACAAATAGGATCTAGTGATAGTAATGTGGCAAATGAAGTTAGTTGTTCGAACGATATGCGACGTCTTAAATGGGCTCAAATTATCGAAACACCAGAATTACTAGATTGTATAAAGAAGGGAGTGGATAGTGCTACCACCGAACTCGAAAGGAAGGTGAAAAGTTCTAATGGACTAGACGAAATAACAAGTACTCATAATCTTTTTTTTGCTGATTTGCGCACCTATTTCTTTAGGCAGGGGAGACAAAAAAAGGTCTATAGACAGAAAGGTGAGCGCTGGTTTAACAAAGAGTGTAGAGAAGCTCGGCTTGAGTTAGGGGAAGCCATTAAGGTAGGAGACCCTATAGTAGTACGTAAGGCAAGAAGTGTTTACAAAGTAACTCAGGCTTCAGCGAAGAGAAGCTGGGATGACAAAAGATGGCTTGAGCTTAAGGTGGCTCTGTGCCTTAAAAAATTCCAAGGAATTTTGGAACGTCTACAAATGGGGGAGGGGAGGCTCAACAGCCCCTGAATTATGTTTCCCAAAAGGACTGGGTGACTCACTTTAGACCCCAGTATGCCTCAGAAATAGTCTATGATGAAGGTGGCTTCACCATTACACCATATCAAGGCCCAGTCTTTTGTGAGGAAGAGGTCAACATTGCACTCAGGGCAATCTCAGCGGGAAAAGCACCAGGGCCGGATGGCATACCAGGGGATGTTTTCCTTTATGATAGAGACAAGTGGAACCGTTACATCCTCTTGCTGACAAATGCTATCGCTCAGGGGGCGCCAATACCAGAATCCTGGAGAGGAGCAATAATTATACCAGTCTATAAGAAAGGGGATAGGTCATGCCCCGGGAATTACAGGCCAATCAGTCTGATTGACTGTATGCAAAAGGTTACGGGGAGATTGGTATTGAATAAAGTACAGACCTGGATCGATGAGCTCAATGTTTTATCACCTTTCCAAGCAGGGTTTAGGGCATTAACCAGCACCATCGATCAGGTGTTTAGATTTGTTTTGCTTTATTGGAAAACTGTTACTTTGGGTAAGGGTAGATTATACGCCGCGTTCGTTGATCTCAAGTCAGCATTCGATCTAGTTCCCCGAGCAAAACTATGGAAGGTGCTACATGAGTTAGGGATGCCACATGAGCTTTTGTCACTTATTATTAGGCTGCATGTTGAGAATAGTGCTAAGATAAGATGGGGGAATCAAGATGAAGTGACTGAGTCGTTCCCTGTGGAAAGAGGGGTGAGACAAGGTTGTGTGATGGCCCCGACACTATTCTCATTATATATTAATGGAATAGTGAGTAGTATGAGCTCTACCCCTACGGATTCCCCAAGTTTAGCTGGAGTAAAAATCCCCATATTGTTGTTTATGGACGACACTTTAATCATCTCCAAGACTCCTAGCGGATCTGCGAAAGGCCCTCAAAATATTTGAGGAGTTGTGCTTATTGCGTGGATTAGAGGTTAATGTGTCGAAAACAAGATTGATGGCATTTAATACACAAAAGGTATTGAAGGGCGGAATTGTTATGTATAATAGACCGCTAGAATATGTAAAAGAGTTCACTTATCTGGGGGTTAACATCCAAAATAATCTGAAATGGAATCATCAGATAGAATTGGCATCCCTTAAGCATAGACAACTCGCGGGGCGGTTCAACTTGAATATAATAAATCATATACAAAACCCATAAGTCCTGCCCTGGAGATTTACAACACAAAAGTTATTAGTTCAGCCCTTTATGGTTCGGAGCTGTGGGGCTGTGAAAATCTGGTGGTGCTTACATCCTCTGAAAATAGATTCTTGAGGAATATTATTAAACTACCCCAAAGCACCCCAATGTGCCCATTATTGAATGATTTGGGGAGAAAACCGATTGCAGCTCTAGCGAAATTGCGTCCTTTACTGTATTGGCGTAGAGTATGGAGTGTACCAGAACTTGTAGGTTATGCAGCAGGGTTTCTGGATATAATTAGAGCCGACACCTTTCACTCAATAAAGTGGTTACGGACAGTTAGAGATATTTTATTTAATATTGGCATGATCCAGTTGTGGAATGATCCAGAAAATTCTGTCTTCCCTTCAAAAGAATGTATGAAGGAGTTATATTGGGAATGGGTTTATTTTAATGTTTTTAGATCCAGTGATTCTTCCACTTTGACTGGTTCTTTTTGGAATTCAAAGCCACCCCGAGGATGGAGTCCTATTGGGACCTCATTACAAAGCCATTGGACCGGAAATTGTATTTCCAGTTTAGGGTAGGTTCCCTACCCTTGAGAGCTTTTACTGCGGGATGGAAAGTATCTAGTGATAAAACTTGTCCTTTTTGCAAAGATAGTGTTGAGTCTTTGACGCATTTACTATTTGTCTGTGTCGGATACGAAAGACCACGCCGTGTTTGGTTACGGCCAATCTGTAAGCTCATAGGTACAAGAAGGGCGCAGGAGGCTGAAAGAATATTGCGCTCGGATACTACAGCACCTGTTGTCATAGCAATGGCGAAATACCTAGGGTGGTCGTGGGCCCTAAGATCAAATCACCTACGACATGCATAAGCGAGCTATACTAAGAGCTGCCCTGCAAGTCTTGTAATCATAAATATTTCTGAAGGGAAGGTCCTTTTAATGTATTATTAAATGTACATGCTATATGTTTTAAAAGTTGGTTTTAATATATTACTTTTTACAACACTGTATATATTTTAAAATATTCTTTTTAGGTCATGTATTTTATGATGGATGGTTCCTATATGCTTTTATTACTTAATTTGTCGAATAAAGCTATTTGAAACTGAAACTGAGATATGTAGACATTTTCTTAGTATATCAACGGATTGCTGTCAAATACTACAAACACTACTACAATTCCATTTGTATGCAGGGCCTGACTACGCCTTTCCTGTACCTCTTCTGCAATAACTTGTTCTACATTTCTAGACACTATCAACTCTTTCGCTATAGGAGTGCCATTCTTCATTTCATAACAATGTCCTCTTTCATCAATAGCATAAACTAATCTGGTTTCCTGGAGTTAGCTTTCTTCATTAAGAATGTAGTAGAAGTATGTATCCATTCTCCTCTAAAAACTGTACTAAAGTTAGTTCTATTGACTAATCTTTTCTTCTGGTTTTGTTTCCTCGTGTACAATACTATTTTGTTAAGAGTCTTCATTCTATTTATAATTAAAATGAAAAGTTTCCTCTTCAAAGCAAAGGCCTTATCAACTACTCCCTCAACTTGTTCTTTCTGTTTCAGTGCCTCTCCCCTTCTATACTTCTTCATTTTTCTCAGTAGATTTACAACCACTCTACTACGAAACATCATGGCTCTGATTTGCTTAAACTGCTTCTGTCTCCTGGTTAAGATGTGTCCATCTTTGTTACATTCTTTCCTGTTCTTGTAATATAGATTTTGTCCACTCTTATTCTTTCTCATAGTTTGGTTTTTATTTTCATTATGTTTTATTCATTACAGGTGTCAACATATATTTTTAAGAAATGACTGTGTCCTCTTACCAGTAGCTCTTCTTTTTTAACTACTTTTTCTACATTTCCCCCTTGTGTGTCTCAGTTCTGCAGAGATACTGTAGTTGCTTCTGTTGCTTTTTCCTCCAAACTTTTGTAGGCATTCTGTCTGCAGTTATGTAGATATTGTTCTTTAAACAAATTAAGTATATTTTAATTTTTACTCTAGCCAATGAACCAACTACTTTACTACTGACTTAAACATAATACAAAAAATGTTTTTATGTTATGTTGCAGTTTTAAATCTACAGATGAACCTAGCTATATAACTCCATGCACTTACTTCAATATACCAAACCCAAAGGAAAAGTATTTATTAGTTATCTTTTACCATTATAGCACCCTATCCTACAACACAGCTGCAACATATGTCAGTTCTCACTTATACATGGTGAAAGACCAGTTTATCCCTTCTGTAGTAAATTTTAAAATGAACATCAACCAAAGTGTAGAAGTACATACAGTGTCTCAACACTGTAAATCCAAAAAGACAACATAAGAGCTACCTGTGTACCTCTCTACCACTGTGTCAGTGGTGTATTTAGTATCTCAGTACTTTTCTACTTAAATGTATCACATTTAAATGTTGGGAAACAGTGCATATAAAAATCTACACATTGATCTCTATCAGAGCATATAGCTAAATAATTCTTCCGAGAACATGCAAAGAGTGTGTCACAGCTTGCATACAGAATTCACCAGATGGTTCTAAAAGACTACATATTCCTCACTAAAACTTGTAAATACATGTGTTTGTTGTTGAATTCATGAAAACTACCAGGATGATTGAATAAGTGCATAGGTAGTGCCTAGGTGATTCCCTGAGGATACAGGTAGTGCCTGGATGATTCCCTGAGTATATGAGAACTCCATGGGTCGTTCCATATCTGCATAGTTACTGCCTGCGTGTTTACATGAGTATATAAATACTCTCTGGGTGTTTGGATGAGTGCATGAGTAGTGTCTGAATGATTAGATAACTGCATCACTGATACCTCCGCATTAAATACATGCATAGATAGTGGTTAGATGATTAAATGAGTGCAACTCTAGTGCCTGGATTATTACAGGAGTCATAGATAGTATTTAGGTGATTTATAGAGTGCATGGATAGTGCATACGTGATTGTTTAGGTACATGCATATCACCTAGCAGATTGGATGAGTGCATGAGAAGTGTTTCAGTGATTGGATGACTACATGGCTGCTAACCATGTATTTTTGGTTCAGTGAACAGGTAGTGCCTGGGTGTTTAGATAAGTACATAGGTAGTGCTGTATAATTGAATGAGTGCATCAGTAGTGCCTGGCCGATTAGATGAGTGCATGACTAGTGTCTGAGTGATTGCATGAGTCCATTTGTAAAGCTTGAGTGATTGGATGAAAGCAAGTGTGCTGCTTGGGTGATTGTATTAGTGCAAGAGTATTGCCTCAGCGATTGAATGAGTGCATAGGTACTGGATGGGTGATACGTTCACTGCAATGGTACTCCCTGTGTAATTAGATGAGTGCATGAGTAGTGCCTAAGTGTTTGGATGAGTGCATGTGTTGGTAAGTGGGTGTTTGGATGATTACATGGATTAGGCCCGGGTAATTGAATGACTGCATAGGTACAGCCTTGGTGATTGTATAAGTAAATGGTTAGTGCCTGAGTAACTGGATAAATGCATGGGTAGTGCCTGCATAGTTCAATGCCTACATAATTAGTGCCTAAGTGCTTGCAAGACTGCATATGTAGTGGCTGGGTAATTGAATAATTGCGTAGACAGTATGTGAGTGATTTGATGAATGCCTGAGTAGTGGCTGGGTGATTGGATGAGTACCTGAGTAGCTCCTGGCTTACTGTGAAAGTACCTCCATTGCTGTTCGATACATAACAGTTGTGACTATATCTCTGACTCATTGTTTAAGTCCTTATGTCAGTATCAAACTACCTGTTTAGTGTATCTATCCTTTTCTACTGAGCTATTTGTGAGTGAAGTCTATATATCACACTTGATATATAATTGGATACATGGCTCTCTAGGAACTTACATTGCTCTGTTACTTGGCGTGCACATGCATCAGTAACTTTCTAAAAATGAAAACAACAATTCTCACTTTTTTAAAGCCCAAAACCTTTTCTTAATGGCATACCTACATCATTTCTCAAATATTTCTTGTGTCTTTAAAACATATATTCCACATTTCTCAAAGAAAAGTTACACACCAAGTGAAGCTAGCACAAGAACTCTCAAAAAACATTCTACACTATTAACCCTCCTCAATTTTAAACAGAGCATGTTTCAAGAAATTTGTGGATCCACGCAGATTCCAGAACTTTCCACCACAGAAATGTGGGGAAAATGTGTTTCTTTTGACAATTGTTTAGGTTTGCAAGGGATTCTGGGTAGCAGAACCTGGTGGGAGGCAGTCAAGTCACCCCATCCTGGATCCCCCTGGGTGTCTAGTTTTCAAAAATGTATAGGTTTGCTAGGTTTCCCTAGGTGCCGGGAGAGCTAGGGTTCAAAAACTACAGCTAGGCACTTTGCAAAAAAAAGGGTAATTTTTCATTGAGAAAATGTGGTGTGTTCACGTTGGGTTTTGAGCCATTTCCTGTCGTGGGCACTATGCCTACCCACACAAGTGAGGTACCATTTTTATCGGGAGACTTAGGGTAATTCAGATTTGTAAAGCAACTGTTATTACCTATTGACTTTCGATGCATTTCTGCCTTCCAAATGAAAGACATTGTGTAAAAGAAAAATTCATTTTGAAAAATGACCGATAATTCTCATGCTAGTATGAGTATTCCCAATTTCAAAAATGTGCAAATATCTACTGTTTCTAAACTCTATAACTTGTTCCCATTTCAGAAATACATAGGTGTCGTTCATACCGATTTTTCCATGTATACATTTTCCCACAATAATTGCTATATACCCGGTACATAATAAAAAGCCATTGCAAATTGCTGCTCAGTTTTTTACTCTGGGTTCGTCGGGTTCTTGGTGAACCTACAAGTCCTATATATCCCCACAACCAGTAAGGTCCAGCGGATATAACGGTATATTGCTTTCAAAGAGCTGTCATAATTAGAAGAAGTTACAGGTGAAAACGTTGACACAAAAGGCTGTTTTTTTCAACTAATTTTCAATTTTTCCTATATTTAACTGTACGTTTCTATAAAGAAACCTTGATGGATCTACACAAATGACCCCTTGCTGAATTCAGAATTTTGTCTACTTTTCAAAAATGTATAGCTTTCCTGGATTCATTATTGCTTTCATACCCATTTCTACCATTAACTGGAAAGAGGTTGAAAGCACAAAAAATAGCAAAAATAGGCTATGTCCCAGAAAAATGCCAAAACTGTGTAAAAAATGTTGGTTTTCTGACAAAAGTCTGTCATTCCCTAAAAGCTGGAAAAATGGTGATTTCAGCCCCACAAACGCTTTTTGGATACCATTTGCAGGGAAAAACCCAGACGCTTTCATTTGCAGCCCTTTTTTTCCATTTTTCCCAACAAAAAAAAAATGTTTGCTGTATTTTGGCTAATTTCTGGGACCCCTCCAGGGGAATCCACAAACCCTGGGTACCTTTAGAATCCCCATGATGTTGGAAGAAAAGGACGCAAATTTGGCGTGGATACCTTATGTGGTCAAAATGTTACAGGGGCCTAAGCGCGCACTACCCCAAATAGCCAAAAAAAGGCTTAGCACAGGGGGGGGAAAAGGCCTAGCAGCGAAGGGGTTAAAAGAATTTTTTATAAAAAACAAACCAACTCAACATTGTATTATCCCATAATTCGTGATATGGACCCGGGAACAATTCAGGAGATAGACTCTAGGGCCAGTGCCCCAACCTAATTAGAAGCTTCATGTATCATTATTGTTGAACTCTTCGACCAGTGCCCAAGTCTGATTAGAAGAATCATGTTTCATTTAATTACTCAAATGAATAATTGCAACCTACTGGATTTTACTCATACGAAGGAGTTGTGATCATCCAAATGTATCATGCACCCAAATCCCTTATATCGTTCCAAATGAAAAAATCAATTGATAAAATACCAATATATCAATTCAATCATTCATACAGATACAATGAGTAACTCTATATATACAAAACTTCTTTTTTATACATAAAGTGCCTGAGTGCAAGCCTGCAATTGCAGTATATTTTGTATAAACAAACCCTAGGTGTTCAATTCATCTTAAGTATACAGCACATATGATACATTGTAAATCTAAAAGTAAATGAATATGGATCAATTTCTCAATCAATGAATAGCAGCCATGGTATGACATATAATGAATCAATCCTCTTAAAATATCATATAAATATAGACCCTCTATACGATAATTCATTTTGAAAAATGCCTACGTGCTATATATCAATTCAATCATTCCTTTAAATATAATAAATAACAATCTATATGTAAAGCTTCTTAAATGCATAAAGTGTCGAAGTGCCAAATATCATCAATAAAGAATCCTTCCTTTAAATATAATAGATAACTATATCTGTACAAGACTTCTTAAATGCATAAAGTGTCAAAGTGCAAAACATCAACAATGAAAAGTCTAAAGTGCCCATATATATAAAGTGCTCTAATGCAGAAGTGAATACACCCCTTGTCAAGAAGCCAAACAGTATCCAAACAACCCCAAGGACTCCATAAGAACAGAGGATATAACGGTATGAATTATACGGGGAACAGGGAGATAGATGGACACTCCCTCACCCCAAATGCACTTCTAATTCCTCATCCCTGTTCAACCCATTGGGAAGTTTGGTGTTCAAATCCAAAATGCATCTGGATTCCAGACGTCTTAAGTTAACAGTCCTATTGCCTCCTCTGATGTTAGGGGGAACCCTATCTATAGCAAAGAACATCAGTAAACCAGGATCACTTTCATGTTTATCATAAAAGTGTTTAGCCACAGAATAACTGAAATCCTGGTTTCTAATTGCTCGTTGATGTTCTAGCATACGTTTTTTTAAGGGAAAAATAGTACTTCCCACATACATCATAGGACATGGACAACTGAGTGCATAAACGCAGTAAACAGTATTGCAGTTTTAGAATCCATTGATCTTTTTTGTGTGTCCATCATTTGATTTAAAAGTGAGGACATTTTTCACCATTCTGCAACCTTTGCAATTATTGCACTTATAGAACCCCTTCATGTTTGAAAGCCATGTCCCTGATTTTCGACTGCCATCGAAGTAGTTATGTGTTAGACTATCACCCAGTGTCCTCCCTTTCCTGTAAGTGACTGGTGGTGCCATAGGTAAATCTTTGCCAATAATATTATCACTTTTGACTACCTGCCAGTGTCTTCTCAGGACCTGATATATTTTGGGGGGACATTTGGTTGAAACAGGTGATAAATCTGGCTGATGTTCCTTCCTTGGGGGTTCTTTGATTAGGATAGAGCAGTTGATTTCTAGTAATCCCCTCTCACTTGTGGTTAGCCTCAGTTAATGTCTTGGAATGATAACCACGTTTGCTAAACCTTTCATTAATTTTCTGTACCTGCCCTTGAAATTCCTGGTCCTGGCCACAAATTCTTTTCAGCCTTAGTGTTTCCCCATAGGGGATGCTAGCTTTTAAATTCGTTGGATGTTGGCTTTTAAAATGCAGAGTACTATTACCCGCTGTTGTTTTGCGAAATACTGTTGTATTGATTTTACCATCCTTCACTTGTAGCAGGATATCCAAGAAGGATATCTCACTAGCACTCATCTGTGCTGTGAAATGTAAGTTGAAGGGATTATCATTCAGGGTCTCCACATATTCCTCAGCCTCCTGTCTGGACCCACTCCACAACAGAAATAAATCGTCGATATACCGGGTCCAGACCAGGGTATGTTGTACATATTTGGCATTACCGTCTGCCCAGGCCACCTGCTTCTCCCACCAGCCCATAAACAAATTGGCAAAGCTGGGGGTGAAGCAGGTGCCCATAGCAGTCCCCAGTCTGTCTGTACACCCTTCCATCATGCATGAAGATGTTATCCTTCAGACAGACCTTGATCATCTGCAACAGAATACGTGTATGTTCTAAAAAACATGCCGGTCTTTTTTTCAGATAGTACTCGCACGCTAGCATCCCTAAATCATGGCCAATCGACGTATATAGGGCAGAAACGCCAAGAGTGATCATGATATAGGAGTCACTCCATGCGAGGTCATTGATTTTTGTAAGGAAGTCTCCACTATCTTTGCAATAAGATGGTAATGTTTTAACAAAGGGGAAAAGGAATGAGTTAATGTATATGGCCGTATTTTCAAGGAAACTCTCATTAGAAGAGACTATAGGTCTCCCAGGTGGGTTATGTAGTTGTTTATAGACCTTCGGTAATGGATAAAACGAAGGAATTTTCGGATGCTCTGATCTTAAAAAGTTAAATTCATCTTGATCTAATATACAGGCGTCATACCAAGACTTGAGTTGTAGCTGAAAACTCATTACACTAGCCCGATATTCCTCATGTGTAATAACCTGGTAACATCCTACATCTTGTAATTGTCTCATTGATTCTTGATTGTACTTCTCCGCATCCATAACAACTACATTCCCTCTCTTATCGCTGTTTTTTATTACGATAGAGGTATCTTCTTTAAAAGTTTCAAAGCCTTCCTCAATTCTGGTGTTAAGTTGTCATTATATCCCCCACTTCTAGTTCTCAATTCCATCAGATCATGAACAACCATCTTGTGAAAGCAATCGTGAGCTGTGATAGGGATCATTCGGGACTTGGGTTTAAATCCACTCATACTGGAAGACCCGATATCAATCCCCAGATTGGACATGAGATGTTCCATGTCCACACAGGGATCCAAGCCCTCGCTTTCTCTATGTAATGTTTCAAGAGCTAGGAGTCCCTCAGCCTCCCCTATCGCCAAATCACATGATGGTACACTAACAGAAACCACAGACTTATTTTTCAATTTATGAATTTTGTTTAGTTTTAATTTTCTGATAAACAGAAATAAATCGATCCTGGCTTGGACATAATCGAATCCTGATGAAGGGCAAAAAGAAAGACCATATTTTAACAATGTTGTTTCTTCATGGGTCTAGGTTTTCTTTTTCTGGCGTAGTTCCATTTGCTCTGCGCTCCTTCTCCATTTGCTTCTTCGGGTCCGGCATCTTTGTTTTCGCCTCTCCCTATATGTGTATGTATATAAAGGTGTGTATATATATATATATATATATATATATATATATATATATATATATATATATATATATATATTCAAAAGACCACACGAATTCTCTGCACTTCCGCACAAACGGTAGGCGAACAGAGAACCACGAACCACTGGAAATGTCGGCACTAGTCTTTATTGCTCCTCAGAATGACGCGTTTCGGACACCACTTGTCCTTGATCACATATCAGAGAATGCAGTTCGCCATCTTTTTTTTATAGTATACTGTGTGCTGAAACCACGTGGTAAGTAAACATAGTAAACATGGTAAACACACTAGCACATTGATCTGCATATAAGTCAGTCTGTTTTCTTTTATGTCAATGTTGACGTTGTAACGAATTAATACATACCTGTCCCCATAAATGGCTTAAAGTGCACACTGCTTTTCATATTATTCAGTACATGCGGTAAGTGGAGTAATAAACAATGCTTAAAATTCATAAACGTCATTGTGAATGCATCATAATTTTAAATAACTTAAATGCATAAAACTCCTTAAATGAATAATGAATTAATTAAGACATATTTATAAAGGAGAATAAAACCATAAAAATCATACCATTCATTATTATGGCTAAAATCTCACAATAAATTACATATCCTGGTCAAAAATATATTAAATACCTTGAGGACAGCTCATTAGTCGCTTTATAAGCAAGATATTAAATAAACATGTGCAAACAATAGCATGACCAGATGTAAACCTTGAAAAATTAGCAAATTACATGCCCACTGGTAAGGATCAAAAAGATTACCACATTGCTGCTTAAATGCAAGTATGTATAAGTTAACCCGTACATCACAGAATTAAAAATTCGCGATGTTGTTAACCATTTTCAACATTGTACAACATTGTACAAAAATTGTACAAAAATTGCAGTCAACAATAAAGTGCTGTGTGCTAAAAGTGCTACCCTTTGGCCTGATTGACCTAATAAAGTGCATGTGCTAAAAATTCGAAAATACCATCGTAAAAACATTATTCAACAAAAAAGAATGTACATGCTATGGGCCTAGATAACTAAGGAGGCCGCGTCGGGAACTAATCATCAAAAATAGAAAATAGAAACTAATATTAGAACTCTCCAACAGGAACTCAGATAATAATCAGTGGGGTGATAACTGTTTACTTCGTCTTAGTGGGTTAGATCCTATAGGAAATAATGCAGGTCTTCCGTGTTGTTGAGCCCATTTGGAAATTTGCTGTCCAACTCCAAAATCATTTTGGACTCCATCTGCCTTAACAGTCTTTCTCTCTCACCCCCTCTACGGAGTTTGGGAATGGCAGCCACAACGAAATATTTCAAGCAATTGAGGTTGTTGTTATGCACTTGCTTGAAATGGCGAGCCACCGGATAGGTAGAATCATTATTGATGATGGCTCGCAAGTGCTGCAAAATTCTGACATGTACCTGCAGCTTGGTACTGCCAACATATCTTAAACCACAGGTGCATGTCAGAATGTAAATTGCAAACTCTGTCCTGCAATTGAAGTTTCCCTGAATGGCATCCTATCAGGGCTGAACGGAGTAGAGTAGTGCGTGGTATTTTCTCCAAATTTGCAAGCTCTGCAGGTAGAGCATTTGGAGAATCCTTGCTTAGGCTGTAGTCACATTTTGGCTACCGACAGTTCAGGACTGTTTTTGACAATTTGTGTTCACATAGAAGAACCTTTCCTATATGTGACGACAGGTTGTGCAGGGAGCCTGGGAGCTAATACACCATCTGTGAGCACAATGGGCCAATTGCATCTGATTATTGACCGAATCTTTCTTTCTTGCTTGCTATAGGTGGTTATTAACCTAGGGGCATTGATGACATCATTGGGTGTTTCCCTAGTCTTGTTGGTAAAAAATAGGGATTCCCTTGTTCTCTCCTTCATTTTTCTAACTACCTCCTTAAGGATGCCTTCACTGTATCCTCTCCTTTTGAATCTACACAGTGCCTCTTCAGTACATATATTGAGATCTTCCTCCGTACTGCAAATCCTTTTCAGGTGTAAAAGTTCCCCAAAAGGAATATTCTTAATGAGGTGTTTGGGGTGTGCACTGTTGGCATGGAGTGTTAAATTTCCAGCAGTGGCTTTTCTGTGCAGAGTGGTTGCTATCTTACCTTCTTTTATGTAAACTTTTACATCCAGAAATTCAATGTTGTTTTTACTAATTTGTGAGGTAAACTTCAGATTGGCAGTGTTATCATTGATATGATGGATAAAATCAATAGCACTTTTTTCGTCCCCTCGCCACACAATAAAAACATCATCGATATATCTCAACCAGTATAAAACATGATTGGTGTATTCGGCACAATGTGTGTTTTTGAGGACCTGCTCCTCCCACCACCCGACATGCAAGCATGCGTAACTGGGGGAGAAGCAGGCCCCCATTGCCACGCCTCTCTTTTGTAAGTAAACGTCATTCCCAAATGTAAAATAGTTATTGTGCAGACACCATGAGACTAAACTTACAAGCATCTTGTTATGATTGTAGCAATCCACAGGCCTAGTGTTAAGAAAATATTCCACTGCATTTATCCCAATAGTATGTTCTATACTGGTGTATAATGATTCGATGTCCAGAGTAATGAGCATCAAATCATCAGCCCATTGTATGCCTTGTACTTTCTTAAGGAAGTCGCCAGTATCTTTAACATACGTTGGCAGTTGTTTTACAAAATCCTGCAGAAAAAAGTCCAGATATTGTGTTGCTTTTTCCCCCACACGGTTGATGGCCGATATAATGGGCCTACCCGGAATGGGTGTGGTTTTTTTGTGGACTTTTGGGATAAAATATAGCCTTGGTAACACAGGATGTTCAACATTCAGAAATCGGTACTCTTCCGGGGAAATGACTCCCTCTCGTTTCCACTCCAGCAGATTATTTTTCAAATGAATATATATATATATATTCTCTCGCCACTTATGACGGCGGCCCTCAGCGAGGTGCCAAGCCCCTAATATCATTCCACACTAAGTCCTCTCGTCTCGACGGTATAGCGTCCACAAAACACGAAGGACAGCCAGGGCACAGTTTCTCTCAGCGTGATTTAATCTTAATCCAGCAGCAAAAAAGAAAACGCCCGACGCGTTTCGAAGCACAAGCTTCTTGGTCACGGGTCAAATGCGTTTAAAAACAGACTTCCTATATACATGTGACCTCACCACCACCATAGAAGTAGGACTATACAGAGTACATTGTTATAATACAATTTACTTGGTGGCCATTTTTGAATGTTCACATAGTTATTCGTATTGCCCACTTCATTTCAACACTGAACCTCAGGCTCTAAAGATGGTTTGTGTTGTTGTGTGGTATGCATTCAATCAAATTCCATATGTAAACAATAATATTATTTAAGGGTACCAACTTTTACATAAAAAAATATTTAGAAAATCTTACTACAATTCCGCCCTAGTGGGCATCTTTTCAAACAATTGTTCATGTTAGACCTATCCAAGTTTAATTCTGCCCTAGTGGGCATAACATTTTTGCAAATAATACCATCTTAACCATCTCAAACAAATTATCTACTTGACATGAGCAAAAATAAAACGTAACTGTCCCAAATTGGCCCCAAAGATATAAGCTCTTTGCATTCTTCCTCCATATCACCTACAATATAAAAAACTGTGTGTTAGATCAACATGACCTAAGTGTTTATGATTAAAAATAACGTAAACTTTCATTTCTTTCGGACTCGCATCAAAGCTCTCAAAATTTACAAACTTTCTTGATGGTGTCTAAGGTGAAATCTACCCTAAATGCACAGCCAATTCTTCGTCCCTATTTAATCCCATTAGAAATATGGTTTCTTACTTAATAATCATCTTGGACTCTAATGTGCGCAGCATTTGTGTTCTATTGCTCCATCTTTCTGAGGTCGGAATTTTGTCTAATACGCAAAACTTCAACAGACTTGGATCCTTATTGTGTTTTTCTTTAAAATGTCTCGTTATAGGATAATGTTTGTCTTCATTCACTATAGCTCTTAAGTGTTCTAAAATTCTCTTTTGAGGAAAAGAAAAATCAAAATATATTTTCAAAGAAAAGTAAACTAGAGTCCCCGCAACTCGTGTGGATTAGGCTTTTCCTAATGGAAGTCATCCCTCCTCCTGTCTTCTATGCCTCCCCAGGAATCATGATCATACCTGGCTGAGTCACGCTCCTCTTGGAGCGCGGCGGGCACAGCGTATGTTTTGTGGCCTCCTGGCTCTCCTGTGGAGCTTCCCCCTTGTCGGTTTTCAACCGGGTCTGTCTTAACGTGTAACTGGTTAGTCGCCAGTGTACTCTTAAGCAAGACTTGTGGATCTGGTCCCTCTGTAACGTATTCGCCCTCCTGCAACAACTTCTCTTCCTCCTCTTCTCTCGTTTTTCTTCCGGCTATCTCCTTATTGGCATCTGACATCAGCTTTGAAGTTGATGGGGATTTAAAGGGGCCCGTCCCATCTCCGCTATGGGAGTTACTTCCCACTTCCTGTCTGTAGTACCAATGGTGACGTTTCCTGATGTCTCTGTTTTTTCTGCCTGACCTTTCACAGCGGTCTGCGGGTGAGATACAAGGGAATTAGAGTCCGGTAGGGTTCCGCCCGTCCAGTGCCATGATAGGTCATCCGCCAACTCTTCAGGGGGATTCACATAATCCCTACCCTCGTGACACATCCCCATCCCAGGATTTACCCGATCAGTGAAAAGGGGAAATCTAGATAAGAAGCCTGCATTACCATTGTCCTTGCCTTTTCGATGACGGACCTTGAATCGAAAGGGTTGGAGGGAGAGGAACCATCATAGAACCCGTGGGTTATTGCTCTTATTTCTACTCATCTATGTCAATGGGGCATGATCTGTATACAGTATGAAGGGCTTGCCTTCTAGATAGTATCGCAGTTTTTCTATGGCCAGGCACTCCTTCTCAATTACGGGATATTGTCGCTCTCTAGGAAAAAGTTTCCTACTTATAAAAAGAATAGGTGATTCCAGAACTTAATTATTCATCTGAGACAGGACAGCTCCTATCCCGATCTCAGATGCGTCGGTTTGTAATATAAACTCATTCTTGAAATTAGGGGAGTTTAGTACCAGGCTAGATGTGAGGGACTGCTTGAGAAGTTGGAAGGCTTCTCTGACGCGAGGTGTAGGGCTTTGGATTTCTCATTTGAGGGTTTCTTTCTTCAGGAGATCAGTTAATGGACCCGCTTTAGTGGAGTACCTGGGGATAAAGTGACGATAATACCCCAGAAGCCCTAAAAAGACATGTACTTCCTTTTTGGTTTGTGGAAAGGGGGTGTCATTAATAGCTTGCACCTCTTCTTCCTGAGGTTCAATAAAGCCATTGCCCAATGTATATCCAAGAAATTTGACTCTTGAATATCCTGCCCAGGATATTTTTGCATTAATGTGGAGACCTAACCTATTTAACTCCTAAAGAACATTTTTGCAGTGAACAACATGTTGTTCCCAAGTCCTGCTATATATGACAATGTTGTCAATATAAGCAGATGAGTAAGATTGATGGTCTTGAAGAACTTCATTCATAAGTCTTTGAAAAGTCGCTGGAGCCCCATGTAGCCCAAAGGGTAGAACAGTGAATTCAAAAAGCCCCTTTGGAGTAGCAAAGGCTGTTTTTTCTCGGTCTGAAGCTTCTAGGGGTACCTGCCAATATCCTTTTGGGAGGTCTAAAGTAGTAATGTATTTGGCCTCGCTTAGTCACTCTATTAACTCATCCACCCATTCAAGGGGATATGCATCAAACTTGGAGACTCTGTTGACAGCCCTGAAGTCTAAACAGAAGCTAATTGAACCATCAGGCTTGGGCACTAGTACAATATGGGATCACCAATTACTTTGAGAAGGCTTAATAACGCCCACTTGGAGCATGGTTTGAACTTCGTTCTGCATAGCCTCCCTACGGGGAGAAGGTATTCTATATGACTTTTGTTTCACTATGACCCCCGGGTAGTAATAATGGCGTGTTCAATTAGCTGAGTCTTTCCTGGGAAGTCTGAGAAATACTGGGAAAGGGTTCTAATACAGCCATGAATTTGTCTCTTGGTCTCTCTGTTAGGGCATCATTGATAGGAAGGAGGGACATGGTATTCTGGTTAGGTAATACGGTATTAATTAGATTCACCTTTTTTGGGGGGGGGTCTAGCCATTTTTTAAGTAAATTAATATGAAAAGCTTGCTCTCTATGGGGACTAATCTGTACACGGTAAGCAACTTTACCCAATTGGGTGGTCATTTTGTAGGGCCCTTTCAATTCTGATTTTAGTTTCTTTGCCGATGTAGGGAGCAGTTGTTTACCTGATAACTACGGCACTTTTTCCGTTTATCGTACACCATCTTTTGCCTCCTCTGACTCTTCCCCAGGTTACAATGTGTCAAATTGTGGAATGTACCTATTTTGGTTTTTAACAGTTTAGCATATTCTAACAGTTCATCTGGTTCACCCTTTGAATTTTTCACCCAGACTTCTTGGTCATTTATAGAATGTCTGTAGGTTTTCTTCCATATATTAGCTCGAAAGAGGAACAACCTAAACTACTCTGTGTCCTTGGATTACAAAAAGAGCCAGAGGTAGTAGCTGGTCCCAATTGTTACCTTTACTGGTTAGCATTTTCTTTAATGTCCGCTTCAGGGAGCCGTTATACCTCTCGACTAGTCCATCCGTTTGAGAATGGTAAACTGAGGTCTTAATGTGGGTGAGATTCAACAGCTGACAAACTTGTTTAATTAATTGGGACTAAAAAGGGTTCCCCTGATCAGTAGGGTTTCTTTAGGGAAGCCTACCCTAGAGAATATTTCAATTATATGCTGGGCGATGACTTTAGTATTTGTTGATCTTAAGGGGATGGCTTTCGGCTATTGTGTGGAGTAATCTACGATTAACAAAGTGTACTGATTACCTTTAGAAGTTTTAGGTAAAGGTCCTTTTAGGTCCATGCCTATGCGTTCAAAGGGTGTTCCTATGATAAGAATGGTTGAAGGGGTACAGGCGGGGGTCGATAAGGATTCCTTTTTTTAACACACTTCACACTCTTGGCAATACTTTTTTATATTAGCATATATTCCAGGCCAATAAAAGTGACGCAGGATGGCTTGGGTGGTTTTCTGAGTTTCAGTGTGGCCGGCTAATGGGTGGGAATGTGCAAAAAACATGATCTGTCCGCGGAAATCGTTGGGAACCAACAATTGGGGAGGGTCGTTGGGTTTACACATTCGGTACAGTAGTCCATTTGTGATAAACTGAGGGAAGGAAGTGAAAGGATTTTGGGCGTTTTGTCGGGCCTCTTGCCATGCATTCTGTAGGGTAGCATCATTATTTTGGGAGAACTGGAAACTATGGTCTATTACCCAAGGTTCTGGTGTGATAAGTGTGTTCTTGGGGCCGGAGACAGGGTTTTTTTCCCTTTCGGCGTCATTATGATCTAAATTTGTCTTGAACATTTCCATAAAATCGGGGTTCTTGATTCCTCATATAATGTCCTCTGGGAGGTTTCTCAGGACCTCAACCTTAATACTCCTATTTTGTCCTTCCAAGGGGGTCACCGTACGCTGTGAGACAGTATATGTCCTCACATCTCCATGTACACATCTAATACTTACAACCGTCCCTGGGTTTATCTGTGAAGAATGGATTAGATCGCCATGCACTACTGACTGCTTACACCCAGAGTCTAATAAGGTTATTACCCATTTCCATTTCAACCTCAAACTTGCATAAAAGCATGGTCCAAACTCTTGGGTATACAAGATAGATTGGGGAGCATAACTAACATCCATAGGCTCGTCTCCCGATTTCTTAGCGGGGCAAAATTGGGTTATGTGGCCCCAGTCATCACATTCAAAACATTGGGGCCCTTTTGGGTTGGTGTTTCAAGTTTCATGGGCCGGGCTCTAAGGTAGTTCATGAATGGCCGATGGAATTTCTTTTCTAGTTTTTCTCCTTTGGTTGGAATATTGCTCCTGTGACTCTTCTGTTTCCCATGTATAACCTCGCAATTGAGCTTGGGAGAAAGTAGTGGCCATTTCTACAGCTTGTTCAGCTGTTAGATGGGTATGTTGCTTCAGCCACTTCTGGGTGGCTACTGGGAGAGCTTGTAAATATTGTTCAAGATATAGCTGCTCCACTATTTCCTCTTTACTGTTTTCCTGTGGCTTTAACCACTTATCAGCAACCGTTTTATGCATAAAGTATAAGGTTTTTGGGGTACTGCCAGGGGAGCCCTTCTCTTTTCTAAATCTCACTCTATGCCTCAGCATTCATCCCCAAGTGATCCAGAATAATCCTTTTGATATCGTCGTAAGGGGTGTTCCCTTGAGCGTTTGCTATTTAATAAGCAGCTTGGGCCTCCCCAGTAAGAAGGGGGGCTAAAAAGAAGGGTTTTTTGTCTTTGGGCCATCCACAGGCAAGAGCTACTCACTCAAAATTGAGTAGAAAGGCATCTGGATCCTCCCCAATGACGTATTTCTGTAGAGAGATGTTTGGTCATGTAGGGGAGGTGCTCCTAGTTCCTGTGATACCCGAGGTCAATTGAAATTGGTCTTCCGACATTATGTGCATTCCTTCTGCTTGAGTTTTAACAGCATCACGTAAAAGTTCTTGGTCCGCTTTGGCAGAAGCCATTTGTTGTTCTAGGGCCCATTCTAATTTCTCTTGGCCCTGAATCAATTGCTGAATAAAGGTTTCCATTTTGTATCAAAGGTTTACATGAGTGCCCGCATTCTACACCATATGTCAAAAAGCTGGTTCATTTATACAAGACGGACTCTATTTTCTTCTTTCTATATGCTGATTTATTTTCCACACATCTATAGACAGCCAACACAACTAATATCCTCCTCTTCTTTATTTCTCTCTTCTTTCCAGGTGACAGGGAGTTCGGGACCACCGGATCTTTCTTCGGCCCTCGGAATAAAATACAGAGGCCACTGGTAAGTACACAAATCTTACGTATATTCAATTATTTGATTTTCAATGGAGTATTCTCTTAGAAAGAAAATATATTTCCTATACTGTCACCATCACCAAGTAATAAGGTTTTCCGAAGGTAGAAACGCCGATAAGAAAGAAAGATAAGAAAGCATGGTTCATTAAGATTTGGAAGGAAACTCGGAATACCTTCTCTGTATAGTTGTCAACCCTTTAAGTAACCACTTATTGGGTTCACGACAATATCGCTTAAAAAGAATAAAGAAATCAGCACCGTCTTAGTTCCCTCAACGTAGTAATTGCAAAAAATGTTTCAATGCAAAGGATAGTTATGAGGAAGAGAAAAATCAAAATATATTTTCAAAGAAAAGTAAACCCGATTACCCGCAACTTGTGTGAGATTAGGCTTTTCCTAATGGGAGTCCTCCCTCCTCCCGTCTTCTATGCCTCCCCAGGAATCACGATTGTACCTGGCAGAGCCACACTCTTCCTGGAGTGCGGGGGGCACAGAGTATGTCCGGTGGCCTCCTGGCTGTCCAGCTGCATTACACACTCGTCAGTCTTCAACCAGGTTGGTCTTCCACTGGGTCGGTCTTCTCGTGGAACTGGTAAGTTGGCAGCGTTCTCCCAAGCAAGACTTGTGGATCTGGTCCCTCGGTGAGTTATTTGCCCTCCTGCAACAACTTCTCTTCCTCCTCTTCTCTCGTTTCTCTTCCGGCTATTTCCCGATTGGCGTCTGATGTCATCTTTGAAGTTGATGGGGATTTCAAGGGGCCACGTCCCGTATCCTCTATGAGAGTTACTTCCCACTTCCTGTCTGCAGTACCTATATTTCCTGATGTCTCGTTTTTTTCTGCCCAAGCTTTCACGGCGGTCTGCTGCTGCGAAAAAAGGGATTTAGAGTCCGGTAGGGTTCCGCCCGTTCAGTGCAATGGTAGGTCATCCTCCAACTCTTCAGGGGGATTCACATAACCCCTACCCTCCTGACAGCTGTCAACTAATTTTCTTATCTTCCAGGCCCACATTCCAAGTTCAAAACCATGTTTTATGGGTCCTTTTTGATTTCTATCCTGTAGCGGTCCATTTGGCCCTACCTGCTCATTGGCGAGACCATCACATTTTTCATGTCTCACTTCCTTGTCTCTCTCCTTCAGTTATGCTGCGCATGTCAATGCCTCATCCACCCATGGTAGTTGGACTTGTGCCCGAATATGAGACGGAGGCTATCCTTGATTCACATATTTTTCACATTCACCTTTAGTACATGAATGACTTGAAGGACTACGATCCTGTAGATTGCTATTGGGATCCTCCCTCATTTGTTCATGCCCGTCACTTAGTTTGAGTTAAACACTAAGTTTCCTTCCAAACCTTGAGGGTATTTTTGGTGTGGGGGTACTGTCAAGGTTTACAGTAACCCTCTACATCAGGGATCAGAAAGGCCTTGGTTGATTCATTGTTTCGTTCAGCATGGTAGCGAATCCAGGTTAGAAGGTTGGGGAGCGGGAGGATCTGTCATTCAGGTCTAGGATGGCGAAGGAGCAGAGCTTTGGGTTGCATTTGATTGAAATCTATTCCAAGATGGCGGCCTCCCATTTATAATGTAAATTCTTTACCTGCAACAGTCCCAATCCAATATGGAGCCCACTAGATGAATCTGACGGTTTTCTTCCTGTTCCTGGTAATGGCCAGCAGTGACAGTATAAAAGGCCAGGAATAAAGACTGCCTGTCAAGATTTTAAGTTGGTGTGTTTTCTGCTTTTCTATACAGTTTGTGACCCTGCTCTCTTGCAATTACCTCCTGTTCCAATGGGACACGTGTCCTTCACTTCCTTTGGGATAGCAGTTCCAGTCTTTGTAGGAGAAGGATTATTGTGTAATATTTATTTACAAACTGTATTAACTTTTAGTTACCATCTCCTGAACATGTCCCAGGTTGTGGAGTGTCCCATCTGGTCCTGTCGTTTTCCCCCGATTGTCTCCTTGTTTTGTTGCCTTGTGTTCCCATGGGCATCTCTTTCATAGTACATAGTATCTACCTATTGTGTCCTGGTGGATCTGCGGCTGCTGGGAAACCGGGGGTTACCTGCAGTTTTCTCTTCTCATATATCAAATTCCTTAACAGTACCTCTTTAACATTTTGTGGCATGACCCATTCCAAAATACTTTGAACCTTTTGTTCTTTCATTGCAAACCCACCCTTACAAATATGAAAACCTAGGTAGTCATGTTCAGATGGACTAAAGGCACACTTTTATAGAGTGGCATATAGTTGATTACTTTGTAAGCTCCATAGTACCTCATTTACATGTTTTTGATATTCACTGTATATAGTAGAATATATAAGCAAGGGGCTGATTTAGAGTTTATCGGAGAGGGTACTCCGTCACAATGGCTATAAGTACCCTTTCCCAAATTTACATTCCACCAGCCCCATTTACATGTGGGCGGACTGACAGTATGTTGATGCTGGAGCCTACACCGTCTCAGTAGCAGACATACTCCTGAGACGGCCTGATGGAGTACGGGCTGTCAGAAGTTAGCAATCTGACCATCCGCCAAATTTAGAGTGGGTGGCCACATTTTTTTTTGCTGTCACCACCAGGTAAAACCTTGAGTTGAGGAGCAGTAAATATAAAACATTATCCCCACACTTTGGGAGAAAACTTCCATGGTGTGGGGCTCAATAGTTTTACTTAAAAAAAAACAAAAAACCTCTCACTTTGGGAGTTCATTTATGAGAAAAGATAAACTTTGTAAAAGTTTGACGGCCAGCTGTCATGTTTGACGGAGCCAACTGTCAAACTTTTAAAACATTGACAGGAACCGCCATGATACCGGTCCCTGCCAATATTGAGAGATGTTCCTGGGGCCGGCGAACATCTCTAAATTTGGGACCGGGATGTTGTCTGGGCGGATGGCGAAGTAATTCACCCTGACGGACATTACTACCTCCTCCAATGCCTAAATAAGGCCCTATATCCTCTGAGTATTCTACAACATACTATTCAAATATAGCTTGGAAAAACTCACTGCTGAATATTGGAAAAGCAGAGGGAGTATTACAAAGACTAAATGGCATGACTAAACATTCATAGGGGATATGAAAAAAATGTATTACACTGGTCTATTGTGAAGGTAATTGTACACTCCCTAAAGATCGAAATGAGTATACCATCAGGAGCCTTGTAAAGATTCAATCAATGTATCAATAAGAAGTAAACAATATTGATTCTTTCCTGATTAACAGTCAGAACCTCCATCTGCTACCCATCTTTTTGACATAAAATAGAGATGCCCCAGTTGAAGATTGTGAGACTGTGAGAAACTCTTTTGTTTACTGCACTTAAATTAAAGCTTCTTTCTTGGGTCTGGTTATTGGCCGTTATATGCCATGGGGTATGGAAGCATCAGATCTTATATAGATAGGACAGTCAAGGGGTCCATTAGGAGATAGCTATTCGGCTTCTTTTTCACTAAAAATATTAATAAAGTCACTATATTCTGTAGTTAGACTTGTAGGGGCTATTAAGAGCTCTATGAACCCCACAGTGGGTTATTATAAAGCTTCAGAGGTATCATTCAAAGAAGAAAAACAGTGTTTATAACAATATTCAGAATTCAATGTACTTGTTCTCTTGAGCTAATTAAAAAAAGGAGTTGCGAGTGTCAAAGGAAATATTGGTTTTCTTAGTAAGATCAAAAGTTATAATTTTCTAGTGTGAGTGACAAATCATTAAGATTTTAGGAATACAATGTGTCACTTGTCCAGATGCTAAAAGTGTGCCATCTACAGGCCTAACTTTTAGAATTCTTGCCAAGCCTAATGTGGCTTAGTAGGTCTTATCCACATAGTCCCCATACACTTCAGGAAAAAAGTAGTGCATCAATACATTTTCTTACATCACATCAACACTATTGCTAGAAAGAAATGTGTTGGATGTTGTATTTGATACAACAAAAGGAAAGAAATATTCTTATCTTGTTTACATGATTCTACTACACTAACTGAAGTCATGCTCTTCTGTTTCTCTGGGGCAGATGTAATGAGTGCCCCTTCCACAATAAAGACATAAATAATTGCTTTTCCATCTTTTGTGTTCTCTGGTGTAAGGGGCCCCTCTGACTGGTTATAATATGTATAAGTAGTATCTGTAGACTCAATCAGCCTTTGATGAGTAAACTTTGGGAGTACGTTTACATTTGCTGAAAACTCTGATCAACTCTTCTTTAATTTTTTCTCAATAGTACACATTGTTCAGTTTGAACCATTAAATATTTAATTTGGCACAGGAGCATGGTATTCTTACTCCGGCAAACCCAACTTTAATGTCCTCTCTAGAGCCCCACCTGAAAGAGCATCCAGGCCAAAGCTTGGTCATTCCAGTTGGAGACTGCTGCTAGATGTTTAATATGGGCTATGTATGAGATGATGTCTTGTGAGCCCTGTCTGAGGATCAGTCATTCACTCTCGTAGGTATATTCCAATTGTCGCCCTCGAAAGGCTAACCTGAACTTCTTCTCAAAAGTGGCAAAAGATACAAAAAGTGCATGCTGTGGATTTGCTATTATAGTACTTGGGCACTTAACACACCATTCCCTGTAATGTTTCTAAGTACATTTGCTATCTATGCTTGGTCATTGGGAAAGCATCGCCCTTAAACGAAATGTAACTGACATTTATAGACAAACGTTGGTAAATTTCTTAGGAGCTGGCAAGTGTACTAATGTGTGCATTCTATATCAGGGATCTCCAACCTTTCCTGTAATGAGAGCTACTTCTGATCAGTGAAACTCGTCGTGAGCTACTGAAGGTCAGGTTTCTTGCGTATTGTTATTAGACACCCCTCACCCAGCTTCATTGACTTTAAAACTAATGCCTATGGAGTCCAATACTATGGTTTGAACAAAATACTGTGACTAGGGGTACCATGAAAGGGCTGCCATGTGCGTAAGTGAGTGCATGGTCTGTGGGGAAGTATGAACATATGTGATTGAATAGGATATATGTGTAATGTTGACTGAGAGCATGTGTGGTATGAACATGTGGCACAGGACATTCCTTTCGCCGTATGTGGCACTGTTACATTTACAACATAAACATACAACCATTTTTTTTTTAAATGGGAGAAATTTAAAGTGCAGAATAATCTTTTGCAAAAATGTTAATAATAAGGAACATTTTTATGCACTTGATAGAACGTTGTTCTGCACTTTGAAAAATACAGCATTTTTTTTGAATGGGAGAAATTTAGTTATAAATATGGCAGCGTGTCCACCAGCCACTGGGAGCAAGATGTTCTGTGTGTAAATGCAACACTTTAAAATGGGAGAAAATTAAACTGAAGAGTTAACTTTATGTTTAAATGCATTACATAAAACTCATAATTTTATTTTTCTCCCAAGTCAAGGTGTCGTTACAAACAGCAGGCAGTTTAATCCCAGTGGACTGTAGATATGGTACCAAGTTTATAACAGGAAAATACAGTAATTTGTTTAAATGTGAGGAATTTGAGGTGAAGAAACATGCTTCATAAAATATTAGGACTTAATTGGCATAATTTAAAGTAGAGGAAAACAATGTTTCATGGAAGCATTTTTCTTCACTTTAAATTTCTAGAGGTTGAAAGAAAATGACAGTATTTTTCAATTATAAATATGGCACTGTGTCTACCAGCCACTGGGAGCAAGATGCCTGCTGTTTGTAAATGTGACACTTTGAAAAGGGAGAAGATTAAAATGAAGAGCTAACTTAATCATGAAGTTAGCTTTTCTTTTTAATTTTCTCTCATTTAAAAGCACTCAGAAACATCATTTTGTTCTCATGCTACAGACATTTATTTAAGAGTTAAATACCTCAATACTTGAGTTCTGAACCTGTGTGACCCACCTGGGTCCTAAATCTGAGTGGAGCACTGGTCATAAAAAGGCTCTGCTATCTGCAGCCTGATAATGTCAAATAAGCATAGCTTTTCCTTAACTTGAAAAGGAAAAATGCAACACTTATTTTTTGCAGTTCTTAGTTAAAAATGAAGGTTGAGAGCTACTCTGAATGTTTCTGCGAGCTACTGGTAGCTTGCGTTCGACTAGTTGGAGACACCTATTCTAGATTAAGGTGATGTTGCACCGAATGCTAATACTTCTTTAATCTCCGTAAGTTTATGATTAAGTACTTATTTATTTAATCTTAAAGCCTTTACAAGTTCTAGTAGGCTCTGTAATAAACTGTTTACAAAAGTATGGACTTCTGCTCACACCTTGTGTGGGCCTTGCAGTCTTTTAGGACGTCAATACATACAATGGAGGAACTTGACTCTAGTCTGAAGATGGGTCTGGGAAAATGAATGCATCAGACAAGGTAGGATGAAATGGAGAAAGGCCACCAAACTAGTAATAGCTTGACGAAGAAAGAATTGAAATAAATTCAATCAATATACCAGCTGAAGAAACCAGTAGAAGTGCTTCATTAAACACTATACGGAAACCAAAATACTGGCAGCACAGTAGGAAATTGAGGCCTGGCAAACAAGACCAGCAGGGAAGGTAGACTCTCTCGGTGATGCTGCAACTGTTACTGACAGTGAAGAAAATCTGCAGGGGCTGATGACACTCTGGGGAAGCATGTGGAAACTGGTACTGATAACCTGGAGACATGAAAACACAGAAGAATGATAACATAGCAACAATGTAACAATTGTGAAGCATCTCTTCAATGTCTGATGAGTTGTTTTATAGTATCATTGAAGGAGGACCATGCACAGTGTGTGTATGTGTTTCCAAGTGAAAAACACTATTCCTTGGGCATGCATGTTTTCCGTGAAGTTGGCATTCTTCGAACCCCCTACTACCATTATTGGCAGGATCTTGGATTTCCCTATGTGACATGAGGGTAGGAAAGGACTGAAATGCATAAGAAAGTGACTTGAAATCACATAAAGAGCTTTTTTATTCTTTCCATAATAGTAGTTTTTTAACAATTTTACCTGTGGCCTGATAAATATTAACTGGAGTCCCTGGGAGTGGAGGAGGGTGAGATAAAGAGACAAAGATGGAGGAAAGTGGTGTGAAGACAGAGGGACAAAAGAAGAATGAGAGGGCAAAAATATTGAGATAAAAAGTACAATGAATAGGGCGGAGGATAAAGAAGAAACAAAACAATGGGAGTGCGAGAGAGGCTGAGAAATAGAGAGAGAGACAAAGTGAGGTGGAAGACACAAAGGAATGGAAGAGAGGGAGAGAAAAGACAAATGGAGCAGATTTAGATGAGAGAGGGAGAGGCAAACAGAGGGTTAAGAAAGGAGCAGAACAAAGGTAGCAAGTGAGAGTACAGAGACAGAATGACCAAAGAAGAGAACATAAGGGGTGAGAGAAAAAGAGGAAAGTGAGAAGATTTGAAAATGGGAAAAAGAGGAGTTCAAGTGGAGGAAGAGACAAGAGGAAAACATAATGAGAAGAGTGGAGGGACAGAAAGATGAAAGGGGAGACAGGAGGGAGAGAAAATAGGAAGGAAAGATAAGAGGAAAGACAGCAGAGAAGGAAGAGACAAAAAAGAAGGTGAAGATGGCAGGAAGAACGAAGAGAAATGCATAAGTTGAGTGTAGAAACAAAAGGAAGATGATGGATGAGAGGAGATAGTATGAATATAAAGTGGAGAAAACAAGTAATTGTGTGATAGCCTGGAGATACCTCGGAACTGATGCGATGCTAAAACAATTCCACCTCTTGATCGTCTCAATTCTGAATTGCCAGTATGGCACAGAAGGTTGATCAGATCAAGTGAGGGAAGGAAAGGTAGGGAACAACAGGGAGGGAGATCTAGAATACAAAAAACATCATGAATAACGTTCACCACAAACAATGCAATGTTTATCAACTTTCAGATTTTTGTATATCTTTGGTACATATATACCTGTAACAAAAAGAAGAATGCTTCTATTCAATAGCTCCTTGAAAGAAGACTTAATTCTTGCACAACCAGTTGTTTCTCTCACTGTAGCAAATAAAAAGGAAGGCACATAACTTAAATGACTTCATATATCACTCCTAATCATAGGAGCAGATCATCACCTAGGTTTACTGAATATATTATTGGTTTGAAGAGATACCCACCATATTATACAGTAACCAACACATCACAGGGGGAGTGGAGATAATAAAAGGAATCTTCATTGACTCTCTTTTCTCCCGCACAACTGGTTCCCCTGTTAAATGAAATACAAGAAAGAAAAGACTCGAGTGAACACTGGTTCTGAAATGAAGAATTGATAATATCCTTTCTTATATGGCCGAATTGATTCCTGCCACAAGAACACCTTAATCCTGGAAAGAATACAACGATGCAATACTCCTTCCGTGTAAGAGTTGATATACGTAATTCTTGACCAAGCACAATGAATGCATCCGTAAATAGTCTCAGCCAAATAACGCTCTCAATGTCAAACTCTGTATATAACTTTGCCGAATATTCAAAGTAAATCACAATGTCTTTTCCGAACTCACTCGGAAACCGTGTTTCAAGTTGGCAGCACAGAAACACTAATCCAGAAAGCGTGTCCCCAGACACGAAGAGAGAAGAACACTAAGAAATTACTGCTACCTCACGGTTAATTACATCTCTCTTAGCACATGAAAACTTCCGTTTTCCAAATAGCCCCTTGAAACCGCTTACCGCACCGTAGCAAAAGAGACTGCAGCAGCAAGCGTCCGCCGTACGCTATCTCCTCTGAATAATCTGCGCGGCTTCGCGCGCTTTCCCGATACTTAAAGGATTTTCACAGCTGTTGTCCCGGAAGGCGTGCTCTCCCAACGCCAGACACTGAGAACTCTAGGACATGTAGTCTTTCTGTTCCCGGTTCGTTCCACCACAGACTTGGGTTCAAATACAGTGCGTGCATGCGATGCACTTCCGCACCTTTCGCCTGTTGATCTGAGGGGAAAGTAATGGCAGCGTTTACGACGTTCTTGTGGCGGGTCGTAACAGTACATCCCTTCCCAAGGGAACGCTGACATTGTCGGGGTTTCATAGGGTACCGTACATGAAACCTTTTGATTAACCGGGGAGCATGAATACCAGAAGCTGGTTCCCAGGAATTTTCCTCAGGGCCATAACCTTTTCAGGCAATCAAATACCACAACTGATTGCCTTGCTCCTTGGAATCCAGAATGTCACTCACCTCATACTCGAGGTCTTGATCAACCAATATCGGTTCGGGTCTCCTTTTAACAGGGTTAAAGGAATGGTTTCACCAATGATACATGAAATACTGGATGTATTTTCATGTGCAGTGGCAACGCCAATTTGACTGTAACAGGCAAAATTACTTTACTGATTTTGTAAGGACCTATATATCGAGGGTTAAATATACTGTGTCTTTTAAATCTAATGTTCTTTGTGGATAACCACACTGCATCACCCTTTTTATATTGAGGTTCCTTTCTCCTGTGTTTATCCGCCTGCTTCTTATATCTATCCTTTGCTATTCTCATGTTTCTCTTTGTTATTTTCCAGTTGTTTTGAATTTGTTTCATCCTTGTTTCTACCTCAGGCATCTTATGAATCTGTACAGGATTTGTCAAAGGAATGAATCTTGGATGGAACCCATACGTGATATAGAAAGGGGACATCTTAGTGGTGCTATGTTGAGCACTATTATAAGCCACTTCGGCTATCCACAACCAGTCCACCCATGCCTTCGTGTTCTTATCCACATAACATCTCAAGTATTGTTTAAGAGTTTGATTTAGTCTTTCTGTTTGCCCATCGGTTTGTGGATGAAAACTCGTGGACATGGTTGATGATATATGTAGTGCGCTACACCAAACTCTCCAAAACTGAGCAGTAAATTGAGTCCCTCTGTCTGAAACAATGATTTTTGGTAAACTGTGTAATCTAACTATATGCATGAGTAGCATCTGTGCCACTTGTCCTGAAGTTGTATTTTCACAAGCTATAAAATGGCCCATCTTGGTTAGACTATCTACAACTACCATGATGGCGGTACATTTTTTATTTCTTGGTAATCCCACCATAAAATCTAATGAAATATTCTCCCATGGAGTGTCAGGAGTAGGTAGAGGGCACAACAAACCATCCAGTTTTCCTCTCTTTGATTTAGCTTCCAGGCATATTTCACATCTTTGTACCATCTTCTTTACATCTTGTCTTACTGTAGGCCACCAAAATTGTCTCAACACTCTTTCAATTGTTTTTTCCCAGCCGTTATGACCAGCACTAGGTAGGGTATGACACCAACTTAAAACCTGTTTTTGAAGGCTCTTAATGGGAATCAATATGCGAGTACCACATGTGGGTATACCTTGTTTAATCTTCCATTCTTTATGTTGGAGTAACCAATTCTTCCATTTGGTTACTTTCGCAGCCTGCACTATCTCTCCCAAAAACTGATCTGTTTGCACACTACATATCACGTGTTCAGGGTTAATTATTGCACGAGATATGTTTTCTGTAGGTGTATGTTTTGATTCCTGTCGTGTGAGGGCATCTGCCTTCTTATTTTCGCTTCCAGGCCTGTATGTGAGAACGAATTGGAACTCTTCAAAAAACAGCATCCATCTCAGCTGTCTGGGCGACAATAATCGAGTGGACTTAATAGATTGTAAATTACGGTGATCAGTATAAACGGTTGTGATGTGTTTCACACCCATAAGGTATTGTCGCCATTCTCGAAAGGCATCACGAATTGCCAACAGTTCCTTTTCTGCAATTGTGTAGTTCTTCTCAGATTCGTTGAATTTTCTACACATATAAGCCACTGGGTGCAGTTGACCATTCATACAGTCTCTTTGTGACAAAATCGCTCCTAAGGCTACCTCAGAGGCATCTGCCTCGACCACATAAGGTTTTTCAGGGTCAGGGTGAGCTCAAACAGGAGCAGATGTAAAGGCCTTCTTTAAAGATTCAAAGGCGATGCTAGCTTCTTTTGACCATACAAATGGAACTTTTTTCTTTAACAAACAGGTGATTGGGGTCACGGTATCTGAAAATTGATTAATAAATCGGCGATAAAAATTCGCAAACCCCAAAAAACATTGAACGTCCCGGACATTGGATGGGGTTGGCCAATCCTGTACCGCCTTAATCTTTCTCTCTGACATCTCATGGCCTTTTTCTGACAACATCACACCTAGAAACTCAATACGAGGAACGTGAAACTCACATTTACTGAGTTTACAAAACAAATGATGGTCTCTAAGGGCTTGTAATACCTTTTGAACGTGTTCGCTATGTACCAAAGTATTTGATGAATAAATTAGAATATCATCTATGTACACTATGGCGAATACATCCAGATATTCCCTCAATACATCATTTAAGAAGTATTGAAATGCCGCAGGGGCATTACACAAGCCAAACGGCATGACCTGGTATTCAAATAATCTGTGTCTAGTCCTGAAGGCGGTTTTCCACTCGTCACCCTGTCTGACACGAACAAGATGATAAGCTCCTCTCAAATCCAACTTTGTAAATATTATTGCCTGTTTTACTTGATCCAATAATACAGATATAAGAGGAAAAGGATACCTATTTTTGACATTAATTTTATTCAATGCCCTGAAGTCAATGCACGTTCTCCGTTCACCATTCGCCTTGGCTATGAAAAACAGAGGCGATGCTGCCGGTGATTTGGAAGGTCGTATAAAACCATTTGCTAGATATTTGTCCAGATACTTGTGGGGATGCTCGTTCTCTGGTTCAGATAATGCATATATCCGCCCACAAGGTATTATAGCCCCAGGGACTAAGTCAACTTGACAGTCGTACTGTCTGTGAGGCGGTAGTACTTCCGCCTTGTTTTCGCTGAAAACATCTTGGTAATTAGAGTAGATGTCAGGAAGGGTAATATCTTGTTCAGCTGCTGTTGCAATCGTGTGTTCCATACTTAACACCTCAACAGGCTTCCAAGATTCTGCTAAGCAATGAATTTTGCAATAATCAGAAGTGAATTTAATTTCTCTCTTCTCCCAATTAACACTAGGGTTATGAAGACTTAACCAAGGTAACCCAAATATAGTACCACACTGAGGAGCCTTGATTATGTTAAAAACAAGCTCTTCTGTATGATTTTCTTGGCAAACTATCTCTACTTCTATAGTTTGAAAAGTGATGGGTCCTGAATCAAGGTTTCTCCCATCTACTGCCGTTACTATCTCCGGTATTGCCTTTTTAATCTTAGGAATTCTCATTTCACCAACTAACTTTTCATCCATGAAGACTCCGGTAGCTCCAGAATCGATTAAAGCTTTCATGTGATGAGTCTCCCCCTCTGATATCAAGGTAACTTCCAAGAAAAATTGTTCCTTGGAAGATGGATTCTTTTCTAATACTGAAGGGACATCGGTTGAGCCCAAGGGTTTCCCTTCTACCTCCCTTGAGCTTACTAGTTTTCTGTCACCTTATTGGTGAGTGTAGCTGCCTTGGTGGGCACTATGTCCTTACTCTTGGGTTTTAATAAAGAGTTCCTAACGTAATGCCCCTTCTTGCCACAATACAAACAAAGCCCTTGCTTTCTCCGAGCCTCTCTTTCTTCAGGCGTTAGTGAGGATCTAACTGCTCCTATTTCCATAGGTTCCGGCCCAGTACCTGTATTTCCATAACAATTACGGATTCTATCTACGCATTGGTTTTTCTATTTTTCTTTTATCACCTTTTCGTTCACTTAATCTATAGTCTAACCGAAGGGATAAATTAATCAGATCTATACATGTCTTAGGTTGTGGATCAATTTGGGCAATAACATCTTTTAATTCATCTCTAAGACCTTGATGAAATAAAGCTGCCTGTTTATCCTGAGGCCATTGCGTTTCTGCTACAAGTCTTTGAAATGCGTTTATGTATACCACTAACTCTCGATTGCCCTGTCTTAACTTGAGTAGTTCTCTATCGGCTGAGAAGGGAATACACCCTACGGTCAAACATCTTTTCGAACTCTTCTCGAAATCCATCCCAATCATATAACAATTGATCGTCTCGTTGGACTAACGGCACTGCCCATTGAGCAGCATCCCCAGCCAAATAAGATACCAAAAACGCCACTCTAGCTTGATTGGTATTGAACACTTTGGGACGACAAGTAAAATGTAGCAGAACTTGTGTGAGAAACACCTGTATTTTCTGTGGTTCTCCATGAAAACGTTCAGGGGCTGCTAAAGGAATGGGTGTGGGTATTTCAACCGTAAAGGGAGCTGAAGAGGAAGGATTGGGACCCGTAGACCAAGGAAACCCCCCTGTAGGACGACTCCTTGTTACGTCAAACGGATTTCTTTGCATTTTCTCTATTCTATCTTGTAGTACGGCGGTCTCTGCACGAGAAGCCGTTACCTCTGTTTGAACCGCCTGTAATGCTACCAAAACATCTTCTAACGTGGCCACTGTAAAAATACCGCTTCAATCGGGAGGTAATTAAACGTGGGCAGATTATTCTGTGATAGCCTGGAGATACCTCGGAACTGAAGCGATGCTAAAACAATTCCACCTCTTGATCGTCTCAATTCTGAATTGCCAGTATGGCACAGAAGGTTGATCAGATCAAGTGAGGGAAGGAAAGGTAGGGAACAACAGGGAGGGAGATCTAGAATACAAAAAACATCATGAATAACGTTCACCACAAACAATGCAATGTTTATCAAGTTTCAGATTTTTGTATATCTTTGGTACATATATACCTTTAACAAAAGGAAGAATGCTTCTATTCAATAGCTCCTTGAAAGAAGACTTAATTCTTGCACAACCAGTTGTTTCTCTCACTGTAGCAAATAAAAAGGAAGGCACATAACTTAAATGACTTCATATATCACTCATACTCATAGGAGCAGATCATCACCTAGGTTTACTGAATATATTATTGGTTTGAAGAGATACCCACCATATCATACAGTAACCAACACATCACAGGGGGAGTGGAGATAATAAAAGGAATCTTCGTTGACTCTCTTTTCTCCCACACAACTGGTTCCCCTGTTAAATGAAATACAAGAAAGAAAAAACTCGAGTGAACACTGGTTCTGAAATGAAGAATTGATAATATCCTTTCTTATATGGCCGAATTGATTCCTGCCACAAGAACACCTTAATCCTGGAAAGAATACAACGATGCAATACTCCTTCCGTGTAAGAGTTGATATACGTAATTCTTGACCAAGCACAATGAATGCATCCGTAAATAGTCTCAGCCAAATAACGCTCTCAATGTCAAACTCTGTATATAACTTTGCCGAATATTCAAAGTAAATCACAATGTCTTTCCCGAACTCACTCGGAAACCGTGTTTCAAGTTGGCAGCACAGAAACACTAATCCAGAAAGCGTGTCCCCAGACACGAAGAGAGAAGAACACTAAGAAATTACCGCTACCTCACGGTTAATTACATCTCTCTTAGAACATGAAAACTTCCGTTTTCCAAATAGCCCCTTGAAACCGCTTACCACACCGTAGCAAAAGAGACTGCAGCAGCAAGCGTCCGCCGTACGCTATCTCCTCAGAATAATCTGCGCGGCTTCGCGCGCTTTCCCGATACTTAAAGGATTTTCACAGCTGTTGTCCTGGAAGGCGTGCTCTCCCAACGAAAGACACTGAGGACTCTGGGACATGTAGTCTTTCTGTTCCCGGTTCGTTCCACCACAGACTTAGGTCCAAATACAGTGCGTGCATGCGATGCACTTCCGCACCTTTCGCCTGTTGATCTGAGGGGAAAGTAATGGCAGCGTTTACGACGTTCTTGTGGCGGGCCGTAACAAATTGTGATAGGGATAGAAAGTGAGTGAAGGTAGCAGGATGGGGCAGAGAACAAGAAGCAATTGGACAGAGGCGGGCGACAAAAGAAGAGAGGGAGTAGTAATTGAGAATTTTCTGATCCTTGGAGAATGTGTTAAATATGAAGAAGGAATTCCACTAGTGGAATTTCCTTGACCACAGAAATAACATAGTGTAGGAAATACCACCTATGTGCCAGGAGCCAAGCTGCTGAGCCCTGCTAGTTAGAGCTACTGTTGTGCTCAAACAGCCCATAACGCAGAGGCCCAAGTCTGACATGCCAATATATTTAGCACTTGCGTCCACCTCTTCCAGCCGGCTGCAGCTCTTTTAAGGTCAGAGAACGAAGTGGACAGGATAATTTGGGAACAATGTTCCCAAAGTTTTTTATTTTTAGCAAAAGAGTTCCCTTACTTTTTGGTAAAAAACAACCATTCCTGAACGGTTAATGCAGACCTTGATTTACTCCAGGCTGAAAGAGGAGTAGGGGTTCTCCTGTACTGTGAAGGGAAGGAAGCAGAGACAGGTACAGAAAAAACAAGCTTTCTTGTGCGGGTGGCTAATAACTGAAAGACGTGTGTACAACTGGTTATTCAGCAAACATAAAAGCTACTTAGGAGCTAGAATAGGCTAGATTCGACAGAGTTATTTGAACCATTGCGGTATCAAAGAGTTATTCTTTTTTGAGAGATACTGTGCCCCACGCTCTTCAACATCTACATGGCCCCCCTCGCCGCCATTGTCAGACAACACAGACTCAGCATAGTATCCTACGCCGACGACACCCAGCTCATCCTCTCCCTCACCAAGGACCCCCTCACCACCAGACTCAACTTCCAGGAAGGAAAGAAGGACGTCGCATCCTGGATGAGCAGCAGCTGCCTGAAGCTCAACTCAGAGAAGACAGAGGTCCTCGTCCTCGGACCCTCCCCCTCTGCATGGGACGACACCTGGTGGCCCACCGCCCTCAGCAGCCCCCCCACCCCCACGGACCATGCCCGAAACCTCGGCATCATACTCAACTCCTCCCTCTCCATGACCTGACAGGTCAACGCCGTCGCCTCCACCTGCTTCAACACCCTCCGCATCCTCCGAAAGACCTTCAAATGGATCTCACCCGAATCAAAGAAGAGCGTCACCCACGCACTCATAACCAGCAGACTGGACTACTGAAACGCCCTCTACCCTGGGATCAACAAGTCTCTGCTCCGCAAACTCCAGACCATACAGAACACCGCAGCCAGACTCGTCCTCTGCATGCCTCGACACGAACACATCTCCCAACACCTGCGTAACCTCCTCTGGCTCTCTGTCGAGAAGAGAGTAACCTTCAAGATACTCACCCATGCCTACAAATGCCTCCACAACACCAGCCCCCAATATCTCAGCGATAGAATCTCCTTCCATGTACCCAAGAGGAACCTCCGATCCGCCGACCTCGCCAAGCCCCCGTGCATCCACAGAGCAAGAACGGGTGGAAGAACCTTCTCCTACATAGCGGCCAAGACTTGGAACGAGCTCCCGATCGACATCAGACGCGCTCCCACCCTGCACATCTTCAGGAAGACCCTCAAGACCGGACTCTTCGACTGATCGGAGCAGCCCCTCCCCACCAGCGCCTTGAGACCCTCACGGGTGAGTAGGGCGCTTAAAACTCCCTGATTGATTGATTTAGTGTTACCAGTTCTGTAATGCATCCTTTTAATGGAAGCCTATAAAACAAGCATTGGGTAAACTAATAGGTCTCACCTATGCAGGAGCTATTGACTTCGCCAAAGTCTTTCAGCCATATTGTACCTCAGCGTGGCTGCTGCTAAGTATGGCTAAAAGTCAGTAGTGTGGCGTAGAGTATAGTGGCATAGAGTTGAGTTCAGCGGCATAGAATATAGTGGCATAGAGTGACGTAGACTAGAATGTGTAAAGTGGCGTGAAATGGCGGAGGTTATAGTGGCACAGAATGGCGTGGTGTGGAGTGGGGAAGATTAGAGTGGCGTAGACTGCCGTAGCGTAGAGTGGAGTGGCGCTGAGTTGAGTGAGGTCGAATAGAGAGGAGTCGAGTGGCGTAGAGTAGAGAGAAGAGGCATGGTGTGGAGTGGCGTAGATTGGAGTGGCATTGTATAGCGCAATGTGGAATGGCATTGTGTGGTATGGAAAGTTGCCTGAGTGGCAGTGAATTGCCCTATAGTGATTCAGAGCCTTGTCAGGGCTAAGTACTATATAAATGCAAGTATAATACAATACAATAGGTTACCAATTATCTCGACCTACTATCTATTTCTTTAAACTATTTTTATTGGTTTTATACATGCAACATACCTCACGCTACATAATGCAAGGAACAGCAAGTCATTCACTTGTACATTTGAGATTAGAATATACTTTGGAGGAACCGTCATTGATAGATCAAAACAATGTGTAGACGGGAAACAACCTTTAGAACGCATGCATTACATCGCATGCCATTAAATTGCGGTTTTTACAACGAAAGTCGTTACAACGACTTGCACTGAGGGCGCTATAGGACAAGGAGTAGTTTAAATTACTATCCAACACCTTCCTTACTGTACGTAGGCTGGAGTTGGAATAGTAAATTAAACTACTCCTAAGTCCAGCGCCCTCCAACGCAAGTCGTTAGTAACGACCTGCGTTGTTAAAACCGCGATCTAATGGCATGCGATGTAATGCATGCGTGGTATCATCATACATCCGTGTAGACCACCAGTGAACTGTTCGACGGAGGAGTGCGACTACTGGCTTAAAATGACCTCAGTCTGGGAATCAGTACCTACAATTATCCCAAGTTCATAAAAGTTCTAGTGGGGGGCTGTGCAGAGCAGGCTCTTGGGCGGCGAGGGTCACATCTTACCGATCTTAGTCACTCATATATTAGCCCTCATGTGTTTGTTGGTGGGGGGGTCAATACAAATACATATCCGAAGGCCCCTGACGGGGGTGGGGGGTTGAGGGGGGTATTGTCCTGGCTAACAGGGGGCTGTTGCTGCCCAGTTATAACATAGTGTGCTTTAATAATGTGCTCTACCCTTTGTGAATTGATGCGTGCTGTTGGGTGTCTAAGAATACCCATGGTCTGTATTACTTGTGTGCCTCCAACTCCCATTTACCTATAAAAGAATGTGGGTCAAATCCCATTCAAGGTCGGCGCTTGTCGGGTGGAACTTACAGTTTTTTGGTCAACGGCTACCAGAGCTTGAGGTCTTCCCCCAGTTTTTCATCTCGTCTCACTAGTTTAGTCCTGATTTCCTCTGCTACACACCATTCCCCAATATCTTTCCTCCAGCTAGCGATCGTCTGCGCCTGTGGGCTCAGCCAATGTATCGCCAGTCGCCTACATGCCAGTTACAGTGTGAAGTGGATAAACTTACATTTATTTTTTGAGTTACTGGCTCCCATACCAAGTAGGCAGGCTTGCAGATTATTGTCTAAATCTAGCTGCAACTCCATCTGATAGCAGTCGGCTACAAGCATCCAATATGCATGTACCTGGGGGCAGTCCCACGTCAGATGAAAATATGTAGCCTTCATCTGGCTGCATTTAGGACACTCTCCACTCTAGTGGGGTCAATTTTGCGTAACATGGCTGGGATGACATATGTTCTATGTATGAAATTGAATTGCATCAGTCTAAATTGAGCATTACTCATGATAGTACGGAGGAGACCCAGGGTACTGTTCCATTGGCCATCAGTGAATTCTTGGGCAGAGTCAGTCTCCCATTTTACTGGGGACTTGAGGGGGGAGTTCCGGATATTCACCCTCAAGGCTGTATACATCGGTGTTATGATTCCTCTACCACTGTGTGTGTGGAGCAGCAGCTCCAGTGTATTGGACACTCAGGGATCTGGGTTACTGTACCCCACACTTTCTTGGCTGTATGGAGCAGTACATAGTAGTGTAGATATTGACCCTAACCCAGATTAAACTGGTCAATAGCTTGCTGCAGGGGGATGAAAGAGTCACCCCGTAGAGATCTCCTCCCGTTCTTCAGTCTCCCGTCCTCCACACAGCCATACCCATAAGTTTGTCCCTGCTGTGAAATGCCGGTATGTACCACAGTGTTATAGCACCAGAATATGGACATTCTATGTCCCATCTAGTCAAGGATATCAGCCATGCCCATGAGGTGGTCTCTACTATGCGTGAATCTGCTAATTTAAAAAAACAAAAACAAATTTATCCTCATTCACCTCAGGGTCTAATGGCCTGTACCTTTACCTTTCAATGCGGAAGAGAGACCAAGCCCCCAGGAGGGGAGGCAACTAGATCAGGCATTTTCCTCCTACTGGTATATCTCTCTCAGATCGTCCGATATTACGGCAGCTGCGTCGGATCAGACCGATATGAGGTGGGGGCCCTTGCAGCAAAAACAGAGAGTTATGTAGGTGTAATCATTGGACAGGAATTTCCGTCATTTATCCCCTACATAAACCTTACTTTCAAATACCCCCTGCCCACTTCTGCAGCATAACCCAAAATCTTTTCTTCTTGGACCACTTTCCCAATAAGTCCATTTTAGACATATAGAACATAGACTCTAGCCACTCTAAATGTTGAGGCAGAGTTTCTCTAATCCAGTTACGACAAATTTCTCTTCTAGCCAGTAGAATTGCATAAAACAACAAATCTCTAGCAATTCCTACCACTCCTTCCATTAAGCCAAAAATGATTAGTAAAAGGCTTACCTTTATTTGTACCCCCAAAATACCTGAGTGTGTCAATTCTACTTCCTCCTAAAATCTCTTAATCTCTGTGCATTGATAAAACATGTGGACATCTGTCGCCTCGTCTAAGCCACACTTTGCACATTACGACAGTCTTCCTTTCCCCATCTTTGACAGTTTCTCAGGTATTATCTATGCCCTGTGGAGTGAAAAGAGGTGGTTTATTTTTAAAAAAGCAGGCTTGACAATGGAATATAATGTGCGCATCGATACTTGCCACATGTATTGTAAATCGCCCCTTGGCAAGCATCTTCCCCATACATCTTCTGCCAGGGTGAAGTCTCCATCCATGGTGTCTTGTAATTCCCAGTACCAGAAGGAGACCTTTTTCTTTCCTGGGTCCTTCCTAGTAAGTTGCTCTTCTAAGTCATTTCCGATACCCAAAGGCAGTTTCCAACTCTGTTCCCAAATCTTGAGTTGCATATATTTAAAACGTGAGATTTTATCCCCCAAGAGGTCTTTTAACTCATTCCATGCTATTAGCTGTCCGCCTTGAGTGATCTCTCCCTAGACGAGTACCCCAGCATTTCTTATTGGTAGCGCCAGTTTATCTTTAGGACATTCCAGTGTCCCTGGGGATTCCCAGATTGGGGCTCAGAAGGAGTAGTACTCTAGTTTAGAACGTCGTCTTATCGTATACCACATTCTAGCAAGTGCTTGTGCCTAAAACGGAACCACTCTTGCGCACCAATGCCAGTTCCATTTTTCCCGCACCTCCAGATGCGGATCCTGAGCGTCTCTTTGATGCCTCTTTTACCTCACAGATTTACAGAGTGCAAAGGATATATATTACCTTCCAAGTGAACAGGGTTTAAACCTTAGGGGAAGGGAGCACACTGCCTCTCATCCAAGCACAGTTCACTCCATTGCATTCTTGTAAATGCAGTACATTAACTTCAAAGTTGCTGTAGTTTTTCACCAAAGTTGGGGCAGGTAGTGCTGTTATCTCAAGACATGTGTTTCTGGGTTTAGTCCTTCATCCGTAGAGAGCAGAGAAAAGTCATCTGGGGTTGCCAAAATGCTGCCCAAGTCTTTTCAGATCACAGTATCACTCCAAAGGGAGACAGATGCATGCCAGGTGAGCTCGTTGGCTCATGGGAGACTTTGAAACACAAGGGGGGGGGCACTGCCTCTCATCCTAGCACAGTCCACCCCATTGCATCCTGCCATATTTCATCTATCCCTGATTTCTTTCATACATCAATCCCTAGGTTCCTCTCTCCCCTTCTTGATGGCCTCTAAGAGATCATCAGCCTCTCTTACACTTGTCAACAAATGCATTTTATTGTTGTGTATAACTCTCAGAGATGCCGGGAATTTGAGCTGAGCTGTTGCCCCTGCTTTTTTTTATTTATCTAAGCGCTTGCCCAGTTCCCACTGTCTATCCAAGGTAACCCGGGCTAAGTCCGATCTGATCTCAAATGAGAAATCCTTCCCCCCTAAAGTCTTCAATTTTAATGCACATAAAAATTATTTTTTCTTTTAGGGCGTATGTTTGGAATTTAAGAAGGATCTTCCGCGGCTTCACCCTATTAGGGTTTTTCTAAAGGGGTCTCTGTGAGCCCGTTGAATATCTTTCTTGATGACTGCCTCACTCTCCTCAATCTGAACCACTTCCTTTATTAGGGAGACCACAAACGCTTTTAAGTCATCACCTTTCCTCCTCTGGGACATTCAATATTCTCAGGTTATTTCTTCTCGAATTATTTTCAAGGTGTTCCATTTTCTCCTGTAGTTCCTGCTCTCCCCGCTGTAATGCTTGAATCTCCCTTTTACTGTCATTTAGATCTTTTTTCAGCACCCCAAAATTAGCCTCTAATGTTTGTGACCTTGCCGTCAGAGAGTCTATTTTCTTCTCAAGAGCCTCACAGAAGTTACGTATCTCCCCCTGATTTGCCTCTGATACGGTGAAGCCCTTTCTGATGTCCCCAGCCAGCGAGGAAAACATAGTCTCTAAGGAACTTCCTGCGGCCCCCGCATCCTCTTTCTCTTCTCCGAGATCATTTAAGAGTCTTGCCGACTGAGATTCTTCCCTGTTTTTGTCCGGTACACCGTCGCCCATCTGGGACCCACTCTTCTCACTCCCAGCTCCTTCTAATGCTATTCCTTGCCTAGGGTCTACTGGGCAGGCTGTCCCCCCTCTGCTGCCATCTCAAGCATAACTGGGCTCTTTTCCATACTTTTTTCCTGACCTCGAAGAATCCACACGGGTGGGAAAACCTTGAAAAAGGCCCTTAAGAAGGGGGTACTTCTTTACTTTTCGATTTAATATTTCATTTCGTCCTCTCTTCCCTCCCCCTATCCTTTGCGTCTCCTTTCCAGATTTGTCCTTCAATCTACAACCCTGTGGATCAAACCCTTCCATGCTGATCTCAGGAATAACAGCCTGCTCGGAGTGTATTTTTTCACTACCCCCCTCCACCAAGTTACGGACCTCTTCTTTCTGCTCTTTAACTGTATCCAAACTTTGTGTTTCTGGGCTAACCCCCCTACCTCTTTGCTGTGTGGCTGCCTTGCCTGTAAGCCACTTCTCCGACTTTCCTCTTTTCCCTCTGCCGTCAAAACACTCCTCGTTCTTCCTTCTCGAGCCCGGAGAGGCCTTCAATGTTCCCACCGATGCGAGAGCAGCGCTGGTGCTGATGCTGCTCCCGCTGCCCCGGAGGAGACCTCGCGCTGCTGCCTTGCGGCTCTTCCTGAGCTCCAGGGCAGCTCTAATCCAGCAGGTTCCCCTGGTGACAATCTGCAGCGACTCATCCACGCCTATTACAGGCACCCCTGGCACCTCAGGTATCGCCGACGATGCTCCAGTAAGGCACATCAATTTAGTCAACCTAGGAACAGGAGGGGGGGTTAAATTTGTTCGGTAGTCGTGCGCGCTCAGCAGCGCCTAGCGACCCGTGTCAGTCACAGCCGCCATGTTCTCTACCCTAGTGTCTCCACATTTGCTACAGTGGATCTGCTAATCTTGTATACCCCCGCGTGCAGTCGCTTTGTGAGTGTGTCCGCTACCAAAACCCCGTCCAACAGCCTCCCATCTGTACTGTTCTGCAGATCATAGCACCCCGCCGCAAACTGGAGCTGTACCGCCTGATTGTAGGCCTCCATATCAGGGAATCTGAGCCCCTCTGATTCATAGTTGCATTGTAGTGTGTCCATACTGACCCAACTACGCTTTCTGCCCCATACTATGGCGATCGCCGGCAACCTCAATTGCTTCAATAACTCATGCGGGATGGATAACAGGGAACATTGAAAAAGGTACAAGCAGTGCGGGAGTACCACCCTTTTCAGGATTTGATCCTGTCAGCCACAAACAAGGGTAGTCACAACCAATAGTCAATGCTACTGAGATCTGTCAGTAACCGTATCTGATTAAGATCTAGCCATTTTTGTTTATTATGTGTAATTTCAACCCCCAAATAACGCAATTAATCCAAGCACCATGGTATGACCATTTGCAGCAGTGTCTTGTGGGACACTTTTTGTAAGCGCCTGAGAAGGTACAATGCAGACTTTTGTGGGTTTACTCGCAGCCTGGTCTGTCCATCAAAATGTGTCAGCTCATCTAGCAGTAGCCCAAACGAACGGCTGTGGTCCGTAACATACACGAATAAATCATTGGTATATAGTGACACCACATGTTACTGTGTCAAAGTTGTGAAGGCCCAGTTGTCCATTATTTATCGCAATCCACATGCCATTGGTTCCACCGCCCAAGCAAATAGGAGAGGGGGCATAAGGCAGCCCTGACGGATTCCCCACTGTAGTTCCTACTCTGGCGATATATAATCATTTGTTTTGACTCCAGGGGCTGTGTGTACAGGAGGGCAACCAGCTTCTGAAATTCGTAGTGGTCAAGGTGGCAAACAGGTATCGCCAGTCAATTGTGTTGAAGGCTTTCTAGGTGTTCAGCAAGACCAAGGCAAGTTTTTCCTATTTTCCACTGCGCCCATCACGTTTGTTAGGCATGATATATTTAATGCTGTGCGCATATCCAGGATGAACCGGTTCTGATCCGGGTGCACTAGATCTACTATAACCCCATTCAGCTGTTGTGCCAACAGCTTATCAAGGATTTTAGTGTCACAATTTAATATTGAGAGCGGCCTATTGGCTTGGCAGGCAGTAGGACCTTGCCTTGCTTGTGTATTAGTATAATAGTGGCTTCTCTCATTGTCTTGGGGAGCACCCCTTGCTCCAGCGCCTCTTGGTACACTGCTAGAAGGTCTCCGACAAGGTCTCTGCAAATGTCTGATACCATTCTGCCGGGTGGCAGTTCGGCCCCAGAGTCTTTGATGTGTTTATGTCTCTTATCGCTGCCTTTATCTCTGCTGATATAATTGGTGCTTCTAGTAACTCCTGCTGCGCCAGCGTAAGCCTATGTATCTCTGGTGTTCGTAGCACCAGGTACATGCCCTCTTCTAGGTGGATTGGAGGCTGCGTGTACAGTGCCTTATAGTATGAGTGGAAGGTGTTGCTGATGTCGAGTTGTGTGTTCACCATGTCCACGTGTACATTTCGAACAGCTGTAATTGTGGCCGAGGCATTGTCGCGGTGCAGAAGCCATGCTAGCAGTCTCCTAGGTATATCTCCCTCCAGTTGAAGCAATTGTCAGTACTGTATGTTGTGCAGCGACTCTTTGTCTGCCATTTTTCACTGGACTTCCCCCCATCAGTTCCTGCTCCTTCCTGATCGTCCTGCCTCCGCTATGCCTAAATCCTCCGGTCAAGAGTACAGGTATCTCTGTCTAGTGTCCATCTGCTAGAGGTAACTTACAGATATTACCAGTCCCCTCATAACCACCTTCAATGCCGCCCATTCTATGCCCCTATCTATTGCAGTGTTATCATTACGCCTTAAGTATTGTATTATCTCTTCTTGTAGCATTGGCGTATGTACCCCAGCCCCGCAGGAATGCCACCTAGAGTCGCCATGTAGGGATCCAAACTCTGTATTGCTGACAATGCTATGTGAAGGCCAGCGGGGAGTGATCTGAAAGGACCCTGCTAGTGTAGATCGTATGTCCTATTTTGTGAGAGTCCTACCTTGTTGCTAAAATGTAATCTAATCGGGAGTAATTATGGGTTGCCCCGTGTAATGGGAAAACACCTGATCTGAAGGGTTCTGGGCCGACCACAACGCCACCAAGTCCATTGTTGTGAGAAGATGGTGCATCAAGTCTCTAATTTTTACTTTATATGTCATGGAGTGCAGCACGTGGTCCAGTGTGCCACCAAGGACACAATTGAAGTCTCCCATTGAAATCATCTGCATTGTCAGGTATTTACATACTTTGTGACCTTGGCGTGGGAAAAAAGTCTGCATCGTCGATATTAGAAGCATAAAGGCCCACCAGAGTCCTGTCCCAACCATTGAGGTTTACTGTGTAGTATGATATATCTCCCATCAGTGTCCTCTTCCCTCGACCTACAATCTATGTAAACATCCGATGCTTTTGATCTGATACAGAAGCTTGTTAGTATGTACAATGCTTCTGCGAGAGCTGGTTTCATTACAAATAAATATGTTTTTGACCTGGAGGGACTAGTGGGCAGGGGTGCAGCATATACCGTACCAGTTGGGGGTAAAGGAGATGGAGCCAGACGGTGTCAGTGAAAGAAATAATACGTGAATCACAGTGCGAGCAGCAGATGGACACTAATTAAGCTGAATCAATCTGTGCTTGGTCCACACCCACAGAAATAACAGGAAGTAACACCCAGCATACGCTGGCCAATTAGAAAGGAAGCATAGAAGCGTGACAATGAAGCCAACGAATGGTAAGCAATGGGCAGGCTCCAAGCCCTTTATTGTAAACAATACATCTTGCAAGTGCAGCGCATGCGAGACCTAAAAATAGATTTACATTGGGTACAGTCTGATTGCATATTTCTCAAAGTCTAACTTTTGAAGGCACTGCAAGCACATAAACACTGAATCATTTTGTGGCAGCCTGTCTCATATTGTGTTCAGTCTATCTTGTACATATTTTTTTTATTTATTTGCAGTTTTATATAGCGCAAACTCAACCCCAAGGTATTGGAATGCTTTACATGAGCACCAGTTAAGTTACTCAAGGTCACATTCTTTTTTTCTTAAGGCACAGGAAGACTAAGCGATTTGCCCAGAATCACAGGATATTGAGCTCACACCGAGACGCGAACTTGGTTCCCAATTCAGCATCTCTGACCATAAGGCCACCAGGGTCGAACTTGCCTATAGGGTAGTCTGGCAGTGCCGATGGGCTGGTCTTACAGCTCATTGTGTGGGTTACATTTTTAGCAGTTTGTGGGCCTGTTTTATGACTAGATGTCCATGTTTTTACTGTTGATTTTTCTTAAACACAAATGGATGCTGTCTCCCATACTGTAACAGGTATTAGGGACAGAACAGTCTAACTCAAGAATATTGTTTTTTTTTCTTCTTTTATTTTCTTTCAGATATATTTCTATGAGACAATGGTAATAAGGTTTCTGATTTTCTCTTTTCTTACTCTAGATTCTTCTGGTGTCTTGCAACACTGGAGTACCAACGCCGCTTCTCCCTTGAACAAAAAATGAAACTGCACAGGTGGTTCATTCACACTTGACTCTGTTTAGGAAAGGGTGTTGGAAATATCACCACCTGTGGACCAACCGTCACCAAATCTGTTTTTGTTTTGTAATATTTAAATTGAGTCACACGTTAAAGTAAATGTGGGAACGTGTGTTTCGGAGCACTCCAATACAATTAATAGTGCCTGGGCAGTGGGGGCTTGTCTGGCGCTCCCTCCCTCCTCCACATTATGGCCCGGATACAGGCACAAACCTGTGAAAGCCACTATCCTCCAGGAGGGAGGATTTTTATTAATTACTTACTGAATCATTCACCTCAAGCTGATCTAGGGTACAGGGATCCTGTCTTGGGACTGAGAGCACGAGCTAGTTTGTTTTAGGATGGGGACCCAACCACTTCTTCAGGAGATTGATGTGATAACTCTGTATTTTTTGGGTGGGCATCTATATTTTATAAGTGATGTTAGCAACCTTACCTACTAACTTGTAGGGTCCCTTCCATTCAGACCTCACTTTAGACGGCGAGGTGGGTAAGAGAACCAGAACCCAGTCATTAATCTGTAAATGTCTCCATTTTATTCCTCTATTATAGAAGGTCTTCTGTCTAGTCTGACTTTTTTCTAGGTTTGAATGAGACAATTCTCGTAATTTCACTATTTGGGATTTTAACTCATAGGCATATTCTAGGAGACTTCAGGCCTCATCTGCTTTTTCCTGCTCCCAGGCCTCCTTCATCATTTCTAAGAGCGTTCTGCGTTGTTTGCCATAGAGCAGTTCAAAGGGCGAGCAACCAAGACTGCTCTGAATTTCGCTTCGGATGATGAAGAGGGCAAGGGGGCAGGATTTGGTCCCAGTTTTTCCCTTCGCTGGTAAGCATTTTTTAAAGGGTTAACTTAAGAGTCCCATTATATCTCTCACATAAGCCATTTGTTTGTGGATGATAGACAGATGTTTTAATATGGGAAAAGTTTAAGGTTTTACAAACTTGATCCATAAGGCGTGAGACAAAAAAGGTGCCTAGATCTGTTAAAATCTTGTGGGGAAATCCCACCCTTGAAAAGAGTTCGATATGTTTGTTAGCAATATTGGCAGTAGTGGGGGCTTTTAAAAGGAAGGCCTCCGGATAGCGGGTAGAATAATCAACTACTACCAAAGCAGACTGGTTGGCTTTCTTGTATTTGGGTATGGATAAGATCCATACCAAGCCGTTCAAATGGCTTGCCTATAATTGGAAGAGGTTGCAGTGGTACAGGAGGGGGTCTGAACGGATTCTTCCGTTGACAGAGTTCACACTCCAGACAATACTTATTAATATTGACATAAATGCCAGGCCAATAAAAATGTCTTAAAATATTCTGGGTTGTTTTCATAGCTTCGGTATGTCCTGCCATAAGGTGGGAATGAGCGAAGAACAGGATCTGATCAGATCAGAGGTACCAACAGTTGGGGTGGATCACCTTTTTGCACTATCCTGTAGAGTAGGCCATCCTAAGTGCAAAACTGGTGATAAACATCTCAGGATCATTTTCATTTTTTTTGCCTCCTGCCATGTATTCTGCAGGGTGTGGTCATTATTCTGAGCGTAATGAAAATTTTTGTTTAAAGTCCAAGGCTCTTGGGTTATGAAAGCTGGTTGATTTGTAGGTTCTTGGGTTTTTATATGTTCGGTCTCCTGGTTTTCGATGTTGTTTAGGAGCATCTCTAAAAATCTGGTTATCAGTTCCCAATATGAGATGTTCAGGGAGGTTCCTCAACACGCCTACTCTAACTATGGAGGTTTTACCACTTGGGGAGTTGATGGAAATCTCGGCTATGGGGTAGCTCCTGACATCCATGTGGACACAACGGATATGTACCACTTTCCCGGGAAGATCCTGGGAACTCTTCACCAAATAACCCTGGACAACAGACTGGCAACAACCTGAGTCTAACATGCTGTGACCCACTTATCATTCACCTGCACACTTACATAAAAGCAAGTTCCTAGTTCCTGTGTATAGAGTACAGACTTGGGAATGTAGCTAACGTCCATGGGCTCTTCTGATGTTTTCTTGTGGGGACATAATCGAGCGATGTGGCCCCACTCGCCGCAATCAAAACATTGGGATCCTCTATATACAAGACTTTAAGAATTGTAGCTCCTAACTTGCAATGGTTCATACATGGTCTTGGTATTCTTTTTCTCAGTCTTCCTTTATGCAGAGTTGACGCAATGGGTTTTCTCAGTTTCCCAAGGAAAGGTTCGAGGTTGGGCAGGGGAAAAAGTTGTGGCCATGTCTACAGCTTGTTCTATAGTGAGATGAGTATGTTGTCGTAGCTATCGCTGTGTGGAAAAGGGGAGAGCCTTTAGGTATTGCTCAAGATAAATGAGATTCATGATCTACTCTGCTATTTTCTGCTGGTCTTAGCCATTTATCGGCTGCTGTTTTCATTTTTTTTAAAAAAGGGTTTTAGGGTTATCGCCCAGGGCCCCTCTTTCTTTGCGGAACCTAACCCTATATGCCTTCGCGTCCATAACCAAGTGATTCAATATGATGTGTTTTATTTCTTCATACGGGGTGTTTCTGGTGGCCTTAGCTACTTGATAGGCTCCTTGAGCCTCTCCCGTTAGAAGGGGGCTAAAAAGAACAGCCATTTTCCCACAGGCCAGCTGCAGGCTTTAGCAGCCTTTTCAAAGTTCAGAAGAAAAGCATCTGGATCTTTTCTCGGTTTTCTTTTTGTAGGGCAATATTAGGGGAAACAGGATTACTGCTGCATGTTCCCTGGAATCGGGACGTTAGTTGGATCTGGTCTTCAGCCACTTTATGGATACATTTTACTTGTGAAGAAATACCCTCTTTAAATATATCCTGGGCAGCCTGGCTGAGGTCGTCTGTCGTTCCAGGGCCCATTCCAATTTTTCTTGACCTTTGATTAGTTGTTGTATAAAGTTCTCGATATTATTATTCTAATGGAGGGCTGCCCGCATTCTCCACCATGTGTAAGAGGTATTAAGGACAGAACAATCTAACTCAAGAATATTGGGTTATTTTCTTCTTTCATTTTCTTTCAGATATAATTCTCCTGTGATAATGGTAATAAGGTTTCTGATTTTCTCTTTTCTTCCTCTGGATTCTTTTGGCATTCTGCAACACTGGAGTTCCGACGCCGCTTCTCCCATGAATAAAAAAAGAAATGGCACAAGTAAGTGTTTCATTCACACTTGACTCAGTTTAGGAAAGGGTGTGGGGAATATCACCACCTGTGGGCCAACCGTCACCAAGTGTGTTTTTGTTTTGTTATATTTAAATCGGGTCACACGTTAAAGTAAATGTGGGAACGTGTGTTTCGATGCACTCAAATACAATTAATAGTGGCTGCGCGATGGGGGCTCGCCTGGCGCTCTCTCCCTCCTCCCTGATAGGGGTCGGATACGGGCACATACCTGTGAAAGCCACACTCCTCCAGGAGCGTGGCGGGAGCCTTTGTCGGGTCGTTGGCCTTCTGGCGCCTTGCCGCCTGGTCCCTCAGGAGTCTTGTTCTCCGTTTCCTCCTCTCGAGTCGGCTGTGGGAAAACTTCCTTCTCCTGTCGGCATTCTCCCGGTGGCGGCCAGTTCCTCTTCGGCTCGGTGTCTTCTTCTTCCTCCTCCTTGCTTTCCGCACACGCCCCCGAGGGGCCTTCCTCTGCTCCTATTGGTTCTAAGCCTCCTATGACGTTTTTGCTGGAGTTCGGGGAATCCCTGTAGTTTCTCTGGTTAAAGGGACCACGTCCTCCGTATGGTGGAGAGGTCCCAGAGAACGAAGCTTGTTCTACGCTTCTCGCGTCTTCTCTGATGGGCTGAAAATAGAGAAGAGGGTCGGTGTGGTGAGGTACAGACAAGCATTCTTCGTCTATGTCTAGTAACTCGAGGTCAGAGTTGTGGTCCTACTGACATATACTTTGCAAAATACCCATAAAGTGTGTCTCTACAATTTCAAATCTGGCCTGATTTGCATATGTGGGCCCCTTTTTTTAGCTATCTGGCTCACAAACAGGGGCCACTTTTATTTTGGTGCCCGGGCTTATTTCTTGTCCCTGTCCGACCCTGAAGGCCACGTCCTCTCCCCTATCTTATACTGTGTGTAATACATTTTTAAACTAATGCCTTGAATAGTCACAGTTCTTTATTTCACTGGCTGGGACCTCACAGCACTATAAATACACGTCATTACTCCCCAGTGTAACTAGGTCTCAAATTAGTGACCCTCTGGTTACGCTCACAGACAGCTGAAGTGATTGACTTAACGAACTGAGCTTTCATACAAGAATAAAACATTTCCAACAGACTGGTTTAAATCACATTTATTTTTCCTTTAAGGTGTGTGTATTATATTGTATACATGTTAAACTAAAGATAGGTCAACAATATTGTTCTAAAACACTTTATTCTTTTTAATCACGTGACATCTATGGTCCCCGCCCCCAGACTCACTGGCTGCACCCATATTGTACTCTCTGGATCATATTCCCCATACTTTTTTGCTGCACTTTGACCTCTGGTTAAGGTGTCGTTGTAAATAATCACATTAAAGGAAAAAGTGCAATTTCAGAAAATGATCTCTTTATACGGATACAACCACCTTGCTGCACTCATGATAAAGCATCACTCAAAGAGTCAAAGTCACACATAATAAGGCAATTAAATGTTACACCTAAACCCCCTACTAACACTGAAATGTCACACATAAGATAAATGAAACTTGAGTTTTTGGTCGTGCAACCAGTGTCTATCGTGCCCTAGACAATACAAGAAGTAACAGTGCACAAGCATGGAGTCAGTACCTGGCTGGCAGTTATATGCCCATATGACGAGTAACTGGCACCAATAGTCCTTATATGAAGGTGCCTTTTAAGGTAAGTTTTAGAAGGAAAAAAATAGATCAATACTATCATTTAACAACTGGGTGATCGCTAGATAGACTTGACAAGCAACTTGCCGTTATTCCTATTATGTCTGAGAAACCGCACAGATGCCTGAGTCCTTACGTAAGGGCCCCGCCCGTGACGCGCCCATTGTGTGCTCACCTCTCCCTGGCAACGCCCCACAGAGACCCTATGGCACGCGCCTTGGCTGTTCTCGCGACTGGCCGCGCCCAGCGCACCGCCTTCAGATCTGTTTGGGCACCGGGCTCCACCAAGTAGCCAGTAAATCTCTTTGGCCTCTGAGGCAGCACCAGATGGGTGGTTCCTTGTCTCTCCGCCCCCTTTCTGCGCGTGCCCCGCCCCTCAACCCACTGGTTCCTCTCGAGCCATCCCACCCTCCAACCCTTAACTGTCAACTCGTGCTTGCCCCTTTCTGTGCGCGTGGCCTCACACTGCCCCGCCCCCCTCCCCCCCGTGCGCGCGCCGCTTCCTCTGGGTCTGTTGGTGGAACATGGCGGCGGTGTCGGCCTGGTTTTGGAACGAGCGCTTCTGGCTTCCTCAGAATGTAACCTGGGCGGATCTGGCAGAGGTGGAAGGTGGGCCGCAGTACCCACGGGCAGGACACGTCGTCTCCGTGCTTCCTCTGGCACTCGGGCTCTTCGTCGTGAGGCTACTCTTCGAGAGGTGAGTTTGATGGATGGCTGGCGTAAGGGATGATCTGGGGGGCAGTGTGGAAGACACTGTTGCGGTGGGGGACGGGAGAGTTGCAGTGAAGTGGTAAACCACGATTGTAACGTGGTGTGTTATGAGAGGAGGTTGACAGTAGTGATGGCATACAGGAGGTTGCGCCGGGAAGTGGCACAGAGGCATGTGCTAACAAGTGTCAAGGATGTGATATAAAGTTGGAGGATGTGGGCTGTGACAGTGGGTGTGTGAGTTGGTGAATGATTGAAATGGCTTGTGGGGGTGACTGAAGATGAGACATTTAAGTGCATGGTGTACATAGACGTAAGAGGGTGACTGGTTTGGTGAACGGTAATGTCAATACAAAGATCTCTTGAATAGCACTTATGTTGTCATATTGCATTTGTACATCACTTTCTGGCATTGTTTTTGCATCTAAACACATTCTCAATTTGGTCGCACTTTTGTGAAGGTTTGCGATTGCCATCCATTGTGATTGTTAGTGTTTTGGTTGTCAGGTTAGTAAAGAGTTGTGTGATCAGTGAGGCAGTTGATTAGGTGACACTTTAAAGGCGGATGGGCGTATGACGAGTTATGGGGTGACAGTGGAGTTAGCTGAGCGGTGAAATGGTTTGTTTTTAAGTGGGGAGAGGTGATATGTCAAGATATGTAGTGGTAACCTGGAATCATTAATTTTCTGATACTGCTTATAGTTTCGTGTGATCGAATTGCTGCTTGACCCCCTTCTACTATTCTAGCTCAAACTTCTGTTGTCCTTTCCGTTATTTTCACAGAGCTCTTTGCATTAGCCTTCTAATAACAGTCTCGAGCTTGAGAATCACGGGATACTGACACTCTACTGGTCCAGCTGAATGGTCATTAACAATGTTGTAACGCAAACTAAGATGCCCCCCCCCCATTTTGCTGACTGCGGGCCTTCCCCAGGGCTTAGTGCTCTGTTATTGCCTTTTCTCCCTCTGCAGTTTCTCGCTCTATAACACTATCTTCTCGTTTGACACCTCAAACTACATTTTCACCAACATTTCTGCTTCATTGCTTTTCACCGGAGAATGATTTTACACTTTAAATTATGAAATGTCGTTCCCTTCTTTCCTCTCACTCCCCCCTTTATTTGCACCCCATCTTGTATAGCTAGTGACAAGGCGTGGGGCATTTTTTCTTTTCATTCTAGTCTTTGGCCCCCTTCAGTTTACGTGATTATCCTTCCGTTTCCATAAGTCTTTACTGATCTTGCAAATATTTCCCTTTCTGAATACCGATCTCCATTTCTGTCTGAACATTTTCCACAGTCTGTCTCCTTAGTGTTCATATCAATCTCACAGAAATATCCTACCTCCAGCATCCTCTCTATGCCTACATTTTTTATTATTCGATTATTTAAAATCTTTACAATAAGGGTCCATAAAAATGCGGGGCCGATGGTGATCATTTAAAATGTCATTAAAAACTTGTGCTGTATACAATCGGCAGCAAATTAGAGGTTTTTAATACATCAAAAGACAGATTAAAATAGGAATCATTGGCCAAGAATCCTAGCGAAAGGGCAGGTCGGTTAAAATATGAGATATTTTGTTGACACTAACCAAGGAGATAAACTATTTCCTCAGTCATGAGGCGGTGGTCAGTCTGTTGTTGAGGCAAGGTGATGTATTGGCCCTTGGTGTTGTTTTGCTGCCTTTATGAGTGCCTTCTCTAAGCCTTGGATATACCTTACCGTTCTGGTTGCAGGGACGTCGCCCTGTGTTCAGTCCTGTCCCAGGGTTTGATTGCTGTTGATCAACTTCATATGAGAGTGATTCTAGACTCCTGGGTGAGGTTTGTAAGTGCAGGGTGCTAATATCCAGGTGTTTGCCCGAGGCTGCCACTGCGGGACTGAGATGGCTATTTCCCGTTGAGACCCATTCCTTGGTGCCGAAATTTAAGCTGGTCTTGCATCGTGGGCTTTTGCATGGAGCTAGATTTTGTTTGGCGGGTCAGTTCCTGTCGCCTGCATGTTAGCTCAAGTGTACCCTGACAAGGGTGTTAGTGGAGTTTTTGTTTTTTTAGTCTGAGAATGAGTCATGGTTAAAGCCTGCTATCTGTTTGGTGATTGGTTCGTCGACCAGTTTGATAATTGTCGGTGTGAGTGGGACAGGAAGCTCAATGGTTTGCGGGGTGGTTGAAAAAATAACGGCACCTTCATCTTTTAGTAGCTGGAACTTATCTGTGATCTTGGGTTGATCCCTTAAGACTCTTGGCGCTGTATCGACACTCTCAAGTGGTGTTATACTAGTCATGTTTTTTTCAGTCTATTGTCGCCTTGTTGTGGTGTCCTTCTTTGCTTCCCTGACCTCATAATAGGACAGGTCCTTGATGCCCGTGAGGTGAGCTATGCTAGGCTCGGTTGTTATGCCTTTGGAGCCCTTCCCCTGTTAGGTCCCTGTTGGATACTGTTGTTCCCTGATGGGGGGCTATTGGGGCGCAGTACTGTTCTCTGTTAGGCCACACTGCCCTATATGTGCCTACTGTCCCTGGCTCTGGTAGTGAGGCTGTGAGGCTATAAGCAGTTTCTTTGAAGGGCCCTTATTAGCCTTGTAACTTGAGGCTCGCTCTAGTCAGGCAGAATTAGCGTATTGTAGAGTATTCAGGGGTGGGGTGGTGGTCGTGGTGGTGCTGCAGTAGTACCGCAGTAGAACGGCAGAAGGGCAGCTATGGAGGATGAAAGGAATGAGGCGGCGTGCAGGCAGGCAGGCGGAAGCGACCGGCAGGGCAAGGGGCCCTCCAGACTCTTAACAAGATGCACCCGCCTAGTGCCAGCCGCTTCTGTTCGCGGTGTGTTGATGCCCCTGGATCCTAGTCCGTTAGCCTTATCGTCACCGCTGGTACTTTTTGTCGCTATGTTTGAGAGTCGTCTACCTGTGCAGTCAGATAAGTGTGGTAACACTCCCTCCCAATACTGTTCTAGTTTAGGACAGGACCATAACATGGGTATAATACCAGTGTCGTGGTGGGAACACCGAGGACACGGCATATCACTTCTATTAAAGTAGCGGTTAATTTTCTCCAGGGTTAGGTATGCTCGGTGTATTATGTAGTATTGTATTAACCTGAACCTAACATTGCAAGGGATATATGTAGGGCTCACCACGGTTGTGTTCCATTCTGTGTCCCTGTAAGTCAGATTCCCATTTTATGCGTAATGGGGTCAAATCCGTTGCTGTGTGTAGGCCGAGTGCATCCGCAAACCGAGTGAGGTGTCTGCCGTCTCCTATAACATGAATATACTGGAGCAGCAAATGTTTCTGTAATTCTTGTGTTATGTCCCCCATCTGCGACGCAGCAAATTGATCCACGAGACGTGCATGAGGAAATGCCCTGGAGGCATTCCTTCCTCCTGCGTGAGGTCACTGTATGGCATGAGCGCGCCTTCTAGATAAAGGTCACCTAATGTATGTAGTGCCACTGTATGTCAGACAGACAGATCAGCTAATAAAGTTATTCTGTCGCCTCTGGGTGTTCCAAGTAGTGGAATCCCTGGAGCAAATGGTCTAATGTTTCTGGTGAAGAACAGAGATCTGTGAAAACAACGGTATGCCACTTGTAATAGCAGGGGGGAGAGCCAGACTTCTTGCCACATGGATGAAACAGAGAGGATTGTATATACCGTGTACGGAGCCTCGTTACTTGCTGCAAACGATAAGTATTGGCCTACCACCCAACGGGCCACCCATTGTAATTGAGATGCTAAATACTATTGCTCTAGGTTGGGTACTGCTAGCCAGCCCCCCACCCCCCCGGTCCAACTGTGAGCATAACTTCGCGAGCACTACTCTGCATCGCTGTGTGTTCTATATTAGGTCACAGAACATGTGCTCGTTGGGCCGAAAAAAGGGCAAATATAACGGCAAGTTGGTGAAATAATAAAGGAGTCGGGGGAGCACCACCGTCTTGATGAGTGACACCCTTCCCGCACACTGAAAGAGCAAGCATTTTCCAGAAAGTCATCTGTGATGACAGAGATGCAAGTGCCCTGGTGATGTTTCCATCAAGTAGGTCCTGATCATTGTGGTACACCCTGATGCCCAGGTAGCGAAACATAGACGACTGCCAAGTAACCGGGGTTCCACTAACAGTAAGCATCGGGTCAGGCGTGTCAGGGTCAAATGGGAACAAACATGATTTTCCCCAGTTGAGCCGCAGTCCTGAAAGACGAGTAAAAAGAGTGAGCGTATTAGGTATGACATCCAGGACCATCCCAACATCTTTTATATGTAGTAGCAAGTCATCTGCATACAGGGAAATCGCATATATGTCTCTTCCCAGAGGAATATCCCATTGGACTGCAGAAGTTTGCATGGCCAGGGGCTCGATGGCTAGTGAAAAAAGAAGAGGGGAGAATGGACAGCCTTGTCTTGTGCCTCTTCTCATCAATATAGGCCGTGACACCATGCGACCAGTCCTGACCCTCACAACCGGATTGTTGTACAATAACTTTACCAGCGTGATAAAATAGGGTCCCAGCCCGTATCGGGGCAAGACACTAAAGATAAAGAGCCACTCCACTGTATCAGATGCCTTCTCCAGATCAAGCACCATACATCCAGAGTTGGGCCAAACCCTAGGGGCATATGGCATGATTCGGAACAGATAGCGCAAGTTAAGAGTAGTGGAATGGTCCGGGACGAATCCATTCTGATACTCCTGTATTAAATAGAGTACTTCTGGTGCCAGCTGCCTCACAAGTATGCTAGCCAATACCGTGTAATCCACGTTCAGCAGCACCAATTAGCGGTAGAAGCCAAGCTGAGTGGGGTCTCTATCTGGCTTCAGTAGGGTAACCAATGTGGCTTCTCACATACAACTTGGTAAGTGTGACAGGTGGTGCCTCGTCATATACCTTCTGTAGTGTTGGCGCGAAGAGGTCCGAGTAGGCTTTGTAAACCTCGGAGGAGAAGCTGTCGGGGCCCGGCACCTTTCCTGAGGCTAGGGATCGAATCACTCCCTCAATTTTAGCTGTTATAGGTGCATTTAGCTCTGTGTGTTGGTCAGGAGTGAGCTTAGGGAAAGAGAGGCCATCTAGAAAACAATTTAGTTCCAAGTCAGAAGCTTCCATAGTCGATTGGTATAACGAAGTGAAGTGGAGAACCAGCTCTTTGTGTATTTCGTGTTGGGTATACTTCGTCAACCCGTTGGGAGATTGTAGTGCCGTAATGGGACTGCACGGTTGCTCTTGCTGAATTAGCCATGCGAGTAGGGTCCCGGAGTGATCTGCCAGTGCATGCGTCTTGGCAGAATGCGCCGCCTAATTTAGGCACCTCAACCGTTCTATTGGTGTTGTGTGTGTGCTGTCCTGGCTGTCATTAGCTCAGAGGAGCGGGAGGGATCAGAGGACAGGTGTGTCTCTAGTGTCAGTAATTCACGCTCCAGTTCTTGGAGCTCAGGTTCCACCTGTCTCCTCATTCCACAGCCCAATCCCAGGCAGCTGCCTCTCAATGTCACCTTAAATGCATCCCACTCAAACAGGACTGACATGGCTGTACCTGTGTTATGCACAAAATAGTCCTCAGCAGCGGTGCGAAGGGATTCAAGAAAGGGCGGGTCTTCTAGCATGGTGGGCTGCAGGTGCCATGTTGGAATCAGAGAGGGCTGTGCCTCCCACGCTAATGATGCATAATGAGGATTGTGATCAGAGTGCGTACGTCCCAGGTACTCCCCCTGTGTCACGTATGGCAGCAGGTTGTGTGTGCACAAAATCCTGTCAATGCGGACATGCAGAGTATGTGGTGTGGAGTAGAAGGTGTATACTTGTGTGGTAGGGTTACGGTGTCTCCAGATATTAACCAGCCCCCATCCGTTGGCCCTGCTCCTCAGCAGCGAGGCCCCAGTAGACGCCATCCTGCCTCTTAGTGGTGGGAGCGACCGATCTAGGGTCGTGTCCAACTTGTTGTTAAAGTCACCGCCTATCACCCAGGGCAGATCGAACAATTTAGAGAGCACTGTTTACAATGTGCTCCATATGGGTCCCTGTTCTGTGTTAGGTGCATATATGTTTCCTAGTAGGAGACATATTCCATCCAGTCTACCTTTGAGGAAGACATATCTCCCTTCCGTATCTGTCACCACCTACTCTATTAGGAGGGTGGTACCTGGGCGGACCCAGATCAGCACTCCTCGGGCAAATGCAGAGTAATTTGTAGCAAAGATGTGTGTGTCCCCTCCACCTGCGCTGCAACTTATTTGTCTCCAAGTGTGTTAGGTGAGACTCCTGCAGAAGAGCTATCTGTACTTTATGCCGTTTAAGATATGCGTAGACCGCGTATCTTCGGGAGGGGGTACGTAGGCCTCATACATTCCATGTTATAATGCGTTGTGATGTCATGGTTTAAGCATGCTTGTGTACATGAATTGGGAGGGATAAAGTACATACATGTGGTCATATTTGGCGATGGCGTCTAGGGTCAGGAGTTGTCGAGTACAACAACGCCTGATTGAACTTTTCTTAAAACCTAACGCCAACCTTGCGAACATGTAATACCAAAAGAGCGGACCTTACAACTGTGAGGGACTGCCTAAAGCTATGTTATACTTGAACAAAACAACCCCTTAAAGTGTGTGGGTGTGAGGACACGTCTTCCAGGAGCCTACAGGTTCAGTATATCCACCCGGTAGCAAGGAAATGCAGTTCCACCAATGACCTCCTACTTGGGTGCTAGGATGACAATTGCCCAGGCCTTCTATTCGACTGGGTTGGCCAGCGCCCCCCCGTCCCCACAGACAGCAGCACTACCCCCACACAATATCAACATTACAACGCTTAATGGTTCATGTATAGGCATATAATAACACAATTAATAGATGGCTACATAAAGGATATTTTATATATCAAGATTAGTCCGTCCGCCTGCGGGGTTACATCTGGCAGAGTCGGAGAATTGGTGTCAGATGGGCAAACCACTGAGGAGCCCTTGTCCTCGGATGACTGGGGAGATATCATTTCTTTGTCAGTCTTTGGCCAAGTCCGAAATCCATTCCGCCTCCTGGACTGCCTGTTGCCTTGCTCTGATTATTTGTTCCAGGTTCAGTACAGCAGTTAATTTAGGCGTCTGGGTTCTCTTTCGTTGTCTGTGTCGCTCAGCAGTATTTGCAGTGTCTCCTTGTGCACCTCCCCTGCCAGCTGGTCTGGGGTCAGGGAATTTCCCTGACGATTCCTGCCAATCCCATGTGTCCTGTGGCAAATCAAAAAATTGAGTTTTACCATCAGCTACTATACGCAGTCTCGCAGGGAAGAGCAGAGAATATTGGATGTCAAGCTGCCGAGGTTGCTGCTTTACTGCTAGAAAAGAACTATGTTGACGCTGTACTCCCACAGTATAATCCGGAAATAACATCACCTTTGGATTGTCCACCCAGATCTCTTGCATCTTCCGTGTTTCCCTTAAGATTGAGTCCCTGTCACGGTAGTAGAGCACCTTAAAGAGAAATGGACGGGGGTTCCAGCACGGAGCAGGCCTCCGAATAGGAACGTGATGTGCTCTTTCAACTGAGAAGTAGGGAGACAGTGACTCTGTTGGTATTAATTCCCTCATCCATTTTTCAGTGTACCCCACTGCATCTTGGCCTTCCGCTCCCTCCGGAAGGCCTATTAAGCGGGCATTATTACGTCTTGAGTGTCCTTCTTCATCTTCCACCCTATTTTCGAGATGGAGGAGTCTTACTTCATATTTCCTCATTTGTTTTTCCATAAAGTCCGTGGCAGGCGGTACCTCAGCTAAGGTTTGTTCTACATTGGTGTCGGACAGTTTCCTGTGTTCCGCATGAAGGAGAGTGAGTTCTGTTGCCACATTCTCTATTTTTGATTCCAGGGAAATTCTGGAGCGCTCAATGGCTTGAAGGATCACACCGAACTTGTCTTCCGGTGTTAGGTTCCGTGGAGTCCTGCTGGTCTGTCTACTACTGATGAAGCTCGTGAGGAGGTTCTGTAGCCCACTCGTCTAGGACGCCCCATCTCGGCATCTTGTGGAGTAATTCAGCTGCCCCCGTTACGAGTCAGCTGTATGTATTCTCGCTCTTGTGTCTTTGGTGTGCAGTAGCAACTAGTAAAGCAGGAGTCCCGCTTTCTGACTGTAAGCAGGGGGTCATATGTTCATGAAGCATCTATCTACAGGTGCCCGCCCGTAGTGCCAGGGGCATCATGTAGTCAAGAAGGGGGGGGAAATTCGTGATATGATATCTTAATTTCAGGGCTGTTCCAGCATCCAGTGTACCTGCAGCTGCCTTCTCCCTGGTTTATCACAGTATTACCACAATGAGATACTGGAGGGTCAGTAGGCATTAGGTGTCATATCAGGACTACGTGCGGTGCACAGAGAACTACTGCATAGCCCTCAGCTGGCCCACCCCGATGAAGCGATGCCGCTCAACCCCGCACATCGATAAAGTAGAGGCCAGTTACATGAATGTCCATTGGCAGGGTGTGGATCGATGTGCTCTTCAAACCACACCTCTTCCCCATGTGTGAATAGCTGAAGAACACGCAGCCGCGTAGAGGGGGGAATGCGACCCAGAGGGGGTATTTCACAGTCCACCTCTTTGGAATGAAAGTGGCACAGCCCTTAGCTTTTCAGACGAGCATAGCACCCACCGCCCGCCCAGCTATGACACCTCGTTTATTACTGCCCCGTCTCCACTGTAGTAGTGAACAGCCTTCCACCCCTACCTCCAGGTGTCAGCGTCTGGTGGAGCGCAAAGCGCAATAGGCCATGAGCTGTCAAGAAACAACAGGGGCAGCACCTGTCCCTGTATCAAAGCGCAGTGGGATCGGTTACCCGACCCAGCAAGCAGTTTCACAGCCGGTGGGCCTCTTCTGCAGCCCGCCTCCCCACTCCACCTTCGTCCTCACATCTCTGGGTGACGGCACTTCGGCGGGCTCCAGAACTCGGGTGCCTTATTTCCTTGGTACGCTCATGGGGCGGAAGTCCTCGCTGTGTCTCTCCGCTATGCTCGTCAGTGACCGGCAGCTCCCACTTCCTGGCCCGGTCTTTGTATTCTGGCTCCTCCCAGTTACCAATAACTTCAAAGATGGGCGGGGCAGCAGCTCCCTTCACCGTAGTTAGTCAACAAGGTGTGCAGCGCTCCGTCGTAGTCCCCCACTGCGCCGGTCAGGTTCTTCCTAGTGTTGAATGGCGGCCGATGCACGCCCTCATCAGTCGGTCCCGGCCCGTAGCCGGTGCAGGCTTCCAAAACAAACCCAGCAACTTTGCCTGAGACACCGGCACGGTCTGGGGGTCTCTGGGGTACAGCGGGAGCTCCCTGAGCAGTCTGATGGTGTCTCACTGGTGGTTTAATTTGCGGATAATGTGGGAGTTTTGCGGAGCAATGTTAGGACACGTCCACCATCTTGCTCCTGAAAGCCATGCCCCCTTCGTTCATTCTGGCTCTTGCCGTCTTTAATTCTTGCCATTGCTTTTGAGCATCACGTAGCCGAATCAACAAGCTTTAATTTTTTTCTCGAAGTTCTGTTAGTTCTTGCTAGTCTGCCAGTTTCTCACACAGAGTAGTCAAGCGTTCAATTTGCTGTTGCAGTAATACAATCTGTGATTCTGACACTGTGCTCGGAACTTCACTCCGGTGTCAGGCAGCTGATGACGACCTACCTTGAAAGTACGGGTGTCTCAGCCTGCTTGCGCCATCCAGAGAAGAGAGAGAAATATCTGGTGACAACTTCATGCTGGGCACCTGGTGCCCTGCAGCAGCAGGTGGGCGGGCCCCCAGAGTGCTCAGGAACCATTAAGTGGCTGCATCATGGGCATTGATACCCTGCTGTGTTGCGCCCATGCACAGAGCCCCACTTAACCACAGTGGCTCCCGCGGAGTAGCAGGGTGGGGGATAAAAGCCTTTACCAGCCGTGGCCAGAACTATCAAGTGTGGTGTACCAGCAGGTGGTTGACAAGAAAGCACCCTTCCCTCTACCAGTGGTTCCATTTCATAATGTCCTCACATTTTTCACCAGCTTGCTGTGTCTTTATAGCTTTTTATCACCATCTTATTCAGTCGTTGACAGGTTTCTGCTGAGAGAATTTAATATCTGCTGAAGGGAATGGCACAATAGAACTTGCAATACTTGATAGGATTGTGAGTTGAGAAAGAACCAACGTTCGGGAACGTTGGGAGTGAAATAAAGAGTGAAGGCTGAGATGTTATTTTATTTGAATAATTATAGTGCCTTTAGTTTAGGAACTTCACATAAATTCAGACCCTTTAACCAGTAACCACAACAGTATTGGCTGAGAAGGTGGTTGTCTGGTGGGAGTGGAAAGGCTGTAGGGGGAAACAAGCCCATGATTGTTAAAGGGAAGCAGAGAACGAGCTCCAGTCTCTATCCTCGTAGCTGGCAGTTGAATTAGCTGTTTTTACACCAATGCCATCAGTAGTACCGCCACGAAGAGCAGGGGATTTCAGAGGCTTATGTTTCAGAGAAAGTTTGTCATGTTACGAGCTGTCATTGGTTTTCCAACATTTGCTCCTTTGGGTCCCTTTATAAACACAGACACGTAAGTGTCCTGCCAACTTCAGCGTTGACTGCGGTACCCAGGGGTGCTCTTTTTCTTTATATCCATCACATAGTGGTCCAGCTCGTGTCACATGTCCCTGGTTAGGGAGCCTTTATGACAATTGATTGTGGCACCATTGATTAACAGATCACTGTGCTCCTTTGCCATTACAATTGTGGTCTCTTCAGGCAGCACTTTGCTTACCATGCTTTTAGGTGGCAGGCCCAGATGGAGAAGGAGGTGTTGCACATAATGGCTGCTTCAGGGGAGCTGGCTCCCTCCTGGCTGGAGATGTAACACTGCCACCCAAGTGGGTAAAATATTAATGACTGGGATACTCGCAACAGATGTCTTGTATCGTTTGATGCACAGCCTATTTGTGCATTGTGCTATATTTTAGAGTACGTTACGGGTTGCTCACAAAAGACAAGGTTTTTGTGACTATCCCTTCAAGTTGCCTGGCGATAGCTGTTGAGGTGTCAGTTTATATTCATGAAATGGAAAAGTGTTACTGAGTTCCGGGTATCTGCAAAAATGAAACCTGTAGTCAGACTACGTGTTCATCTCTCTCAAAATACAAAGCATTGGTTCAGTAAAAGAAAAGACACTCCCGAAAGTGCTTGGGCTCTTAAACGTGTTGAATGCAAAAATAGTCAACAGCTATCTAATTAAAAGAAAAATTCCAAATCAGCAGACCAAAGCTTTGCCCCATGTCAGATGGAGCACGAAGTGCCAAAATCCATTCTTTTTCTGCCAAATGTATACCCTTTTTCTCAATGCAAGAGAAGGGAAGAAGGAACATGTGAAGGGCTGAAACTGAAGATGGGTAGTAAGGTGCAGGTATCAAGCTCTTCTCGTGGGAAGAATGTGACAAGACCTTGAAAGATAATAGTTTTCTTGAGGAAAAGGCTGAGTAAACTAATTTCTGCAATCCTCGCTTCCTTGTGCCATCTTCAGGTTGAGGCTATGCTCAATAGGATGGTTGAACTAAAATTGGCAATGTACAACACTGGATAGAACAAGCATTTGCAATGCAATCAGTCTCGCCTTTGGGACCTTATATGAATTTAGCTATGCAGCACATTAGCTGTGTGCTGTAACATCTACTGCTCTTTAACATGGAGGGAAAGTAAGCACCAAACTGCGTGACACGCCAGGTATGGGAACACATGGAGAGAAATATTGCCTTTCAGCTGGAAATAGTATAGTCCAAAGCTCTGTTTTTAACATAAAATCAGGGCTTTCAGTGGTCATATCACTGAAAATACAAGATTTGAAAAAAATATTGTCTACGGGTGCTCGTGGAAGACCATTTCTATGGACTGGTATCTAGAGAATGCTAAAGGATTCTGGTATTTTACTGACCTCTGCTGGTCGTTTTCTACCAAGACAGTTAAATAGAGGCAGTTGAACAGAAAAAAAGTCCCTAAGCGGAAGCAGACAAGTCCTAGGGCTGATCTCCAGAGCCCATACACATATAAGTATATATAAGTATATACTAAAGTATATACAAGAGGTCTCGAATGCTCGACCTAAAAATGGCAGGATTTTGTAGAATTTGATGTTGTTGCATCAGTGAAAATGGGGGGTTTTCCATGTAGGTAAAGTCTTCAATCTGGCCAGATATAACATTGCATACTTTGTCTTTGGATTGTAAGATGTGCTTAACTTTGACAGATTTATGTCCGGCTTCCTGAACCACTGTGATAAAGTCTTTGTGTATTGCCAACATTGTGTCCTGATGTTGGAACTGGCCTTTCTCTCTCCACATTCGTAGCGCTACATCATTGTCCCTAAAATTGATGAACCTTTTAATGATTGGACAGAAACGCTCTCCAGTCAGTGGTCTGGCACTAAAGGATCCGTGTGCTCTCTCCATTAAGAATGTCTTGGGGAAGCTAGACTGGCCGAATAGTTTGGTTAATATATTTTTTACAACAGTGTTTGGGTTGTCGATATTTGTTGCTTCAACTACACCTGAGATCCTTATATTGTGATGTTGCAAACATGCTTCCAAATCTTTGTTTTTGGCTCCAGGGGCAGTGACCAGTTTTGAATATTTTCAGTGTAGCTGCTGTAGGTATCTTCTAGGTCAGATATCCGATGCTCTGCTGTATCTAATCTCATGTTCTGGCGAGCTGTCCTTTCTACGATGTGGTCAAGGTGGAAATTAATCAAATTGATTTTTATCTGTGCACCGGAGGCTGACCTTAAGATCCAATAGAATTTCTGTTGTGTCCCCGCTAGAACCTGGCTGGTTTGAGTCCTCCATATAAGCCATGGTGTCCACTGTAGCCGTCATGTGCCTTGGAACCTTCCTTTGTTCAAACACCATTTGCCTTGTTTCTGATCGCTTTTTCCTATGATGACAACTGCAAGAGCGCCCAAAGCTACTGGGTGCTGACTTGTATGCAGGAGTTTGTATATAAAACAGGGTTCACCTTGTATTGCTCTCTCGTTGAAAGAGGGGTCAGATTCCACTGCCAGGACTACAGCCAATAAAGTAGGAAGTAAATTGTCAAGTTTTCTATTCTCCCCCCCATCTCTCGTTAGGTGTATATCATGCCCATCTCTGGTCAAATGGATGTCACGTCTATCTACAAGGGCATCCCCCACAAGGATTGCTCATCTATCGCTTGCATCCACCACCTCCACTGCAGTGTACTGTTGCTTGTCTTTTGTTGTGTGTAGCAACAGCTCCGCCTCCTTGTCAGATAATTGCAACAGTTCCATCTCCAGTGTGGATCGCTGCTTTTCTGGTCACGGGCCAGGCTCTGTGACCAAGCCCATGGAGCCTACTGGTGGATTGATGAGCAATCGCGGCAGTCTACAATGGGCAGTTATGATGTGTCCGCAGGACTCTAACCCCACCAGTACCAATTAGAGGCCATTCCCCATGAGTCCAGCTTTCTCTCTCTTGGTTGTGCTCTGAGTCTGCCTATATACAATTCGTAGGCTGTGGGTTTCAGTTCAGTGACTGACCATGTGTAGCTGCAAGCCTCATGACTTCAAGGCAGGCGAAGCGCAAATATCTACGGGTGTTGCTGTGCCCGGTTATCATTTGTGTGTGCTCACAGGTTTGCCAGCCGCCCTTGTTGCAGATAGGCCTCAGAAGCTCTCCCTCATTCGTTGGCCGCGACCTGGTGCCACTATCCCTCCCACACCCAGCCTCAGAAATCTTTGTAATTCCCCCTCCCTGGACTTGGACCTTTCATGCTCCCCTTTACCTCCTCAAGTGTTCGTCTGCATCCCTCCAATGCTGCGCTTATGGAGAAGATGCTGAATTCAATTCTTTGCGTTATGTGGCTGTCTCAGCTGCCAGTGTTGCCACGGCCCCAGATTGTGGCTTTTTAACAAGCTGAAACCTCTGGAGAGTGATGTGGGCCACTCCAGTGTCACACTGTATTTGAAAATGTGAAAACGTCTGTCTTTGGCTACTTCAACCTGCCTTGGCTTTCTAGCAGGGTATGTGCATAAATGCCCAAATATTGACATTTGAAAGTATACTTCAGGGGTGCGTGTATGCGTGTGCAGCAGGGTATGTGTGTGCTTTGAAATATGGGTATCTTTGTCTTCAGGGTGAGTGTGTGTCAGTCTACTGGGAGTATGTACTTCTGTCTAAAGGGGATATGTGCGGCTGTACAAGTGAAAGTCTGTGCATGGGAGAGTTTCTGCATTAGTGCTTCTGCACTGTTGCACTGTGGTGTACCTCTGTAGTGAGGGATGTGTGGTACTGTGCAGGGGTGGGTGCATCTGTGTAGTGTGGTTGTGTCTGTGTAATTGGATTGTCTGTATTTCCAGTGGGTAAGCAATAGGTGAAGACAAAATGTAAATACCCATTGGTAAAGAATTAGGAAGGCAGCATAGAGAATTTCCAGGTTTGAGCTACTAAGACCGAATCAACAACAATTTGGCATATAGACTGAGTAACAACTGGTGAAAGAGGAAATGAATGTCAGTGCTGGAAGCAAAATTAGGGTACACCCAAAAGGCCTAGTAGCACATTCGAAATAAAAGCAGACTATTTTATTAACTCCAGCTAATAGGTAAGTTGGTAAATTGTAGATCAATTCAACACCTTAGATCTCTTCTATCTATTAAAAAAAAGCAGTTGGTCGCGCTACTCTAAAACTGACATGGTGGAAGGCACAGGGTGATAAAATAAATCTGATGACTTATTCTTCCTGGTAGCCAATGACTTGCTGGATGAAAAATAAATGTGTGGAAACTTGAGTTGATTCCCATTGCAAATTTTCATAATCTCCAGTTACTACAGAATTATCATCATGTAGCACTTGCATTTCATGTTTTCCACTGTGGGGGGATTTTTTTTAAAATATATATATATATCTCCAACAAAGTTTCCGCGCAGAAACCCCAGCCGCTAGGGGTGGTGGGCTCAGACGGGGTCGCGAACCCCTAAATATCCAAACAATCGTTGATACCCTTATCCGAAAAACGATGTCCAAGCCACTTTTTCCTTGCCAGCGTGTTTTTATTTTTCACTGCCCAGTCACTCGACACGTTTCGGAGGAAGACCTCCTTGGTCACGGATAAGGGTATCAACGATTGTTTGGATATATATATATATATATATCTTTGAATCTGTCCCCTTAGTTATTTATCCACTCATTTACTTAGTCATTCATATATCTATTGGATCTATGCATAGGCTCCCCACTCATGTTAATTCATGCTAGACCAGCTCCATTTTCGTATACTGGTATTTATTCCAGGATTCTCGTGACTCATCACAGGGATTTAGGGCTCTAAACCCTGTTCTATTATATATTGCAAGAGTCACTTACGCTTGTTGTGGTTGTCAAGCTGCTAAATTTGCATTATGCAATTTAATTGTAGGAAATTACAGTAGCACTCCCCCCCCCTTTTTTTCCCGCACTTATTTGCATAGCACAATAGCATGAGTATTTCATTTGCCATAAAGGAGCATTTCATTCCATGGAAGATATGAGCCCTGCCATTGTTATCTATATTTAATAGATTGACATCGGACACCACTTGACATAAACTCATAATATCCAGTGTTTAAACTGACTGTTTATTAAAACAGTATAGTCTGGGATCGTCATTTGTTATACTGTGAATGACGTGGTTTAGGTTTTTTTAATATGCAAAGATTGTCTTTTGATACTGTTTTTTAACAAAACTTTTACCGTTTAATATTTATATATATATTGTTTTTGATATTTACCAGACTTTAAACACATACTGTCATTTTATCAGCTACAGATAAAATCAATGCAATGATTTTGAAAGCAGGGCAAACAAATGGTTGAGTTATGCTACGTACAACGACTTTACGAAAGAAATGTTTCTTCTATGTCTATGGCTTGGTTTGCACATGTGATTTTAATTATTGAGCACTTATCACTTTAAAAACACGGCGGTAACGCGTACCTAATGTCATGTGATCAAGGCCTGTGGTGGGCTGAAACGTGTTGTGGCAAGACCTGCACCCTGAAATAAATATCTTCAAAAGCACATTTGGTGGTCCGTTCCGTTTGTTCAAGGATTGGAGGAGTAACGGAATCCAGGGATAGATAGATGGATAGATAGATAGATAGATAGATATATATATATATATATATATAGATATATATATATATATATATATATATATATATATATATATATTTTCCAGTCTCAAAGGAAAGGAAGCGGCACACCAATTCTAATAACAAGTAATTTTATCCGTGCAAAACAAAGCGTTCCAATTGTCCTCACAACGAAGTCAGCCACATCCACCGGAATGGGGGAGAGTGCAGGTCAGTGAGTGTGAGACTCGCTAAATAGTAAACAAAGCAAATCCTGAGTGATAGCCAATATATAAAAGTCGGCACACAGCGTGTTGGTTTCAAGTAGTTTTAATGGCAACGCGTTTCAACCCTTCTGGGTCTTCGTCACTGCCCAATTACAAACATTGTGCCCAATCTCCCTTTAGAAGTGCATTTTTGTAATGAAGATAGAGAAAATACTTCAAATAAACAGTGGGAGGAAATGCAGCACTGTGCACTATCTCTGTTTCTAATGGCTCAAATTTAACAGTACGAGTACATTTTAAAAATAATAATAAGGAAGGCCTTCTTTATCATAATTATTTTTAAAATGCACTTTTAAGGGATATTGGGCACAATGTTTGTAATTGGGCCGTGACGACCCGGAAGGGTTGAAACACGTTGCCATTAAAACTACTTGAAAGCAACACGCTGTGTGCAGGCTTTTACATATTGGTTATCGCTCAGGATTTGCTTTGTTTAATAAATATATATATCAGTGATGTCATCAGTGATGTCACTGACCATGTCATGAGTGATGTAATATGTGACGTCATCAGCAGTGCATTGCGGGGCGCGAGTTATAGTTAGCTGAACTAACTATAACGGGGAATTTCACGGGTTTTGTACGAGTGCAATGTCCAACTAACTACAACTGTCCCTAAAACCTATGGTTTTTTCAGTGAATTTGTAAGGTTTTTAAATGCTAATTTCTAACTATTACGTGCCTGAAACCTATGGTTTTTTTCCGTGAATTTCAAAGGTTTTTTAAATGCTAATTCCTAACTATAACATGTCTGAAACCTATGGTTTTTTTCAGTGAATTTCAAAGGTTTTGTAAATGACAATTTTTAAATGTATTAATTGTTATATTTATTTTTTTCATACTGATTTACTACATTTTTTAAACTATTTATTTTTACATATTTTATTTTTTAAATTACATTGTAATTACATTATACATTACATTACAAAATATACTTTCTCAGAATGAATTACTTTAGTTTAAATACTTTGCAAATAGGCAATAGACTTTTAAGTACAGTAGTTACAGTTGTTGCAATGGGCAACACAATTTCAAACACAATGCAACATTGAGCTCAATGTGAATTTCTAGTTAAATGCAATTAGTTACTTTATGGATTACTTTTCTAACCACAGCCCTGGATCCTAGATTCAGTCCTGGGACATCTCCTGTAAACAGTTGAGTAAAAGCGTTTTGGTTACAGTAGTGATTTTTAAGGAATATTATTGTATTTTAAAAGTTGACACTTAGAAACTTTTTCACATAGAATCACCAATGTTATCCTATGGGAGGAAATTCA